>JADKLZ010000687.1:36675506-36685579 GCA_021533235.1 Biomphalaria straminea | reverse complement strand
TACCTATCATATATCTATCAATTTATCTATCTATGTATTTTACCTATTACCTATCATCTATCTATCTGGTTATCTATCTAGTAAGAGCAACCTTTAATATCTAGCAAGATAAGAGTGGGGACCATTGTCCATTTATTTATGGTTGAAGAATATATACAGAAAACAGATAATCTTGTAGTATCGATAATTCTATTGACATAAGAGGGAATCGTAAGGCCATTAGAATGACAATGATTTCTTTTTTAGACATTTGTTATGCAGCTGAACGGCGCCTGAACGAGTCTAATAGTACATGGACGGCTAGCCACTATGCTAGCTAAAAAAGAATTAGTTGGTGTGTGTCCCGCTTTGATATGCTTGTTATTCTTTCCGGTGTATTCTATGATTTTCCTATTTGCTAGAACGCTGTCATTTCTTCCTTTTTTCTGAGGAAACTTTTCCAGTTTAATTTAAGCGTACCTTTATGCAATAGAGATTAATACACCAAACTTTCATTTTCAAATACATCAACATCCAGTTATTGTGGGGAGGGGGGGGGGGAGGGAGGAGTATGGTATTGTGATGTAATCAAAGACAATTGCACTACGCTTCATATAGATGTAAGGTCTCTCGTAGACAGCTGAGTAGAATTATTTTGTGTTTTGGTTGCACTTTTTTTAGTTTAAAAATTGCAAATAATTAAACTTGATTCAAGTCAGTATAACAACACTTGCACTCTTTAAAAAACAAGGAGTTCTCTACCTCCTCATCAGTATACAAGAAATATTCTTATCGGTTCTTGATCAAAGAAAATGTCGCTTCACTGTAGAATGCATATTTTTACACGTAGGAAAGCCAAAAAACAATTAAACTGACTTCCTTTGCCTTTATTTCAAAGTCATCTCACCTGGATATACAATAATTTCACTACTAAAGGAGTTTACCGTCTCGTGAAGGAAGACAAAGATGGTTGTACTGAGATTAGGCGATGTACCATTTGTTTGTTCAAGGTTATGTACCTCATTGGATGACTTGCTCGTCTTGTAATATTATCGATCATAATATTTCTGCAGAGACATGTGGTCTATATTGCTAGCACTTAGACCAACGCTGAAATACGGCCTACGCCGGCCCTACGCTAAGGTTAATGCTAATTTCCTCTCCAATAAGTGCCACAATCTGGATGACTTTCTGAAATCTATAGTTAAAACTACATTAACTGGTATTCAAACTCAAAAACATTTGAGGTTAGCCTATCTGTTATCTGGACCAGCACGGGTGATCATTTTAAGTTTGATGACACTAATTCAGACTGTAACAGTTCAATAAGAGGTCATTAAAAGGGAACAGAGAGTATCATGCACATGTTAATTTACATTTAGTGACAGGCTTAACATGTACATCTCATTCCCGGTGAGAATTTCTTCCATTCTTTTATTTTCGACCGGATCACATTGTACAATTACGCCCATTAAAAAAAAGTGCCTAATTCGTGAACACACGAGCTTGTTTAGAGAGTGCCAGTCAGTGGAAAACGAGTAGAAAAAGGTAAACAATGAATGGTCTCCCTTGAAGCGCATCAACTTTCTCTCTTTCCCTCTCTCGCGCTTCACGCTCGCAAGGTGAAGTAAACTTGGCGGGTAAAAAAAAAAGTTGTACCCCTCCGCCAAAAAAAATAGTTCACCGTAAGGAGTGAAGGGAAATGGAAGGCAAAAGAGAAAGGATTGAGATTTCGTTTGGGAAGGGGGGTGTTTAAGCTGGTGCGAAGGAGAAAAAGGAGGGTGGTGCTAAAGTACACAAATCTACAATGGTGAGCGGGGCTCATGTGTGTCGGGGGGGGGGGGGGTTAAAGGGTAACATTGGGCTAGGACTGACACCACGACACGTGAAGAGAGTTACAAAACATTACTTCACATAACGGTTGTCAATTTGGTATAGAGATTATTCGTGCTGCAACCAACACTCACCAAGAGGCGAGCGCAGTTTTTCATGACGTCATCGAAGTCTCACTTTAGCAGACGGCGACTGGATTATGTCAGCACTTTTTGGTTTACAAGAAATTAATTAATTAATTGAAGCGTACAAAACTACGCAATTGGCTTAAACATTTCTGATTTGTGAACGAAGTACTTTTCTGTACATTCTTGTGTTGTTTTTTGTGATGTTTTAAACTTATGTAGCATTTCGTCATTGGATTATACTGTATGGATCTATTCTGAAGTGGTCCGTTTTCAACTGGACATGTGCTAAGCTTGGACTTGGTGAAAGTTTCTGTCAAATGTCTAGTTTGCTGATTTAGGATACTTTATATTTCACTAAAAGGTAAAGACTTTTTTTTTACAAACTACTAGACTAGAATCTTATAGAGTCTAGATCTAGATACAAAACTAAGCATGTTTTATCGAAACATTCACTCACTGCTGTTTCACCATCGCCTGACTGTATGTCCAGAAAAACCAAGATACAGACAGGGCCGGTCCTAGCGATTGCGGGGCCCTATGCGAAATTGATTGCGGTGGGCCTAGTCTGGGTGGGAATAAGGATAATAAGTGAAAATTAAGATGTTGTATTAGAAAATAAATTCGGCTTTGCATTTTATTCATTCTTTTCTAAGTACAAAGTTGCGAACAAGTTAACTTTACTTTACGAACCTTCCAACCTATGGCATATTTTTATGCCAGTGACTATAAAAGTATATAAAATATTGGAACTTCCCATATGCTAGGACAAATCTGTACAAATGTTCTTTCTTCCCTAGTGCCATTAGAGCATGGAATGGGTTGCCTGAGCTAGTCAGGAAAACCAATGACTTGGCAGAATTTAAGTCATTAGTTAATATTCACGACTGAATATATGACGCGTATGACGTAATCATCTTCTTTTTTGAAGAAACGTCTGTATTATATAAGATAAGTTAAGGGTAAAATTCGTCCGATTATTTTTATCACATGAAAGCTGACAATGCCTTTTTTTATCGCACGTAGGATTGGCCTTTTCCGTGATGAATGACACACACATGACAATTTTGACTTTTTTTTTTCAGGGGATTTTTTATGTGTTTTCAGTAGATTTTAATAAGCTTATTACATTTCCAGGAATGTTACATATATATTTTGCAATTAATAATTACACATAGAATTAGCGCGGGGCCTATGAAAGCGCGAGGCCCACTGCGACCGCATTAACTGCAGTGGCCTAAGACCGGCCCTGGATACAGATAAAGATCTCTCACTTCTAAATCTACACTACCCTCTCCCATTCAAACCATTCGTTATACAAGGCCTCAACATTCACCTACAACGTCACAACCTGTGGGCAGTTTGGACCAATAGCTCGTTGTCAAGTCGCACAGACCTGTGACAGGTCAGTGATCTGGACTTCTCTATCTATTGGTCTCAATCCAATCCACCGTGTGCATTTAGAGACCATGTCCCATACAACACTCAAGAGAAACGTCATGCTCATTAGTCTTTAAACTCGCAACGACGCTCCCAGCGTTGATTTTATCCAGCCATAAAGCTATACATTTCGTCCAGACGTGGAAAAAAATTCCGGAGTCAAAGAGTTAATTAAATAACGAAGTTAAGTTCCGCTCATCAATATAAGCCTGTTTACCAACGCAAATACAACATGTTAATCGCTCAAGAGGTTAAGCATGTAAATCGCATGTAGGACAAACATGCAAATTACAGAGGCTAATTAGCGTTGAATAAATTGCTTCATTATTATCATTACTGTTAGTTCTATATTTACTATTTGTATGGAATGTAGTAGTTTACCCATATGCCTATTGTGTTGTTTTGTTTTTAATCAATATGCCGCCGTAACTGAAAGCCGGTTTGAGTTTTTGTGTTGTCCGTCTGTCTGTCACGTTAAGATTCCAAAAAGCAAATAGTGCTATTGAAACCTGATTCACCCTTGCCTGTATCGTGCTTAAAATAATGAGTAAGCTGGTGTGTAGGTACAAATGAGCCGCAGGGGCCGCCTAAAGTCTTTGTCATGAATATATGTGTTTCACACTCAATTTATATCATTTCGGGTGAATTTCGTAAAGTTGAATGGTGCTGCGCGGTGCAATTGATTTGATGAATATGACGCGAATAGAGAAGTTTCTTCAAATTGAAGTATATCGCATTTTTTTCTTTAAATTTGTTTAAATTTTGTTACTTTTAAATGTCTACTGTGTCAGTGAGTGAATGTTTGGATACAAAATTTTTTTTACAAAGCGTATATCAACTCATTGCGTCTGTGAAAATCTATCTGTCTGTCTGCCTGTCTAGTAAAAAAGTTCGAACAAGTTATTTCCCCACACCCGTCCTAAAATCAAATTGAACGTTTGCACATTTATACATTGACGTAGATTAGTGGGCAGTGTTAACAAAGTTGTCAATTAATTTCTGGCTATCAATTACATTTCGTTTAATTATTCATTATTCACATACATGGTTAAATATGTCAGGGTTATTTTCTCCTTAAATAGTCTTTACGTTATTTCTCCCGAACCCATTTTCGAATCAAGTTGAAAGTTTAAACAATTATTTATTGTATCTACCAAAACATGAATCTATTAAACAGTTAACCAATTAGTCACACTATTATTGATGACATATCTATATGAAATTTGGACCGCAATAATAAGTTACTACCACAAGAATTCAGTGCCTAGGACCTTTTATAGAGTTTACTGCTGATTGTAAAAATTATCTTATGTCTAATCCTAGAACTGATACAGGCATCTGATATGTTACGTGAATAAACTGGCCTAATGACAACCTCATTAACCGTAGGACATAGAAATAGATAAGTTATATCATATGTCCTTATAGATCGCAAGGTCTGAAAGAGGAACTTTTTTTCGGTATTTAAATTATGAAATTAATATGCACGAACTAGAAATATACATGCTTCTAAAATATTTAATAAAATAAAAAATGAAAATGCTTGTGTTTATGATGCAAATGTTATATTTATAGTCGGCTCCTGAACCCAACTGTTTTACTATACAACATACGTTAGTTGTTTTCGCTCAAACTAATGTAAAAAATCAACATTTTTCTTGACTGAGTCTAATCCACTCCTACTGTAGGCAGTTAGTGTGCCCATTTCCAAGATTAAGTACCTGATACTACGAATGCTTAAAGGTGTGTTAAGATGATCGTGGGGAGTAGTTTGAAGATTTAGTATTTAGGTGAACATTAAAATAATAGCAGTCACAGTTTTGCATGCTGTAGATTTGAGGGTGTGTTCATGTATTGCAGTGTGTGAGTGTGTGAATTTATATATATAAAGAGACAGACAAACAGACAGACAGAAAGTTATATATGTAAAGTAAAATAAGAATGTCTTCTAAATTACAATGTTTAAAAAGAAGAAACAAATTAATTAATTAGCTGTTTTGTCACAAAGGAATGTGACAGGACTTGACCAACTTAACAAAATATCTAACCTGAGTCTGTTTGTGTGTGTGTTTAAGAGAGAGAGAGAGAGAGAGAGTAGGTAATTGTTTCCAAACTTGAAGTCACTAATATAAACATCTCGTGAAGAGTCAAAAACTTACCTTTGACCTTTCTGAGACCTCGCTGAGATTTACGGACGTTGTCTTGCTATAAATAAATGTGTTTTACTTACCATTGTAAATTTAAACATTTGTAAATTTCCCCGAGAACATGTTGCGCCCACCCTTATACTTTTATTAAAGCTTCAGTGCAAGGTACATGACCTAAATAGTAGCTGTGCTATTAAAACATAAATTACGTTAATCACTACCTAGTGTGTATGTCTATGTGCCATTTATAATTTTCTTTTGCGTTGGGTAAGCGGGGCAATATTAGGTTATAAAATTGTGTGGCTAATTTAAATAATATTTAACTTTGTGAACTTAAAATGTTTTTATAGCTTAGACTAATTATCTAAAAACAATATAATTATAAAGATAAATGTTTACCACACACGAGCTACACTTTTGTGTGTGTGTGTGTATAGGTTGACCTAGTGATGACTAACTTACCAAAAGAATAAAGTTCTCTTGGTTGAATCCAGTTGAAAGATTGGATGTCCATTCCTCTATAATAAGCGCCTGCATTTGCAATTATTGTTTAAAATAAACATTGGCTATTTGGAACGAGTGTTGGCCAGATAAAGCCCTCGTTAGCTATTAGCTATTAGTAAAAAAAAAAAAAAAACTGCATTACAACAATCGTTTGAGAAGAGAACATATTATTTTTAGCAGACGAAATTTGCTTTTCGATTTATCGATTCAATGTCCAGTTTAATATGTTACACGCCTTCTATTATTATGAGATGACCCCTCCTCTTCCCCCCCCCCCCACCGACAGATGCTCAAATACTTTTGTAAAATGTTGGCCTCACTTTGACACCCTAGGGGTCATTTTGTAAACACCGCACTAACGATCCTTTCACACATACGCAACGGCCGCCACGAGCTGTGGAGCAAGAGTTGAAGAAAGATGTCTATGCTAAGGTTTATGTGCTTGCTTGCGTCACGGAGGGGGGGACATTAATAGAACATCATCTCAATGTTATCTCTTGTGTTTTACATCAACCGCCAACCACTAGAAGCTAGTCCTTGTTAAAGAGTTACCCGAGAGAAGTTGGCAGTCGCCTTGCATCATACCTTGTTTCCACTACCTATATATCACATAAGACAGTGGTATTTTGTCCTGCCACCTTAGACACATTTTGGCGCACATATACCTTTTATCAATGCAAATGCTTTGGCAAACATGAGACACGTATTAGCATTGGATGTCTGTGTGTGTAAGTATAGTTTAGGGAGATAAAAATTGAGATGAATTGCCAATACTATTTCCTGTACATCTGTTAACGTTTAATGTTATAAATAAAATCAAGTTCAATTATATCTTAAATGTTATAGATGGCAATATAATTCTTTGCACTAACGCTTTTTTGAGATAGCAAAACTTTTTTTTAAAGAGATGCACTTTAAAGCTACGGTTGAATTTTGTTGGGGAAAACTATAAATAACTAACTTAATTTCGTCAACACTATTGACCATACCACAAGATATAGGCCTACTGTGTGGCGATCTTATTGAAGGCAGGAGAGCCGCTGGTCGCCCACTTTTTACGGTATACAGATGTATGCAAACGTGACATGAAGCTATTTAAAATCGACACTAGCAGCTGGGAAAATGTAGCACTGGATAGATCCACATGGAAAGAGAGCATAAGAGAAAGGTCTCGGATTGCAGATGCCATACACAACAGAAGCAGAAAGAAGGCTGAAAATGCAGCTCCGCCTGGTGATTTTATATGCCCAACCTGCAACGGTACTGCAACCGCAGCTGTGTATCAAGGATTGGCCTCTTTAGCCACACAAGAAGATGCAAAGGGAAAAGATTATCTCACGAGACGTAAAATGCCACACATAGACCATACACATAGATTATACAAATTATACATACACATAGACCATACACATAGATTAACAAATTATACATACAGACTGTTACTATAAATTGGATGGTTAATAGATCCACATCTTTCTATTTTCATATATTATATCTGATAACCAAGATTCTAAAGTATAGTAAAGTTTCCTTTTTTGACCTGGCGATCTATTGGGCATATGATGTTAAGGTCATCTGTTTCAATGGCCAACGGTTAACGATCTGGGTGTCATGTGCATTAACACAACGATCAACCACCTTTACTTTCCCCCAACTAAATTCAGGTATCCATTAGAATTTAGAGTTGGGTGGACTCAGGGTGCCCTAAAAATCTTGAAATTCACCGAGGTTCGAAACCAGTACCTCAAGTTTGGAAGCCAAGCGCTTAACCACTCAACCACCTCATTGTAATAACATGCAAATAACATGCAAATAACATGCAAATAACATGCAAATAACACACATGTGGGAAGCGTGGTCGAGAGGCTAAGTGCGGCTTGAGCTTGGCTTGCTTGGCTACCTAGAAGGGGGCTCGAGGTTCGACACCCGACTCGGGCAGAGTTGTGTTTACTGAGCGCCCAAAGGCAGCACGGGAAACCAACTCCTAGATACCCCCTCCCCCCACTGGTCCACAAATGAGATTGGACCAAAGCGCTCTGAGCATGCTATAAGCATGAAGGTAGCGCTATATAAAAAGCTATAATAATAATGCAAATAATAGTTTCATCTAAATTGTTGTTTTTTTTTTCATTTCTTATACATTGTATTCATTGATCTTTCTGATGAGTTACCTTTCCTTGCTGATGAGTTACCTTTCTTTGAGTTTCTGATACTCGCTGCCAAACCAAAGAACAGATAAAGAAGTTGGAGAGAGAATTAATGTCAAATGTTTGGACCTAGACAGATACAATCTATAAAAAAATGAAAACATTGGGGTACGGGTCATTATCTGGAAATGTTTAGTATTTCTAAGTTTGGAAAAAAAAAGAAGACATTATAGCTGAAACATTTGTTTTTAAATATTTTTGAAAATCAGATTCTGATACACTAGGACACTCCTGCTCTCTTGCTTGAAAGGGTTAACAAAACGATTCCATAGGAGACTGATAATAACGGAGAGTAAGGAGAGAGGGTAGGAGGGGGGTGATTTTCTTTCAAGTAGCCCCGCAGCTTTCTTTGAGGATTGAGTTATGATATTACCTTCCTGTATATAAATAACATGGAAATTTATATATTTATCTATATATATAATCCTCAAAGTAAAAGGTCAAACACACAAAATTTCAAACAAGTAAATAGGGAAGATCCCATGGCGCAGCACGCAGTGTGAATGGAAATTGGTGCATCCCAATCCGTACTATTTTCATTCACAAAATAGCTTAGACATAAATAAATATAGACTGGAAAAAGGAAGTAACTTCATGTAACTAGAAAACATGTATATATATCTACTATTGAATTCGGATTTCCAAATTATGGAAAATTAAAAATTGCATGATCTTCAGTCTTAGAGATTAAACACAATTTATAGACATAAAATAAAGTACACACAATTGCAATGCACACATTTTTGTTTCATCAAACTCTCTTATGAATTTGTGTAGTGAATGGAAGGGAGGTTAAAAAAGTGAAAGCCGGAAAAGATTATATTGTGTCGTAAGACTCTTGAAACTAGAACGACAATACACAGATAGATACTACTCTGAGGTTTGACTTTAGAAGTACTTTAATTAATATCACAAATTACTTAAATAATTTACTTAAGAATTCAATAAATTCCGGAGATTTCCAGGACTTTTTCGTAGGCCTATATTTAATAACATTTCAGGAGATATCCAGGGGCTCCTGGTAAATCAAGAGGCCTCGGGAAATCTGTTATATCATGTTATAAAATGGTTCAATTTAATAATTTATACACCTAAAAATTAGCACGGGTCCAAAGAAAGTGCGGGACCCACTGCGGTCGCATTTGTTGCAATGCCTAAGGCCTGCCCTGCAAAATAGCGGCGTATGGTATGCCGCCGGTCAACTAGTATTTTATATTTGGTATGAATGTATCCGCTTAACGGGTAAACCCATTTTCACAAAACCTTTATTTTCGTGGCCAAAGAGAACAACTTGAAAGGAACATTAGATAATTTTGACATAGATCTAAATCCAATCCACTAGATTAGTAATATATAAATTAAGGCCCGCAGGCCGCGGGTAAAATCAGGCTAGTTCTGAATATTTTAAGATTTATAAAATATTCCATTTATATTGTATTTATAAGTTAGAGTTTTAACTTCTGAAGTTTAATGATGAGAATAAAGACTAAAAAATATGTTGTTTTTTTTAACCCTGCCTGCTTTAACTCTTATCGTACACTCCACGGTGCTTACTTGACCGTGACGACCAGAGGATCCGGGAACAAGAAAAAGCCATCTGCAATGACACGCAACGTTTGGAACTCCATCTAGATCCATCGATCTACTTCCAATGTCTGGGCCTAAAGGTTGTCACGTGGTACAAATCAGAAGGAGACTTGTAGGTTTGAGAAATGAGCGTGTTTCTAAATTTAGACCAGGGATTACTTATCCGTGTTTACGTCGACTTTGTTTTCAACAGTACCGTAAGTTGCAGTAAGTTTGTTGTCTGGCAGTAAGTTTGTTGTCTGGCAGTAAGT
>JADKLZ010000687.1:36636219-36648862 GCA_021533235.1 Biomphalaria straminea | reverse complement strand
CACTGTTTGTCTCTATCTCTGTTTGTCTCTATCTCTGTTTGTCTCTATCTCTGTTTGTCTCAATCTCTGTTTGTGTCTGTCTCTTTTACTGTTCAGTTTGTTTAGTCTATTAGAGTGACAAGCATTTGTTTTAAATAGTAGCTGTAGATTAAAAGTGGTGAAAAGCTGAAGACTCTGAAACATTCAAATCATTAGTAAAAATGTTTTAATACTTAGACTAACTTTTCTATAACAACAAATATTTTGTATCCTAAATTGGAATAATTTAAGTTATTGATTAACATGTATGTTTAGATGGACTTATGGACACGCGAAGGACGTAATCATCTTCTCGTTTGAAGTCACGTTTCATAAGATAAAAAACTGAACACGAAAAACCTCATTATCTTCTCTTGACTTTGAGACCTATTGGGATCATAGGACTTCTTTAACAAATCATTTTGAGTCCTGTTTATAGTGGAGCATTAGAATGATTGCCTCTTCGTGGGGTCATGTAGAACTAGTGCCTGGAATTCTATATTGCTATCCGGCCTTTTAAAGTGTTTGCACACAGCTGTGGCTGGACAGCTGCACGTATTAAGAGTGTTACACTTACACATCAGCTGTTAAGCTTCCTTTTTTTTTTTTTATCCGTTTTTAGACCTAAACGAGATTTAATTTTTTTTTCTGTAAGACCTAGTGGTGCGGTACGCTCTCTGGGCTGTCATCCGGTCGTCATGATAATGCCGGATTCATACCGGGCCAGCTGCCATCCCCATTATCCTGCGGGAGGTTTGGACCAGGAAGTAAATTATCTTCAACTCTGAAGGAGGAATATTTTACAAGACATTTTACATGTGCAATTTAAAGTCATTCATTGACATGCAAGACTAGATTGACCTAGAAACATGCGTAAGACGTAATCTTCTTCTTTTTTTTTGAAGTGACGTCTGTATTTTATACGATAAGATTTATGGGGTTCCAATGGGCTGTCAATGCCGGGGGTGAAAGTGGGGATAAGCTCCCACTTTCCAAGAAATGCTCCCATGGCTTGCGTCTCTAAATGCCTCTGACGGTCAAATCCAGCTCCTGGCCTTCACGTGTGATTTTCCAAAAATCCGGCGGAACCTGTTCTTACAAACTGACAGGAGAAGGGGTGAAAGGCGGAACACTGGCGCCTCAAAACCAGTTTTAGCTTCGTGATGATGGGGCACGTCAGCTGAATAACGCAACCCATCTAGGAGAAGGAAAACTCTGACTCCAAACCTCCACTTTTGTGGCGACTCCCCCGTGTGGGTATCGGGGGCTTGGAAATGACCAAGAGTAAATAATAACCCCACTGCCTTTCCACTTGCATTTCATTTCACTAGGACGAATAATAGTGGAGCTTCCCCCCCTCTAGGTGCTTTTTGACGGAGGTCTGGACTGCACTATTCCAGACAGAGGTCTATGTCCCATCACACTCTACTACTGGATATAAACCCATCATTTAAGTTTTTTTCTGGAACTGGTGAATGTGATAGCGTGAAGGGGCCTGGATCCAGGATGTGACGATTCCACAGGGCATACCCAGGGCACAGTCCACCTTAAGCTTCTCTTTTACAAAATAGTCTCAATTGGAGAGCCCCGTGGATGGCGGAGAATGGACCATTGGCCAACCCCACCTTGTCCCATGGATATTCCAGTTTTTATACAGTTTCAAACCCAGATGTCCTTTTTAGTTCGGTAGTGGAGCAGTTTTTGCCAGGACTGAAAACTCCCTTAAAAAGCGGGGAAAATATATAAAAAGCCTGAGGGAACACCCAGCCTACATCAAATGCCAAGAAGAATACGATAAGATTTATGGCTAAAATTATGGCAGATAATTTGTAAAGGCTGAATAGATTCTGATGTAATAATAACTTTAATAACGCTTGTCTTCGAGTCCGAAGATCAGTGAGGAATGCAGTATTTTCCGTGGCTACGCAGCCCCAGCTGTGACCTACATATTTTGCCATATTCGAGGCAAGCCAAACCATTGTCCGCCGGTGGTCGATTAAAATTTTCTCTTCGCCGTCTGCGTCTGTCCTAGGCAGCGGATTTTCTTTTGGTCTCAAATGTGTATCCGTCCTTTTTTGTATGTGACCTCCAGCTGTCTCGTTCTGAGGCCGCATGCAACCAGGTGCTTTCTTCTAAGTCAGCTAAGGCAAGTTTGTATCGTCTGGAGGCTTGACCTATTTGGGGGCCCCTGCATTTTGAGTAATATTAATTTTTTTATGTAAAAAAAAAACACTCATTTGGGGGCCTCCTCAAGTAGGGGCCCGGGGGGATTTTTGGAATTCTCCCCCTCCTCCCCCCCCCCACTCTAGCTACGCCACTGGGCGCCTCTGGTGTTACCACGAATAAATCTCAGTTGATGTTATATAGAACGGAGTGAAAGCTGAAGTAGGAAGCACAAGCTGATGAAGAGTGTAGTTGTACAAGTGAGTTGTAGTTTGTTTAAAATGTCACTTGAACTCAAAGCTGAAATGTCGATAGAAGTTACATTTCACCTTCACTTTCACCTATCCTATCCCATAGTCTGTTGGACTGTTGGGGCACCACACAAGATTCATCAACCATCTTTCTCCATTCCTCTCAGTTTTTTTTTTTTTTTTTTGGCCTTAGATACAACATCCTTCAATGATAGGTGGCCTACGTTTTCCCATCACTTTCTCTGTCTGCCTCTTCTTTTTCCTGGTACTGTTCCCTGAAGGAAGGTCTTTCCGAGCCGGGAAGACCTTGTAATATGGTCATAGAGTTTTACTTTCCGTTTTATTTCGCAATAGTTAGTAGGTCATCACGTGGTCCAATCGCTCTAGTAACAGTTGCTTAAAAGGAAGTTTTTAAAGTTTTTATTCAGACCTGCTGTTTAGGGGTTGCAACCCGACGACCTTGTATCAACGCTTGGTCAACAGGAAGTGAGGGGCTGTGTACGCGTTTTGTGGACAAAACAACTTCAAAGTTGACTTAGAAAAAAAAAAGCTTGTATTAATATCGCCGCGAGTAGTAGGGGTCGTTCGTAAAATACGTCACGCTAAAAATGGCCTTTTTGGACCCCCCCTCCCCCCTCGTCACAAAGCGTCACAAATTCTCAGACCCACCCTCCCCCCCGTGCGTAACGTCACAAAAAAAATACAACCAAAATAAATTTTAGTAATTCAGAAAATAGTTTTATTGCCACTACTTTTCAACAATATCTTCCCAAACTGCTTCCAAATGCTCCTCAATAGTAATAATGGGAATTTGCTCGTTATTGATTGGTTGTTCTTGTGGCATAGTTAGATCCTCATTAGCCATTAGCTCCTTTGGGTTTTATATGGAAAACATTGAAATAGATTTTGTAATTAAATAAATTTTTTACATTTTTATTTCATGTTTTTTGTGACGTCACACTTTTTCTGACCCCCCCCTCCCCCCTTGTCACAAAGCGTCACACTTTCTCAAACCCCCCCTCCCCCCTAGAGCGTGACGTATTTTACGAACGACCCCTAAATAGGAATTATTATTGGGGACGAAAAGCGTAGAGAAGGAGTTTCTCTGACGTATGTTCAGACAATTGAGTTGGGGCTTTTATACAGTGTTTTGTAAAATGTTTTACATGTTTCGGAAATTCCTTCAGAGTTGAAGATAGTTATTTCCTAGTCCAAACCTCCCGCAGGACGACGGGGGATGGGAGCGGGCAGGGTTTGAACCCGGGACCATCGGTAAATCGATACGACAGTCCAGCGTGCAAACCGCTTGACCAGGCAGCCATCCAGTGGTGTAGCGAGGGAGGCGGAGGAAGGGGGGAGAATTTGATGTTTTTTTTTTACATTACGCAAAATGTAGGGCCCCCCAAGAGGTCAGTCTCCCGGGGCCCCGAATCGATGGAAAATTTCTAGCTACTTTCCTGCTTTCATGTGTACATACAAATGCATTTTTTTTCTAAGATACTCATGATACAATTTTTGTTTTTCCAGATACTAAAACAGAAAGCCAAGATCGTAATTAAATAATTATTTCTACAGATGTATTATATCATCTTTCTAGACCAAAATAAAACACAACAATATAAAACAATGATTTATTTAAAAGCAAAGCATATCTTAAAGGAAGAATACCGGACATACAACTCTATTTCTCAATAATGTAGAAGTTATTTTACTTATTCGATATTTAAAAAAATAATTACCTATAATTAATTGACCGATTAGTTAATTTTTTAATTCATGTTTTGTTGAAGTTTCAACATGATCCTAGAATGGGTTTAGAAGAAATATTGTATACATGTATACATCTATCTAGCCGTAACTATGAATACCAAAGGATTAATTACCCTTTTATAGGTATCAAACAAAATAATTAGTTTCCAGAAATTAATTAACTATTATGCTACTTTTTTTATTGTTTAATTTATCGTGTACGCCAATGAATAATTCAACAAAATTTCAACTTGATCCCGAGAATAATAATAATAATAATAATAATAATAGGCTTGTCTTCAAATCTTCAAAATAGGACAAATCTGTAGAAATGCTCTTTTTTCCCTAGTGCCATTAGAGCATGGAATGGTTTGCCTGAGCTAGCCAGGAAAACCAGTGACTTGGCAGAATTTAAGTCACTGGTAAATATGCATGACTGAATGCATGACGCGTAGGACGTAATCATCTTCTTTTTTGAAGTAACGTCTGTATTATATAAGATAAGATTGTCTTCGAGTCCGAAGATTAGTGAGGAATACAGTGTTTCCCGTGGCTGTGCAGTCCCAGCTGTGATCTACATATTGTGCCACATCCAGGGCAAGCAAAACCATTGTCCGCAGATGGTCGGTTTAGATTTTCTTTTCGTCATCTGCGTTTGTCCTCGGCGGCAGATTTTCTTTTGGTCTCAAATGTGTATCCCGCGGCCTTCGTGAGTGACCTCCAGCTGTCTCGTTCCGACGCCCATGTCAGCCAAGGAAAGTTGACGCCTAAGCTGGTCTTTGAAGCGTTTCCGTGGGGCGCCTCTGTTACGTCGACCACCTTTTAGCTCACCGAGAATGGGTGTGGGAGAAATAGTGTGTAAAGACGTTCTACCAAGAAAGAAAGAGTTGATATAAGCTTGGTGAGAAAAATGCTTCAGGGTTCTAGACACTAATTTTTTTTCATATAAAATGAGAAGAAAACAAACCCCTCCTCCCCATTTCTCCTTATTGCTTCCACTCATGACTTATAAAAAAACAATTTCTCATGTTTGTTCTTATTATTTACTGACGGTGTAATTGAGAGGCTGTTGGCTGACTCCTCATTAAGTTATGTTTAGAACACAGCTCTGATAGATCATGCAAAGGTTCTGTGGAATGTCTTTCATCTGGAGGTAACATCCAGATGAAATTATGGGATGTTTTTATTTTTTTAAAAATTAGTCTGATTACAAAAAAAAACAAACAAATGTGTAGGTCGATCTTAGCCCGCTGTCTCTGAAGAACTATCCACATTCAATCTATGTGTGTGTGTGTGTATGTCTTTTGTAAATTTTTTTTTTTTTTAGGAACTTCTTGGTTCAACAATCTTCACACTAAGACATCCTACAAAGAAATAGTGAACTAGTTGATGGCTTATGCCTCTTTTTTTTTTTTTTTGGGGGGGGGAAGGGGGCTTCATGCCACTTGTTTTTTTTTACCTTATGCCGTTTTTTTTTTTAATTGACACCTAACGCCGATATTAATAGTTTCCAATTAGCATAATATCGGTGAGGTTAAGACCCATACTTTGATGTACTAAGATACACTTCTTATATTTTCAACTCCATGGCTAAACAGCTATTAGAAATTATGTACTATTCAGCTATGGCATCTTACAATAAATGGTAGAATCCGTTATAATAGCGCAGCCCTTGTTCCTCTCTCTAAATAAGAATTATTAGAAAACGCCTCTTCCTTGCATGCCCGAGTCAAGTTATTTATGTTTATATCCTACAGGGCAATATATTAAATTATTTTTATTTTCCCCCTTCTATTTCCTAGGCTTTAATTGTTTATTTTTCTGCTTTTTCTCCCCTACAAATATTAAATATTTCTCATTTACCTCCCTTTCATCCCGAAATCAAACCACCTGACAAGATGAGCCGCCATTATTGTTTATCCTCATGCCCAACATGCTTCGTGTTATTCGATACTCTGTCGCCACCTGGCGGGCCTATCAACATGCAGAAGTCTGTTTAGAAGATTGCGTTCAGACCAAGACAATGTTATCACTCGCTGATAAATGAACAGGAAAATTCATTACTGAACTTTTTACGTCCACATTCCAAACTCCTCCATGAATTGTTTGTCTCCTGATGGCTTTTGACATTTTGAAGCTTAGCACTTTATGAAATCATGTAATAATTCAGTCTGAAATTTTTATTTTAAAGTGTCCTGTCTAGACCAATAAAAAACAAATGTATACAAATATGATTTGTATAAGTTTAAGTATTTTGTTCCTTCAGTTACACTTCTATAATTTGTACAAAGGAGGAGAATCTTGTCTTTGACATCGATAGTTTCCTGGTCGGGTGGTAGACTTAGTGCTCTGAACTGTCGTCTTGATGTTCCCAAGTTTGAATCCTACACGCCGCCATCCCCACCCCCTCTGCCCTGTTGAAAGATTGGGCTTGGAAATAAGTCTTCTGTTCCGAAACATGTAAAACAAAATGTCTATTTGATTCCATGGCCAGAAAGTGAGTGGGAAACAAGTCGTTTGCTTCTCTTGAGAGCATCAGGATTAGAAACATATACAGTTTGGTTCCTTAGCTACCATTAGGAGTAGAAACATGTGATTAAGTTTCCCTTGATATCACAAGGATTAAAAACATGACGATTTGTTCCTCTTTTCTGCTCCAGGATTAGAAACATGTTATATTTCATTTCTTTGCTAGCATAATAAAATAGAAACATGTCTATAACTTCTTGTCTAAAATATATTTTGGTCCTTGTTCCGAATATTTGGTGATAGATATTTTTAGGGTATTTTGTCAAAAAACGTTTTAGGGGTCAACATTATTTTTCAAAAAAAGATTCTGTAGCCGCCATCTTGTGTTCAAGGTCAAGGTTGTTTACAAGAAGGCACTAACAACAACATTCTCATTATTTAACGTCTATTGGAGTCGGTTGTAGAACTTTAAGTAAGGGCTAATGAAATCCAGGAAGAAATCGAGAGAGAGAGAGAGAGAGCATGTGTAAACAGCCCCCTCCCCATCCCATGCTAGACAAGTAATATCCGTATCATTCCAAAGTGACATGGTTAAAGCTGTTTTTGTGTTTGTCTGTGTTTTTTTTATTATTAGTGTTCTGTGTTTTGTTTCCTTTTTTTTGTTTTCCCTTTGCATTCCAACTGCGAACGCTCACTGTAAAAATCTGCAAGGGTGATAAAAGAACGACTTGTATTTACGTCATCATTTTCTGAGCACTTATCCAATCAGGCATGTACTCCTGAGTTCTTTCATTGCTGTAAACACGGGTAGTCAACAAATTACTTTTTCTGCTCTTAGCGGCATAATAGCATTCTCTCCAAGGGCGTGTAAATCTTGTAATGCAGTACTGAGCATCCGAATTACCGGCCATGAATAAACTAGATTCAGATTCTAAAGTTGGTACACCTAAAAATATTTTACTAAACTTGAACGAAAGTGTTGATCTTTTGGTAAGTCGTTGTTGACCGCAATTGCGGTCAGTTTCTACGTTTGTAAACAGATACAAAAATGAACTACCACTACTACAGTTTCTTACCTTCTATTTATAGCTCATGTATTTTCTAGTCTTTGAAAATAAAGAGATAATCTACAGTTTTAAATATTTAACTTATTTTGTAGGGCAATTAGACTAGCTTATCATGCATCGATTATATTGTCAAAGGAGGAATCAGAATAGCTTTTCAAATATCGATTATCTTGTCAGTCGGGCAACTAGATTAGCTTATCCTGGATCGATTATCTCAGTCATGCGATTATAATAGCTTATCATGAATAGATAACCTTCTGAGGCGGGCGTTAGAATAGTTTATCATGAATCAATTGTCCACTTTTGTCTTCTGAGTCGGGCAATTAGAATAGCTGCAAACTAGTGTTGCATTACGGACACGCCGTACAACAGATACTATTGAGATATTTACGTATCAAATTCTTGTGGTGTTGTTGGCGCATGCGCAGCAGCATATGTATGAGCACAAGTGTTGTATTCAGGAAGTGACGAGGATTGGCTACTGACACAAGACATACGCAGGGGCGTAGCTAGGACTTTTCTATCGTTTGGGGGCCAGGGGGCTTGACCGTTTTGGGGACCCCTATTTTTGTATAATTATTAATTTGTAATGTAAAAAACACTCATTTGGGGCCCCCCTCAGGTGGGGGCCCTGGGGGATTTTCAAATTCTCCCACCTCCTCCCCCACCCTAGCTACGCCACTGCAGACATAGCATGTCGGAGTCTTTCTTGTCAGGCCTAATCACACTTTTCCTGTCCAGAAACTCTAAAACCGGAACTACTTTCACAGACATTGAACAGCGGCTCCAGTCTCCAGCTAATTCATTTTAATTTTAAAAAGTAGTTCCGTAAGTAGGAGGGCCTTTTTTTTTTCTTTGGCGTCTTTATGAATATTTATGGTTAGGGTTTGGGTACCATAATGAAAAGGCTTAGCATTAATTTCATTTGTAAGCTAAATGACATATTGTGTATAAACCAGAAGAATGCTTGCTGTTGCTAGCATCAGGCTAAGATTCTGAGTACTTCAAAGCGCTGTTGTTAAAATTTCATAGAAAAAAACTCAAGGAAATAAACATGAGAGACGAAGATAATGAAATCTATAACTGGCATGTATTTAGAAACAATACTTTTTGTAATTTCAGCTTGAGACTCATATTTATGGAGTGTATGTGTGTTTCTATGGTGACGGTGGTAGGTGGCTCTGTGCAAATGATTCAAGATAAGCGGCAATGACGTAACCGGTCTTAGATACGTCAGACGACTCCGGGAAGCAAGATATGTTTTGGTTCGGAGTTTGATTTTGTTAAAAAAAAATACCATTTTTAAAGTCTACTACATTTATTCCATTTCAAATTAAACAAGTCAAATTTGACTACATTGTAATTTACGTTATATTTAGTGTTGTTTTTAAAGAAGTTATTCAAGTTATTTCAAGTTTTTACAAGTCAAGATATAATACGCCTACAGCGCGGTTGTCTAACAGCAGTTTGGTGCTACAAATCATCGTCCGTCAATAATTATTCAAATTTCCATCTTCAAAACTAAAACTATAACTTGCAGTTGTCAGTGTTAGCATTATTTACCACCTCAATTAGCCAATGTACAAGTACTAGACAATATTACCTACGTTCACCCTTGGAAAGAATGTCATGAAAACGTGTTTCTTAACTGCATACATTTTTATGACGGGTCTTGTGCTAGTATATATTGTTTATTTATATTGCGAGGCTGTGGAGGGAAAGAAAAGGTTTTCGTTGAAAACAATAGCTGAACTCTGCTGAAGTTGACTTATCAGCTTCTCTTATACCTGAACTATAGACATCAAAAGGGAGATAAGCCCATACTTTCATTATTATTATTATTTTCATATGCGTGTAAAAATGAAAAAAAAAATAGTATCCAATGTTTAAACTGAATTAATTATTTTGCATACATTTGACATTATTTTTCTGAATTTCACAAATAAAATGCAAACTTTCAGAATATTTTTTTTTCCTATAGTCTCACTTCCATTTATACATTCTTCCTATAACTCGATCTCTGTCTTTTGTAATACGATATATCCAGCCACAATTATGAAATCGTGTTACTAAAAACAGCCCTGATATCCACACATTAGAAACCGTTACATATGTAATAATAAAACTGATGATGTTATCTGTCATCATATAGTTGTTGAAAACGTTATCTTGTCAGTGTGACTTGGACAAAAGTGTCTGTGTATTAAAATGAGAGAAATATTATTATACTTTTAAGCCTAAGCCAAGAAACTATTTACAATGTGCTGGGACATTTTTAAATGATGCTCTTGTGCAGTTTACTTAACATATTGATTGCTTTTAATTTGATGCTGAAAATAGTCATAAGCTTTAATTTGTACAATTAGCTTAAAGTTGAATCAGTTTTAAGGAACTCAAATCCATAAACCAGCCAGTCACATCATACACTTTTTCTTTGAGCTTTAAAATTTAAAATCATAATAATGATAGGTTCTTAAAATCTTCTCAACCCCATTCTTACATAAACCTGGTCAGTAAAAGTTTATAAAGAGAGTGATAACTGTACTTATTAAGACATCAGTATTTTGTTTTGCAACTTATTTCTTGTATCGTTGTATAGTAATGATAAAGTTCCCCTTTCAGACCTTGCGATCCTGGGGCAGATGATGTTAAGGTCATTTGTTTCTTTGGCCAGCGGTTATACGAGCAGAGTGTTATGTGGCCGGCACAACTTTCCCCAGCTAAAGTAAGGTACCCATTAGGTGGACTCAGGGGCGCCCTAAAAATCCCGAAATTCAAAAAATCCACAGGGATTCGAACCCAGGACCTCAAGTTCGGAAGCCAAGCGCTTAACCATTCGACCACCGCGCCCCCATTGTACCATCAAAGTAATACAGAACTCTATTCCTGTTGTAGTCATGATTACTGTGTTCTTCATATGGCTTGATGAAATGAGTATAATTGTCTGATTGTTATATATAGGCTGCGAATGTTTTATTTTATACTTTGTAAATACATAAATAAATTGTTTTGTTTTTTTTTAATATATTTTGCTAGCTTAAAAAAAATAATAATAATACCTTGGAACTCCAGGATGTCATAAGCAAAAAGCTGAGGAATCAAAAATAATGGTAAATTCGATTGTAATAAATTGTATTTGACCTTAATTACTAATTATTATATTGGTATGATAGGGTATGATAGACAATCCCGGACTCCCCAGCATGAAGAGTGTAAACGAAAACAAAGAAGACTAGCATTTGAACCATAAACTAAATTGAACAACGGATAAACGTTATCCAACTGTTAAATTACAATTGTCAACGTGATCAATATTTAATAATACGGAATAGCAAATTAATAAAATATTTACATGTATATCAATATCACTGTGGTTAGCTTTCCATTAATAATTATTCCAATAGCCACAAATAACACACCTTTCACACGCACACTCCATCTCGGCGCCCTGCAGAACATCAACTTCCTACACCTCCAACAACGACGGTTAACGATACAGCTCTAAGGGCGGAAGGTGACACTCTTGCTTATAGCCCCAAGCCTAACACCGTACCTTTAAAACGGGGAAACAGACAATCAGCTAAAACATCAAATCTCTCTCTCTCTCTCTCTCTCTCTCCCTCTCCCTCTCTCTCTCTCTCTCTCTCTCTCTCGCTCGCTCTTGCGGGAACTAAGGATGACGTAAACACACACATACACAATATTCTAGACAACAAAACGCACCTAACATAAACTACTTTCTAAAGCACCAATATTAAATACAAAGGAAACTTCACGCGCGCCCGAGACTCACCAGGCCTAATATATGTCTCTCACCTGACTGTATAATAAAAACATGTTCCTTCTGTCTCAGCTCATCTCAAACATTACAAATTATCTTGCAGGATATTACAATAACTGTGCATTAGCATCGGAAAGGGGGAGGGGCCTTGGTTGTGTCCCCTTACTGGCACCTATTCTTTAGTCCAGCGGTTCTCAACCTTTTAAGCTCGGCGACCCCTTTTTACAATCCCCCACTCTGCAGCGACCCCCCTCCCCCTACACACACATACAGCAATAGATGAGTAGACAATAATAATCCATATCTTCGATGGTCTTACGCAACCCCTGGCAAATGGTTAAACGACCCCCAAGGGGTTCGCGACCAACAGGTTGAGAACCCCTGCTTTAGTCTGTTGAACCGTTGTGCCACTAAGCATGATGTGTTGACCGTATTTCTCCATGCCTCCATATTTTTCCTTGATTAGAATCTCAGTGACTGGCCCGTCCAGTTTTGTTTCGGATGTTCCTTCAGAGTTGAAAATAATTTACTTCCTAGTGCAAACCTCGCGCAGGACGACGGGGTATGGCAGCGGGGAGATATGAACAGGGGACCATCGACAGATCCGAACGACAACCCAGCGCGCATACCGAACGACCTGGCATCCATCCAATGTTGTCTTCTCACCGCTTTCTACGTCTGTCTCTTATTTTTCATCACAGCCAAAGAAAATTTTAATCTTTGGATCAATTCGTCAATAAATCTGAGAAAAAATATTTATTTTAACTTCAAAAATATGCCAAAATATTTAGACAGTCAAATCCTATATCAGCCTTGCCAAGGGGGAAGTAAGGCAAATAAAAAGAAAACGATACACCTCAGTTATGCATCCTGGATAGATGAAAATAAACCAATGAATAGCGGTTCGAGAAATGTTTTCTAATGATGTGTATTTAGACTTGACTTCCGCCTGATTTTGTATTTTGGCTAGTACTTAGTCGTCCAAGCTTAAAGGGAAACTCTCATAGTTTTTCAAATTTGAGTTATTGATATATTTATATTCTGCGTAAAAAGTTGTAATAGTAAACAATTTACCATTTTTTATTTAAATGCTTAGAAACATTTATCTATACTATAAAGTTGAATGTTTAGCGTATGTATGTATG
>JADKLZ010000687.1:36580590-36626648 GCA_021533235.1 Biomphalaria straminea | reverse complement strand
GATGCGGGCAAGGGAATGGATGCGGGCAAGGGAATGGATGCGGGCAATGGAATGAATGCGGGCATGACATGAATGTGGACAGGGTACGAACTCGGTCCTATCGTGACCGACAGACCAAATTCTCATTTTTAGCCACCTTCAGTATTTCAGTTTCTTTTTTAACTCCTTGCCTTTTTTTTTTTCCTTTTTTTTTCGAAACTATATTTTGAAATATTCACAACACTTACAACATTATATTCTTTTTTTTTTCCCTTCTCGTGTTGCTTTCTTTGTTTTGGAGTCTCTTCACATGTCCGCTAAGACCGTTGGAACCAAGCCAAATGAAAACATCCAATGAAGAGCCAAACAAAGAGGAACTGTTTGCTTAGTATAATATCGAAATATTTGACATGGCTTTTTTTTCCCCTTCTAGCTAGGGGCTTGCACTCGTGTAGAATGAACTTGTTCAAATGTTGAATGCCCTTTTGATTAGCTACCTTGACATTAAGGGCCTTCAATGGGTTTACTTATAAGAATACCTTTGCATTAATGTGGCACATGGAATATGGTAGGATAAGAAAAGCAGTTTCTTTTATTTCACTTCTATTGTTGTCTTGCTATCCCTCAAAGCAATGAAGCTCTCGACATGCCTCTCTTATTAGTATATAAATCTATATATGTACAATTCGTGAGAACCTATAGTAATCTAATATATAGAGTAAAATGTAACGAGTATGTATCAGGGGCGTAGCTAGAAATTTTCCATCATTTTGGGGGCCCAGGGGGATTGACATCTTTAGGGGTCCCTGCATTTTGAGTAATATTAAATTTCTAATGCAAAACAATACTCTTTTTGGGGGCCCCACTCAAGCGGAGGCCCGGGATGATTTTCAAATTCTCCCCCCTCCTCCCCCACCCTAGCTACGCCACTGGTATGTATGTATGTATGTATGTATGTCCCGCTTAGACATCAAAACCATCAGATCAATCTTGATAAATAAAACTTGGCATAAATGTTCCTTAGATTTAGATCATGGCGGAGACGCAGTGTATGTTTAATGTCCTACCCACAATCGGAAAGCCCTACAAATTTTAAATATACCATAATATACCTCTATTTAAGAACGAAACCTTAACAAATCGGCTTTAACGGTTTTCACAGTATTTGATATGAATATATCGACTAAACTAGTAAACCCATTTTAACAATACACTATGCATTAATTTTCCTGGCAAAATATTTACAAAAATAAGGGAACTTTTGCCACGTTTGACTAAAATCTAAATTCAATCTACTAGATCAGTAATACCCAAATTAAGTCCCGCAGGCTGCGGGTCATATCCGGATAGTATAAATGGAAGAAATTTGCATCTAGTGGGAATGAGCACTAGTAGCTTATCGACAGTGTTTCCTAAAGAGAAGTACGCGTTGCATGGGAAGATTTTAAAGAGGCTATGTTTTGACCTCATTAACTATGCTGATTTTTTTTCAATACCAAAAAAAAATTATAAAAGGGTACGTTTGGGAAACACTGGTTTAGGGGATTCTCTCTTTGTAGTTAAAAGGGCAAAGGGCGCGGTGGCTGAGCGGTAAAGCGCTTGGCTTCCGTACTGGAGGTCCCGGGTTCGAATCCTGGTGAAGACTGGGATTTTTATTTCGGGATTTTCGGGCGCCCTTGAGTCCACCCAGCTCTAATGGGTACCTGACATTAGTTGGGGAAAAGTAAAGGCGGTTGGTCGTTGTGCTGGCCACATGACACCCTCGTAAACCGTGGGCCACAGAATCAGATGACCTTTGCATCATCTGCCCTATAGACCACAAGGTCTGAAAGGGGAACTTTACTAGTTAAAAGGGCCACGGTGGTTGGGTTTTGTGTTCGAACCCTGTTGAAGACTTGGATTTTGAATTTTGGGATTTTTAGGACGCCACTGAGATCAGCTAACTCGGGACTTAACATCAGTTGGGGAAAGTAGAGGCGCTTGGAAGTTGTGCAGGCCACATGATGCCATAGTTATCTTAGAAACAAATGACCTTACAACATCTGCTCTACAGATTGAAAGGGAAACAAAACTTTTTTTTTTGTTACCCTTTGTATTAAGTTTACATGTTTGTGTTCATTTAACTTTGTGGTCACGCTTCGAATATCACTTGCTCTTTTTCTCACGAATCGTTCTTGTCTTCAATTAGTTTTAGTGACCACTGGCCATCTCGGTCAAGGCTTAGGTAGCTTCTGACATTAGTGCGTTAGGAAAAAGATAAGTAATTGCCTGATTCACCGAACCTAGATCCTGGGAAAGCGAGACCAATCGTTATAGAACAACCTGTGGGACCAATAAGTTATTGCCTGACCTGTTACGAGGCAACTAGCTATTGGTCTCCAATGCCCACAAGTTGTGACGTTGCAGGTCAGTGTTGAGGTCTTCTATGACGATTGGTCACTGGGAAGGTAGTTTTTTTTCCCAAGGCTTTATAAATAAGTAGTGACAGCTTAGAGCATGTCTAATATTTTCGTTTTTTTGCGGGTACACTCAGATTTAGGGGTTTGAAATTTGCCGCCAATTCTAGCATGAGACGCTCATGACGACATGTTTGTGTTGTCATCGCTAAAAATACATTGCCTGTACACCCACTATAAATACATTGGTTTTAATGCCGCTAAAAATAAATTGCTTGTACTTTTGTGACCTCATTTCCGGCACTTGCTTCACGGCGCTGTTTGGAAACACCCCCTGACGCCCTGCTGACATATGGGCAGATGTAAAGCAAAAGGTATACATTAATACCACGCGTCTCGTCAAGGGCGCTCCCCCCCCACACACACACCTCACCATTAAACGATGACGCCCAAATGAGTTAAACATTGCGCAATGATGCATCTTGACGTCACTCGTTACGAGCGGCCGACCAAATGAAACCCGAAGGCTCTGATTCAGTGATCTTCCAGAACAGACAGAGAGATATTCTTGCTTCACAGAGACTAGTTTCTTTTTTTTAAATACACTTTAATTCTTATGTAGATACTAGATATCATCAGATAGGAAAAAAAAAACTATGAAAAGGGTGTTTGGGCAGGTTGCTATATTTTCAAATGTATGATCATCATTCGTTTGACATGTTTCGGATGTTTCTTCAGAGCTGAAGATAATCTGCTTCCTTGCCCAAACCTCCCACAGGACGACATGGATGGGAAGGGGCAGGGTTTGAACGCGGGACCACTGATAATTCCGAACGACAGTCCAGAGCGCAAACCGCGCTACCATTTTCCAGTTCCAGATTTAAATGCCTTCCCTGCAAGATGTCTAACTACAGACTATGTTGCTCTTTTGTCAGCTACAAGAAAAAATGTTTATTATAACAAAACAAAAACGACGACTTACAACCCTTGTGTTGACCACTATGTATTCTGGTCCTGTCAGCCCACGTTACAGGCACACACCCCCCAGCCAGGTTGCACGAGCAACACAATTCCCATTTTTGCTCAAAGTCCTCCTCGACAGCATTTTAACACTCCCAGTTTTCGGGTAGCACGAAAGACGCCTCTTCAAGAGAGTGGCGTAGCTAGGGTGGTGGAAAGGAAGGGGGGGGGGTTCAAATTTGAAGATCCCTCCGGTAACATTTTCGATGGTAACATTTTCTTAAATAACAAAAACATACATAGTTTTCTTCTTAAAATTCTCCAACTCTCTGATTCGAAAGTCTGTTTCTGCCATAAGTTCTGTAACGCTTCAAGAGAAAAATGGCACCACTATTTTTCCGAAAAAGTTGACCGGAGAAAAAAAATATATTTCCGTAGCGTGTGATGCTACTGTAGATGACATTTAACCAAAAGAAATTTATCGGCGCCCTCATCTCAATATTTACCTTAAAAACACTCTAGGCGCCCTTGAGAGGGGAATGGAATTTGAGGTTAACAGAACAGCTCGCTCCTTCGTGTTATAAGAAAGTGAATGCTGTGAAGAAGTGCGCTTGTGATGTAAGCCTTTAAACTGAGACAGCTCCTATTATCTTTCTTGATGTTCTCAAATATTAAAGGAAGTTTGCAACAATTAAATTGTTTACCATTCGTTGTCATTGGTTCTGTTTCTAAAGTTTTCTTATAACTAGTTCTCCGTGTCTTTTCTGGCCAAACTACGACTACATCGACTTGCCATCACTTTAAACCTTGTTTGTTTTTTTTAGAGGTAAACCTGTTCAGGGGGCGTTAACTTAGTCTTAAAACATGAAAGAGTTGCAGTTCGTTAAAAGGAACACGACATAATGCGATGCAGTGGCTCTGACATATGGTTTGAATTTCAACCTTCTTGCTTTCATTTTTTTTTAAAAATCTTAAAATTTCAGTTTCCAAAATGTTTTCTTGATAGTAAAGGTAATGGAATTATCTTTATTGACTGTCACAAATAGACTTAAATGTGAAAGAGTTTTGATCATTTCATTCCATTTCGTTTTTTTTTCTTTATTGGGGGTGGGGGGGGGTAGCGTTGAGGAAGGTTTTAGAAGTCTGGGAAGGAGAGAGGGCGTGATGGATGAGAGTAAATCTTTGTGTGTGTGCGTGTGTATTTGTTTTTACAATAAATACGTTTTAGCCTAGACATTTAGATAAATAATATTTATTTTTCTTGAAGAAAACCAATTTCTCAATCCAATGAGATCATGTTTATTTAGTTTCTCTATACGTCACCGGTTTCTCTTTCATAACAAGTATAACCTTTTTTTTTTATTTCAGAAGATTCCTGATGTAGAGGTCATGGAAGTGGGCATCTTGCTTAAGACATTGTCCACTCTGGTCATTCTAATCAGCTCTGTACCAGAGACATGCTCCGGTAAGTCTTAAGTAGTTAAGCATTACTCTCAAACAATCGGAATTATAGTAGGGTTAGACAAGGGCGCCAAGAGCTGCCACCTCTTTCAGGGGGGGGGGCAACATATATCCTCGATAGGCGCCGAAACCAATCTCATCCTCGACATAACAAAGTCCGATCACTGCGGCGCCATAATTACAGGGCAGCGTTCCTCAATTCGGCTGATGTGTACCTTACGAATTACTTGAGTTCAACAATTCTCTAGATAGATTGAAACATTTGGCAATTCTTGCTATTGACGGTGAAATTCTATAGAATTTTTATGATATACTGTATGACTTTGCTACACGCAAGGCTCGTAAAGAAATTCTGTACGTAGTAAACAATGAATATAATGTAAATACGAATTTATTTTCTAATACAAATTTTCACTTATTATCGGTATCCCTACCCAAACTTTTGCCCCGCGCTATTCCGTTTCGCATAGCGCCCCGCAATGGTTAAGTCCGGCCCTGCGCCGACGTATCTGTGTTCAATAGAAAGATTTTTTATTCCGTTTCGCATAGGGCCCCGCAATGGTTAACTCCGGCCCTGCGCCGACGTATCTGTTTTCAATATAAAGATTTTTTATTCCGTTTCGCATAGGGCCTCGCAATGGTTAAGTCCGGCCCTGCGCCGACGTATCTGTGTTCAATATAAAGATTTTTTAATAGACTTACAGACGAAATTTAATTATTAGATTATTATACTTTTAAAAGTACCAAATCAGATTTTTCCTTGAGCGGACAATTAGGTTATGATTTATATCCCAGTGTAAAATATAAATATCTAGGGAAATCGTTAGAGCCGTTGTCGCCGTGTCCAGGCAGGTATTGTTTTCTCTTCCCATGAAGAATTAGCAAGCTGAATAGAGGAATCGCAAAGAAAAAGTGCAATGGTGTGACTGTGCTCAAATGAAAACGATTTAATGGAAACGCAAGTCTACGACCTGAGAACCGCTAACTGTGGAATGGTTTCCATAATTATATGTTGCATTCATTTAATAGCCTTGTGTGTGTGTGTGTGTGTGTGTGTGTGCGCTGTTTCCTATTTGGCACCTTGTGACGTAACGTATTCAACGATCGTATCCATCCTGCTGCAATTCTTTAACTACCGATATTTGTAATCGATGCCATCAAGTCTTTAACTACAGATATTTGTAATCGATGCCATCTGGTTCGCATTGATTTATCCATAAGCTAAATTATGAGCAATTCGATTTCCCTTCATATCAAAGTTATGTAGAGCAATAGCATCGTACGATGAGAGTCTGTGTATGGAATATTGATAGAGAAAGTGGTACTCACGCACTCCGGTAGCTCAAGTGACGGGTCAAACTGAAAGACCGACAGACAGACAAACAGACTCGCAAAACAAACACAACAAAGAGAGAGATAGAGGGAGTAAGGACGTGTCTAGGAAATAGAGTCTACGAGACATGGGATTCTTTTATGCGTACTTTTTAATTGTAAATTTAACCCCAATATACCGCAGCCATACACCCTATCAAATTCTGGTTATGATTAATATAATAGTAGTTATGTGCTCTATATTGCAACATCCGACTGCAATGTCCCCTTTCTTTTTTTTAAAAGGTTGTATCTGTCTACATAACTTAGGACAAGACAAATGTTAGATTGTTTGGTCAGTGAGGTAGACACATACACACATTGAAATGTAGACATTTTTGTCCTGTTTACAAATTAGCGACCAGAGCTGTGGATGTCTGGTGTTTACAAAGAGGGACGTCACATTCTGAAAGAGTCAGTAAGACACGATAGTTAATTATAGAACAGACAACTTTCCCTGGGCAGACAACTCTCACTTTTAAGAAGACAATGCTTAAAATATAAATAAAAAAGTTGCAGTCAATCGAATCTTTTTTTGTTTTAATTATTGTTACTCTTTTGGTATTAAAAAAAATGTATAAATCTTTTTATTACTTTTTTTCGTGAACAAGAATACTAGATTGTATCTAAATTTACCAAAGACTTGTTTGAAATTTATTTACACTTAAAGATGTCATTTTGTTCTAAGTTCTTCATACTCATATACTATTACTCAACTGAAAACTAGCAACACAATATCATTAGACATTGAAATTCCTAAAATCCTTTAAAATTAAAAGTATTTTTTCCAGTGGGAACTGCTGGTGATTAAGAAAAGGTTTTGCGCATCTTATATTCTTCGCACAACTTATTTTCATCTTAATAACGTCCCCCATCGTTTTGAATGATTCAGCTGCAAACCAGACTTGACTTTGATCTTCTGTCTGTCTGTCTGTCTGTCTGTCTGGTACACACTTATTGAACACGTTATCTCTCCCACCTCCCATTCTCGGATCAAGTTGAAACTTTGCACAATTCTTTACTGTTATTAACAAACTATGAAACAATAACAAAAAATAGCAATTAGTAAATTAAATAGTTATAAGTAGATCATTTTGTTTAATAATGAAGAAAATGGAAATACATTTTTACAGCATTGAGAGGCATATATGTGGAGTTCTTCCCATTATATATATTTTTAAACCGTTTCTTTTAATATTTTGTTTTGTTATTGGTGTTGTCAGTGTGAATTTATATTACCACGTCAATTGTTCGAATGAGAACTCGTTTTTTTTTTTTTTCTAAATTTATATTAGCCTCTGCGTTACAGCACAAGCCAAATCTAATTATCGAAGAATACATCACGGACTTGGTTTGGGATTAGCAATAAAGTGTCAATGTTATCGATTAGAAACAAAAGTTGTCAATTAGAGGCTAGTATTGCTACAGACCTGCTCTACAAGTACGAATTTTTTGTTCTTGTTAGACTGTTGGGGGGGGGGGGAATTGCCTGAATCAAACAATAAAACCAATAAGTTAGCAGGGCTTAGTATCTAATATCTAAAACCAATACGTTAGAAGAGTTTAAGTATCTAATATCTAAATCCTATAATTTAGCAGACTTAAAGTATGTAAATCTAAAACTAATAATTTAGCAGATTCTCGGTATGTAAATCTAAAACCTATAATTTAGCAGAGTTAAAGTATATAATATCTAAAGCCTATAATTTAGCAAAGTTTCAGTACGTAATTAACTTGAACGGTTAGATTTAACCCCTAGCCAGTCTTACAGCTTGAGGGACCCTATGTGAAAGAGATTGCGCGGGGCCTATTCTGGGTTGTTATTATAATAAGTGAAAATTAAGATTTTGTATTAGAAAATAAATTCGTCTTTGCATTTTATTCATACTTTACTAAGTATAACTCACTGACAAATTAGCTTTACGAGCCATCTACAGTAGAGTTGTTGTTTTTTTGTTGCGAAATACTGCTGAAAAAAAATTAAATCCTATAACAGTGCGTCTCACATTCTAAGAATATCTCAAATCCGTGGGCACCATCTGGGCTAACTCCCTAAAAGTCACTATGAACTATCTCTGTTGAGAGAACTTACCGCCTTACGCATCAAACTGCGCGAGAGCAGCAAAGTCTAAGTAAGTCATATTCGTAGTTACACCTACGCCTCCTGCGTACGTCTTGTATTTACGTTGTGTCTCTTACGTCCACAGAACTTCTAGTCACCCCATACCCTGCCCGCATCTACAAGAACGCCCCAAGAGATGTGCCAGTACTGAAGGTGGAGTTCACTGGCAATTCAACAAGTGAGTAGGACGTTTAGTGATTACTTTACATTCAATACATTATACATGTTAAGTGTATTTACATTAATATATATACGTATATATGTATTTGGGGAGCCGCGGTGGCTGAGCGGTAAAGCGCTTGACTTCCGAAAGGAGGTCTGGGGTTCGAATCCTGGTGAAGACTGGGATTTTTAATTTCGGAATCTTCGGGCGCCTCTGATTCCACCAAGTTCTAATGGGTACCTGACATTGGTTGGGGGAAATTAAATGCGGTTGGTCGTTGTTCTGGCCACATGACACCCCCGTCAACCGTAGGCCACAGAATCAGATGACCTTTACATTATCTGCCCTATAGAGCACAAGGTCTGAAAGGGGACTTTTTTTTTTTACTATATGTATTTGCCTTCAGAGATTCCATACAAACACACAGAGACAAATCCAGCTCAAGTCTGAAAATGTCTGTTAAATAGTTGAGATTTTACAGAGTCGGGTACATAAATGTCTACCACTTAAAGGCTAACTGAAGTGGGATGTGAGGCTGAGTGACATAGACTGATCAACAGGGCTGGAGCTTGAATCCTGACATGAGCTGAGGGATTAAATTACAGTACGGAGACTTTCTCCCAGAGACCCATCAAACGTCCGCACAGAGCTTGTTGTAGCGTTAAAGATAGGTTCTACAAAAGAAGTTTCTTAACAAGTTTTAAACTAACTATTCGGCTCAGTCTTCCTTAAGACCAGGGGCGCGGTGGTCGAATGGTTAAGCGCTCGGCTTCCGAACCTGAGGTCCTGGGTTCGAATCCCGGTGAAGACTGAGATTTTGAATTTCGGGATTTTAGGGCGCCCCTGAGTCCACCCAACTCTAATGGGTACCTGACTTTAGTTTGGGAAAGTAAAGGCGGTTGGTCGTTGTGCTGGCCACATAACACCCTGCTCGTTAACCGTTGGCCAAAGAAACAGATGACCTTAACATCATCTGCCCCATAGATCGCAAGGTCTGAAGAGGACACTTTTTACTTTACTTCCTGAAGACCAAGTTGTACTCCAAACATAGAACCTATCTAAACTGGAAGATAAAAAAAAACGTGTGTCATAGACCAGTGCTTCCCAAACCTGTCAATAAAGTGTACCCTTTTATAATTTTGTAACGTTGAGTACCCTTTGACTTGCATCTATGAGAATAATAAACATAATAAATGGTTATTAAAAAAAACAGCATAGTTAATGAGTTGCTAGCCAGGAAAACCAGTGACTGCACAGAATTTAGGTCATTGGTTAATATGCATGACTGAATGCATGACGCGTAGGACGTAATCATCTTCTTTTTTAAATTAAAGTCTACATCTTAAAAGATAAGATAAGGTGCAACGCGTACCCACTCCAAAGTCTTGCGCACCCTTGAGGGTACGCGTACCCCACTTTGGGAAACTCTGTCGTAGACAATTACTTTAGCTGGGAGACAACAAAACTATTTCGTCTGTTTATTTCACAAATTAACCGAAACTTGATGGTTTTAATTTGTTTATTAAAGTACATTTAATGATCCTCTGTAATCCACGCAGCTCTGTCCACGACAGCGTTGGCTCTAGACAGGAAAAGTGACGCCAGGTATTTCCGGTTAGGACCGGATGGAGTTCTGTACACCAATGAAACCATCAACCTACAGTCCGGGACTGTGCTAAGCTTCTTCGTCTTCGCCATCTACAACAGCACTGTAAGTATAGATTCTAGATCTCTCTTGCTGATGCATTCTTCTTGTCACGTTTTGCCGATTTACAATCTGGGGTGGCTTGAAACTAAAGTTTTAATCAAGTTTTTTAAACTTCTAAACTAAAAGAGTTATCTCCTTAGCCCAAATATTCACGTTTCTTCATTCTAGATTTTAAAGTCGGCCCTGGAGAGAAAAAAAAATTATAAATGGAATTTTATTATAGCAACATTACACATGGACGCATGCACACAATTTTTTCTGAGTGCAACAATTGATTAGAAATATTTGGTCTTGAATAGGAGTAGCTAGCGAGAAGTTATTTCATGGAACTGTGAAGAAGGCCTTAAAATCTGTAAAAAGACAATTCCCCTTTACTTCCGGAAGGTGTGGGATTTGCTAGGATTCTACCTTATTTGATTCTTTGGAGTCTACAGCCTTACAGTCTACAAGAATGCTATGCATTCGAGATATTCAAAACCTTGTTCCTCATACCAACTGATTAGTATGTAGTACTGTTACTAATAAATTAACGACATTAAAGTCACAGGAATTAGTTCTATTTTTTTATTTTTAGTTAATGTTAATCTTTTATTTCTGATTAGATGAATGCAATAGATGACGTATTTCCTGTTTAACAATAGTGTGTTGAACTCATAGATGTATGCCTAGATTACACGCTTATCTAAGATTTTACGACATTAACTCTTTTAATGTCGCTATTATAGTTTGATTTTTTTTAATAACATTGCTTAAGTCCAATGATTTCTGTGCTTTAAGCCAAAAAAAAATTGTTGATCATGTTCTGTTTTTAGGGCACCTTCACTGGAACTGATAATATGTCGTTAAAAGATCTGGTAAATTTAATATGTGGACTTATGTTACATGTATGTGTATATTTATCCACAAACACTTTGGCTGGACATAACAGTTGAGACTAATATACATTTGTGTTGGTTTTGTGTTGGTTCAGTGAGTCATTCTCAGATCGCGTCATTAACTCTTTCTCTCCGTAATTATTCTCCACGTTCCGATAGAGTTATTCATTTTGCTCATTTGTATTTCACTATCCTGTTATGATAAAACTTCAATAACGTTTTTTGTTGTTATCAGAAAATGTTATATTTGGTATCGAATTATCGGGGAAGGCATGCTCTTTTTACACAACGCAAATTAAAATTTAAAATCCAAAAATCTATTGAGTTTGAAAGGGTTAACTCAACGTTGGCATCGTCAATTAGGAGAGAAAGAGTTAAGTTGATTACGTGGCGTAAGAAATAAAAGAGAAGATAATTAAAAGAGTAGTAGTCTTGGTATAAGAATATCTATTTTAAATGGAAGAAGATAATTAAAAGAGTAGTAGTCTTGGTATAAGAATATCTATTTTAAATGGAAGAAGATAATTAAAAGAGTAGTAGTCTTGGTATAAGAATATCTATTTTAAATGGAAGAAGTTAATTAAAAGAGTAGTAGTCTTGGTATAAGAATATCTATTTTAAATGGAATGTGTTATAAAAAGTTTGTAACCATGGGGAAAGGAAAATAATCGTTCATTAATTTATTAATATTTATTCTATAAGGATAAAAAAAACTCTAAAATTTAATGAAAATAAAAATAAAGTGTAACAGTTATGAATGTTGTACCAGGAGAGACTCCGGCATCCAAATACTAACTAGACATTTTAATATTTTTTTGTTCATTCTATAATTTCTACATATAAAGCAAAGCATTATAGTCTAATTAGTTACTTGGACACCTGACTTGCCACTTGTCTGTAAGAATCGAAAGAAAAATCAAAAGAAATAATGAAAGGCGCGTGATCAGTTTGTATCGATGTTCTGTGTCGCCTGGTTTTGATACTTGGAATGTAATTAAAGAATGTCTGACTAATGCATTCACACACACACACACGCAATCTAGGCAAAATGGAAGACGGATTTTATGCTACCCAAATAGTGGTTTGTTTGTTATCTAAAGCTTTTATAATAGACCTTATTCACCAATTTTTAAACAAACAACATTTAGCCACGTGATTCTCTTCTATACAAAGTATCTAATCCATAAAGGTTTTAATTTTTTAAGCGTATATTATCTTAGTATTTACAGACGTTACTTCAAAGATAATAAGCGGAGTTTACTTCCACTTCTAGCGGCTCTTTTGACGTTGGCATACGGCCCATTTAGGTGCCTGCTCAGTGTCAAGAAAACCCTTTAGTAGCAAACGTGCTAAAAATTACTTCCATTAGAGCACGTGAAGGAGACCGGGCAGTGAGTCGTAGAGTCACCTTGTCCCCGTACAAGGACAGCCTCGTTGCTGAACACGGGCAAAGTCTTTCTCTCTTCTCTCTCTCTCTCTTCTTCCCTCTCACTCTCTTCTTCCTTCTCTCTCTCTTCTTCCTTCACTCTCTCTCTTCTTCCTACACTCTCTCTCGTCTTCCTTCACTCTCTCTTCTTCCTTCACTCTCTCTCTTCTTCCTTCTCTCTCTCTCTCTCTTCTTCCTTCTCTCTCTCTCTTCTTCCTTCTCTCTCTCTCTTCTTCCTTCTCTCTCTCTCTTCATCCTTCTCTCTCTCTTCTTCCTTCTCTCTCTCTCTTCTTCCTACACTCTCTCTCTTCTTCCTTCACTCTCTCTTCTTCCTTCACTCTCTCTCTTCTTCCTTCTCTCTCTCTCTCTCTCTTCTTCCTTCTCTCTCTCTTCTTCCTTCTCTCTCTCTCTTCTTCCTTCTCTCTCTCTTCTTCCTTCTCTCTCTCTCTTCTTCCTTCTCTCTCTCTCTTCTTCCTTCTCTTTCTCTCTTCTTCCTTCACTCTCTCTCGAGGGTGGAGGGAGCGAGGGAAGAATTTGAACACCACCCCAGGGCCCTTACTTTAGGGTTCCTTTAAATAAGTTTTTTTTTAAATTAAATATTAAATATCACGTATAATGCAGCCCCCTCCCAAGAGGTCAAGCCCCCCCGGGCCCCAAATTGATAGCAAATTCCCAGCTACGCCACTGAATTAAGCTACTATTGAACAGTGGCCGACACGGAACAGGACTACGATGTGTTCATCGCGTAGTCACCGCGCATCCTTTCCTGTCTGGTCTAAACAGCAGGTACCGCCCACTTCCCTTTGTTTGCGATGTTGGTAAATATATTTCATTGACATTCCTATAGGTTTCGTCTTCATAAGACTTTCAAAGTTTGAAGTTCAGTTATTTAGACAAGACGTTTAGAATACATGATCTTCCGCTGCCATGATTGGTGTGCGTATGTGCATGCTCTAATAATAACAGATGTTTCTTTTCTTATTGACTTGTTCCAGGTCATCAATATGGCCTCTTGGTTGTTTATGCATGTTTGTTTGAGCATGTTTGTTCTCTGTGTTTGCAAGGCAAACCAAACACTGGCACGCATGACTGGTGCCGTTACAATACTGCATGAAAGCATGATCCTATTATGACATTCTAATAATTTCAGAAAAAAAGGCAGTTCTGTGGACTAAATCTTCATGCCTGAGGAATCGATCTTCTATCTTTCTATCTTGACAATATCCTGAAGAAATCTTGACGTAATGGTCTTACGGCAATGCCAAATTTAATCTCTTAGCAGACGTTCTCCTTCCCATCATGCCTGTTAATCCAAAGTCTCACCTTGACCTTGTCGTAGGGTCAAACTTTTGACCTAATGTTATTAGCTCGTGTCATTGTTATTAAATACCATTCTTCGTTTATAATATACCATAAGATGCTACAAAATTATTTGATTTGTTTCAAGAGTAGATAAATTTTATTTATAATAAAATGAAAAAAGCAATTTGTACTTAAGCAAATTTGCAGCACTAAGTCTATATCCATGAAATACTGTATTTATTTACATTTTTGATAAATTTTTTATTTACTATACACATCTATCGTACTTTTTCAGGTAGTTCTGTGGTTTCCTTTAAGGAAAAAAAAATGATTCAAACATGGAATTCTTTAAATTTTGAAATCGTTAAATCGTGATCATAAATGACCATAAAAATTGTTATGATAATTTTTCGTTGATTCTGTTTATTATACTTTAATTAACAAATCGTATTTTAACTCCGTCTATCTCTTTGTCTATCTGCGGAAATTTTTTTTTTTTTTTGCACTTCTCGGATCTAATCATTTTAATATTCATAGATGATGGTAATACATAAATAAATAAATAAAAAGTTAACCAATAGTGGTAATCAATAATTTTTGTTTTCAATAATAAAGTGGAGTTAAACCTAGCAATAATTAGCTATATCATATGGCAATGATTTCGTGGTTCTTCCCCCTTACATAAGCTAAATTACCAAATTTTTTTAAAAACATATTTCTTGTTTCGTGTGTCGTCATTGCATGCAGAGAAGATTAACACGCATGACACGGGAATATTTCAAGGCATGTTCTGTGTTGTACGGTTTAAGGTCACGTCTATATGTTGGTGTACTGCATCCGGGGAATCATTATATCTACATATGTATACATGCTAAATTACAGGGCTTGGTACTTACTATTCTATTCCGTTACATTTTACTTAAATAGCTTATGTGTAGCTTTTACAATAAAAGTACAATATGTGTATGCATTTCCAAAAGTTACATCTGATGACGCTACGGCTAATGTCTGCTGAATATATTTACTTTCCGTGAAAATATAAAATGTCACTAAACGAAAAAAAAAGAAGTTTAATCTTTCAAGTAAAATCATTAATGATCTCACACACTATATAGACCTATCTATCAATTATACACATAATCCAAATTCAATCATATATTCACGGTATTAGTCTTACCATGCAGTTTAAGGCTTATAAACTAGACAGATTTGTGGAATTATTTATGAATACGCCTTCAAACCGAAAGCTTAAAAATGTACCTCTTTCAGAAATAAATTATTTCCCTTTTATTTATTACTCAGCTGTGTTGAAAGTCGAAGCTTGTAGAATGCAGTATGTAAAAAAAAATACAACTTCCTTTTTACATTTCTGTGGCGTGTTGCGTAAACCAAATTACAGAAGGTTTATCTAGGTATACAAAAATAAAGTCCTTCCAACAAACGAGCTTACATGTAAAATGGTAGATACTAAGCTATACTTTGTAGATCACTACAAAAGTACTCTGCTTTATAAAAAATATGCTCTTCAACTATTTTTTGGTTTATAATTAGATAATGCTTCATTTACCAGATGGAGCGTCATAGCTAAGTGGTTAGCGCTAGGCTTCTGAACTGAGAGGCAGCGGTTCTACGCCCAGGTGAAGACTGGGATTTCTGCTAAACAAGCTTTCATGGGTAACTGAAATTAGCAAGGGAAAGTAATGGCGGTTGGTCTTGTGCTGGTCGGATGATATCCTTCATGAGTTTTACAGCCTCTATAGGTCTAAAAGGGTTAATTTACTAATTTTTGTTACCCCATATCTCGTAGATAGACACGCGGTGGCTGAGCGGTAAAGCTTGGCATACGAACCTGGGGGTTCCTGGGTTCGAATCCTGGTGAAGACTAGGATTTTTAATTTTGGGATCTCGGCTGAGTCCACCCAGCTCTAAGGGGTAATTGACATTACTTGGGTAAAAGTAAAGGCGGTTGGTCGTGTGTTGGCCACATGACATCCTCGTTAACCGTTGTCCACAGAAACAGATGGTCTTTACATCATCTGCCCTACAGACCACAAGGTCTGAAAGAGGAAACTATATCTCGTAGTGCCCCATATGTCTGGCGAGAGTATGATATGACGCAATAATGAAATAGTAAAACTCACAAATAACAATGCTTAGGTGCATAGGCCTCTATACCTGTCCGATCGTTGCCAATTAAAGTCTTTATTATGACCGGACAAATAGATCAATAGTCAATTCAATACCACTATTGATACAAAAAGACATCTAATCAGATCATCATTGGATTAAAGTAATTACTTTTGTCCACACGTCACACTGTGGAATTTAAGAGAGTGAGAGGGGGGGGGATAAATCAATTATCGGCTATCCTTTTCTCAATCTTGTATGGATGTGTTCTTAATGGGATCCAGTGACATCTGGTTTCTATCACGTTAACAACAGAGACAACTTTTTAATTTACTGAGTTGGCAGGACATGCAGAGAGAGAACGAATCCCAAGCTACAGTGACGTAGACACTAACACAGTGCGTTTATGAGCCTTCATTTTTTCATGACTATGAAAATCAGTGCCAGATTTAAACATATGGATGCCTTGTGCAGTTTCTCTGCGTAGGCCCCATACCCTATTTTCGAGGCATTACATGAAAATGCATTTTTATTAATGATGGTTAATTGCACATAAAATTATTTATACTTTTAAAAAGCATATCTCCCTTCTTTATTATATGAACTATGTATCAGGCGTGGGTAAATATGTAGGTCGCAAATGGGTTCACCATGTAAGACTCTGCACTCATATTTAATTTTCGGAATCTCAGGCAATGCCATTATGTAGGCCTATAGCAGGGTCTCTCAACCTGTGGGTCGCGACCCCCTTGAGGGTCGAATAACGATTTGCCAGGGGTCGCCTAAGACAATCGATAATATGGATTGTTATGTCTGTTCTTCTATTGCTGTATGTTTGTGGGGAGGGTCGCGGCAGTGTGGGAGATTGTTAAAAGGGGTCGCCTAGCATAAAAGGTTGAGAACCGCTGATGTGTAGTGTACATATTTTTAAAAGTTTTAGAATTTGTTTTTATTTGTGCATGCACCCCTACCTTCGAGGGTGAAGCCCTGGGCAGCTGCACAGTCTGAGCTACCAAGATCCGGCCCTGTAAAGGGTAGTTACTTTGGGTCAGGATTTCTAATGTTTCCATTCCTCAAACATGTAAATGTGTAAGGTCAAGAGCTGACGTCTCCTTAAGGTTAATTATTTAAGTTCATAGTTCATAACATAGAAATTTTAAAAAATCAATGAAATAATAAAGATAAGTTTTCATAATTAAAAATATTATAAAAAAGTAAAAATTCCCCCTCCAGACCTTACTATCTAGGGGTCATATTTTTCTTTGGCCAAAGGTTAACGAGCAGGTTGTCATGTGGCCAGCACAACGACCAACCACTTTTACTATCCCTAACTAAAGTCAGGTACCCATTAAAGTTGGTTGGACTCACGAATGCCCTAAAAATCCCGAAATTCAAAATCCCAGTCTTCACCGAGATTCGAACCCAGGACTCCAGGTTCAGAAGCCAAGTGCTTAGCCACCCCGCCACCGTGACTCCACAAAAATTATAATTAACTAGTATTACTGTAAGAAAATGTAAAGGAAAGTTTTTAAAATTTAAAAAGATTTAAAGTATAGAAGTACATGAAAATGTGAACTATGCATTGTAATATGATGAACATAAGTAATGAATTCCTTGTAGGGTTGTTGTAAGCTCTTTAGGGTTTGGCTCTGTGATGCTAGAGTCTCCATCCAATAGACTATTACCTTTTTATTAAATTTTATCAACTCGTCATAGCCAATAATTACATTCTCATATCAATGTGAAATTTTGCACGTAAACTGGTGCTGAATGACAAAACATTTGATCAAGATTTAATTCAGATCCATTTATCAATTATTGATGTATATTTTTTTTTACCGCCTAAGTTATGTGTTTTTTAGTTTGGACTTGGGGGAACTAACAATTATATTACATTTCTCTTTTTTTTTTTACTGACATCCCTTTTGCATGTGTCTGACTTTGTGCTAATCTAAAAATTTACCCTAATATGTATCTAACGTACAATCCTGATCTTACAGAAGGTATTGATTTTACAAAATAATAATTTTAAATTACTTGTTTAAAATACTGACTAAAACTTTATATTTAAAACAATATGAGTGTTTGATACACTATACGACACTACAGGATATAGGACTCAAATCTCTATCTCAGTGTTTCTCAAACTGTGTGCCGCGGCACACTAGTGTGCCGCCGAAGATTTACAGGTGTGCCGCGGGAGTTTTCAGAACGCCACACGTGCAGCGTAACACAGGTCTGCCTACTATTAATTTTTTTTTACGTTGCGATGACATCCCCACTTACAACGACCAGCAACAGTAGTGGATCGCTCAATATTGACAAAAAGGGGTGTTAGCTATTCATTTAGCCTATGGAATTTTCCAATATACATATATTATTATAATGACTTAAATGTAGGCCGCTTTAGCAGACGCACAACAGTTCTTGAAACACATTTAACCTTGTCAGAATATTGATATAACAATAAAACAATGAAAAATACGTATCGAGTGACAACCACGATGGATGAAATACTTTGTATAGAAGCTATAGAGAATTACGTGGCTAAATGTTGTTGCCTACGATTGGTGAATGAGGTCCATTGGTAACGATAATAATAAGCGATGTTTTCGTGTAAATTGTTTAGGTGTATGCTAAAGACAACAAATTATCAATAAGCATTAATCATTGTTATCCGTGATATAATCCGTGGAGAATTACATTAACAAGAATGAACTGCGAATGCGTTAAATGAAAAGCAAGAAACCAAACGAAGGTACAAAGTAGATTACATCGGATATGGTTTCATATCTTCTGGACCTGAATATTCTCCATTGCCATTCTGTCTGATCTGCAATGCAACTCTGTCAAAGGAGGCTCTTGTTCCAAGCAAATTGAAGAGACATTTGGAAACAAAACATCCATTTGTAAAAGCGCAACCGAATGAATACTTGGAAAACATCAGGGCTAAAAAAATAGACAAGCTAAGAAACTTACGAACTGCCTAAAGCTGCCAGAAAAAAAGATTAATTGCAAGTTATAAGGTTGCTCAGTTATTAGCAAAACGCAAGATAGCAAACAAAGAGCCTGAATCACTCATTGCACCAGCTTCAGCAATGGTTTTTAAAACGATCCTTGGACCCGATGCCGCCAAAAAAAGTTAAAAAGTTCCTTTGTCAACTGAAACTATCTCGCGCAGAATTGAAGATTATCGTCAGATTAACAAGATCAAATCTGCGAACACTTCGACGTGACTGACGATGAAGTGTCTCTGTTGTGGTTTCTTCAAGTTGATGAATCCACTGACGTTAGCGGCAAAGCCCAGCTGCTAAGTTTTATTCGGCTCATAAAGAATGAAAAATGTGTTAACAAATTCTTTTTTTACAAAGACTAACCAACTACTACCAAAGACGAAGATATTTTCAAATCGGTGAACGAAAACATTTTGCTCTTCAAACTACAGTGGAAAAACTGTCAGCGTTTGCTCCGATGGCTGTCCTTCCATGCAGGAAATAGAAAGGGATTTGTCACTCTTGTGCGTCAAGAAAATCCAAATGTATTAGTTGTTCACTGCATGATCCACAGAGAAGCTCTTGCCTTCAAATGCTTGCTGAACGATTTGATGTCTGCTCTGGATCAAGTGATTGAAGTTGTAAACTTCATCAAATCTCGACCGCTTGCGTCCCGACTTTTCTCTCATCTTTGTGAAGCAATAGATTCAGACTACAAATGTCTTCTGTATCAGACCAACGTTCTTTGGCTCTCAAATGGAAAAGTCTTAAGCGTGTCGTTCAACTGAAGGCTGAGCTGATTTCATTCTTGGAGGCTGAAAAAAAAGACTGGATTTTCTATTCATGACGAGATCTGGTGGGTTAAGGTCACATTTCTCTCTGATTTGTTTCACAAATTAAATTCATTGAACTTAAGTCTTCAAGGACCATCGGAAACAATCATCACTGCATCCTCAAAACTGAAGTCATTTAGTGAAAAATTGTCTTGATGGCAAAGTAAGATATCGAAAGGGGTCTTGACCGCTTTCCTTCTTACAATAAATGTGCTTCAAATAAAGAAATTCTGGACACTTTGACACACCTGCAGTCAGCATTGCAGCACTACTTTCCAACAGTTGAAAGCAATCAAAATAATTCTTTCATTTGCATCTTCATGGTTTTGTGAGTTTGGATTTTCAGCACTGACTGAAATCAAGATCAGGATGGCTGCCTACTCGAGCAGTTTGCACGCTGGACTGTCGTTTCGATTTATCGATGGTCCCGGGTTCAAACCCTGCCCGCTCCCATCCCCCGTCGTCCTGCGGGAGGTTTGGACTAGGAAGTAACTATCTCCAACTCTAAAGGAACATCCGAAACATGTAAAACTTTTAAAGTCTAAGAAAAGAGAGACTTCTTACAATAGACGATGAAATGCGAGTTTGTTTGTCGACTTTGGAGCCTCGATTAGATCGGATTGGCTTTCAAAAACAGGAATTACATTAAATGTAATATTTAAAAACAGGTCAAATATTTTTTTTCATTTTATTATAAAATAATTGTTGCTCTTCGAGGTGTGCCGCGAAATTTTTGTAGTTTTTTACTGTGCCGGCAGACAAAAAAGTTTGAGAAACACTGCTCTATCTATTATGATTAGATCTATAGACCTATCCTTTATAATCACTCTATGCGCTTTTTATATTCTTAAACTTTGGTAGCTTAAACTTGTAAGGTATTAGTTCATAAAGTACAACACTTGCCTTCTTCTTGCAGGCGGACTACAAGCAGATTAGGATTATCGTCTCCAATCTGAACAAATACCCTCCTCAGTTCAACCAGAGCGCTTACACGTTTCCGGTGTACCGGTACGGAGCTGGGGACGTCATCGGACTTCTGACCGTGACAGACGAAGATGAAGATGACTATAATAGCCAGTTCACTATTTACGTACCAAATCTACCGGAAAATCAGGTAAATGCGGGTTATACATATCAATCTTCCTTTACTGGCTTAGTGGAAATTCGTTATTGTTGATTTAAATATAAATATTAGAAATGTATTAAGTTTCGTTATAACTTATAGTTGGCAGTTTCAGGAAGCTAATCAGGTGTTAACTCTTGCACTTATGCATAATGCTACAAACCATAAAATGTTACAGATTGAATATTGTTATAAATCATAAATGTAATACATTCGATACTGCCACACACTAAAAGATGAAACACATTAAATAATGTTAACATATGATTAAATGATACACATTAAACACAGGTGTAATTAGTGAAAAAAATCGAAATTGAGAAAAAAAATCCTTTACTTCTGGACAACGTCCAAAATGTCAAGCTGACTTTGTGTCACCTGGATGAGAAAGCTCCACTGGTAATGTATCAGGGAACTGGACACGGAACGCCAGACGATTAGAGACTTGAGTGTTTGTTCTTTGTAATCATGTACACGTTTTTTTTTCCCTTAATATAAACATGTTTCCAAGGAAGTTCAGAGAGGGAGAGAGTGACGTGGGAGGAGACAGGAAAGTGAGAAATAATGGAAGAGGGGAAAAGAAAAGAAAGAGAGAGTGGCGAAAAAAATCTTAGTGAAAAGAAAGAAAGACGAACGCTCACACACAAACACATACACACCTAGAGACACACACACACTCTAGATGTTTCAAGTCAAGACAAGAAACAAAAGACGGAAGTTTACTTCAAGTGCCCTGACAAGCGTGACGTCATGTCCATCTTTCAACCAAGACTTTGAAGATCCCAGAACCCAGTAAACTCGAGTGGTCCGTACGTGTCCTAACACAAAGGCAAAATCTCGCAATAAGATGATTGTCTTTCTCTCTTACCGCAATATTTTAAATACGATTTTTTTTTTTTCAAGGTGGCTTCCTTTGTACATTATCTGCAAAGTGTTAAGAATTTGTCTCTTAAGAACTTTGACCGAAGGGAAGATTTGAACCCAGAGACAAAGAATGGGCATTGCATGGACTTCTCTGTCCCAAGGTCCACTTTCAACTAGATGACATTTATTATGAGGTCACGCCTCCTTGAGGCAAGCTTGGTTCTTCTCTGATGTCCAGACCATGATGGTATCCAGATCTGCTGAAGTCTTGAAATTGTTAATTATCTCAAGTTCTCAACCTAGAGTTTCTAACTTTAAAAAAGTCTTAATTACATCAATTGAAACTAAGATATATAAACAAAAAACTGCACGCCGTGCTCGGCTATTCTTCGTAAAAAGTTATATACATATGAACAAATGTGATATCTGTTGTTTCTGAGACAAGAGTATTACATTACGCCTTGTTCTTGGACAGCAATAAATTAGGTTTATCAGACATTTATAAACTTACAGGGCTTTTAAAATATATGTTGCCACGTTTCAACAATCCAAACAGAATTACCTAAATGATTTGTAACACATGTCAAGTGACACCAGAATGTGGGTCATTTATTATGTAGTTCTCCCATTGTGGTTTGTCATCCAGGGGGCAGAGGGCTTTGCACTGGGGGTTTTGTGACTCCTCATGTAGTTGGTGAGACCTATGTGAACCCGGAGTGTTCGGCTGCACACTGGGCAGGATGTTCCAGCTGGAGCTAGTGTCAATGGCCTTGCTTTTTGTCTCTGGCACCTTTCTTCGACCTATTCCAGTCAGTGGCGCAGCTAGGGTGGGGGATGAGGGGGGGAATTTGAAAATCCTCCGGTCCCCCACTTGAGGGTGGGGGACCCAAATGATTATTTTTTTACATTAAAAATTAAGTATAACGCAAAATGTACGGGCCCCCAAAGAGGTCAGTCCCCCGGGCCCCCAGACGATGGAAAATTATTAGCTACGCCCTTGCAGTTCAATTTTTTTTTAGAAATTCGCGTAATATAATGCATGCCTACTCTTTTTTGAATCACGGATTTAAGTTTGTTTATTACTGCCCCAACTGCTTCCTTTTTGTCCTGGGAACAGCTAAATTATCAAACACCACTGGAAACACAACGCTTCTTACCCACCCAACATGGTATCAAGCCTATCATGGCACACATCTGTAACAGCCCAGACCGAATTTGACTTTGATTTCACTTTTTTTTTTCCCTTTGCTCTCCCACAGGAAGCCATCAGGCATGTCAGCGTCTCCCCCGCTGGCCATATTTCACTGACGCAGAACGTTCCGGCAGACATCTCGGTACTCAACTTTACCGTTGTAGCAGAGGACGCGGGATCCCCGCAACTGTCAAGCACGGCAGAAGTCAAGATAGACATCTTGATGGTGAAACGTGAGAACGATAGTCTCCCTTCTTTACATCTCGTCTGCTAGAATCTAGATCTAGTCTACTGTTTAGTTTTCAGTTTTAAAGCTACATTTTTGTTCTCTGTTGTTATTAATACAATATTCGAGTTTTCGAAAACAAAATTCATGATAAAAACATTTTAATTAACAAATCAAATGAGTAATATCCTGCTCAGAACAACTGCAGATAAGGAACAAATGGAGGGATTTCGTTACACGAACTGTCACAACATCCCTACCACTAAAATAACTTGAAATAAATCTTAAATTAGAAAACTACTAGACAAGATGAGCAAATACGATAGTAACGATCACACTAAGATAAAGGTATAAATGACTGAAATTTTGAAATTCTGGATTTTTAGAACTCCCTGAATTCATCTAATTCCAGTGGGTACCGAACATTAATTTGGGAAAGTAAATGCGGTGGGTGGTTAAGCTGGCCTCATGGCGCCCTATTTAGTCATCCGCCATAGAAACAGATGACCTTTACATCATCTGCCCTATACATCACTGGGACTGAAGGGGGATTTTACTTTTTTTAAAAAAGGGAAAAAAAAAACTTGACATCTACATTGGGAGTCTGATCATTGGAAAATAATAGCCAAACAAGTCCGTCTTGGCATTGACAAGTTTAAATCTACAGTTGTGGTCCAGGCAGTGGTCATCTAATTGAATATTTGTGTTCCCACAGAGCCAGACGTTTTCTGTATCTCCACCACCAGTAGCACCACTTCTCTGTGCTGGAAGAACCCGATGCCCGGTGTCCAGTTTGAAGGCTACGACATTATGGTGGAATCATCGTTCAAAGAGTAAGTAGCCACTTAGAGATACCCAGTAACCTTAGAAGCGGTGAGCATAGGAAATATAGTAATGAACATTATTGTCCTAAGTATTAAAGATATATGAGAATTTTTTTTTTTTAAATATCAGAATTTATAGTAAAGAAAAATCAGAAATCAGGACCCAAAAGAAAAAAAAAGTAGTAGCCAAAATAAGAAAAAAACAGAAGCCAAAATAAGAAAAAATTCAAAATAAGAAAAAATCCTAATTTAAACTAATAAAATTAAAACAGAATCCAACGTAAATAGCCATTACATACCACAGTAAAATAAAACATAACTCAAAATAAAGATTTTCTACCTAGAGAGCTATACTTAAATTATTTAATAATCAATGTTTATGTTTCCTAAAAAAGAAAAAAAGCAGAAATCCATACTGTACACATTGGTGGGATAGTTTTAAAAAATAGTTCATAGCCAAAACATTCAAAGCATAAAAACAGTGACCACCGATCTAACATTTTCTAAGAAAAACGATAATACTGAATGCCTACTGACTTGACAGGAATGTGTTCCTGCCTTCTGTGGAGCCACTGGTCGAGTCCTGCTTCATTCTTAACAACACCAGGATAGGAGGTCAGTACGTCTTTCACGTGAAGGTCAGATCGAATGATGTCTGGTATGGGGTTGAGTCTTACCTGGCCTTCAACAAGACTGCCACAGGTGAGTACTTGCTTTAAGAACGTGGACAATTATAGTATTGAGAAAAACCAGTTAATCGGACCACATCAGGAGGCGATCATAATATTGGCCCAAAATGACAAAATGGTCCGATTAACCGGATTTGATAGTATTAGGGATGTTATTTGGTATGTAATGATTCGATCTGAATAAACGGTTGTTCTGATTATCCGGTTGGTCTGATTAACCGAGTGGTGCGATTGTTGCGTCCATGAATACTTGTCATGTCTAGAGTACCATTAGTAAATCAAGAAACCCTTTTAGTGCTCTAAAATATTGTTTGCAGTACATATTTTAATGATAAAATCAAAGTGGTGAAAACAGTCTTTTGATCTAGTAAACTCTAGTTTTAATTATTTTTAAAATCTTCTCACGTTATTTAATTATTTCTTATGTTACCGCCTGGATGTCTTTGCAAGAAGGTGTCGCAAAATGGTTTTCTTTTTAAAAGAAGCAAATCTTCACATTGAGAGGTTGATAGATAATGGCCATTCACGCGTTCTTAAAAGCTTCCAATTGCATTGCACTGGACTTCCAATTTCCTTGTTGGTTCAACCGCCAACGTTAACGACTTGAGGTGAGAACAATGCATTAGCAACAATTCTCTTGTTCCCTGAGAACGTTCAATGTGGTGTTTATGTTCCATTTAAAACGTAGTGAACAAGAGACAGGATTTAAGGATGGCAGCCTGGTCTTGAAGTATGGCGCATGCGCGTTGGATTGTCGTTCGGTCGTTTTGTTGGTTTTTTGTTCCTACCCTGCCCTTTGCCGACCTCCCCCGGGTCGTCGTCCGAGGTTTGAAACTAGAAAGTAGATTATCTGCAACTCTGATTATGTTATTAAAATATACAATGAGTGCAAGTTTTGTAATCTGGGGAGGAGGTATATATGAAATTTATGAATAACTCTTTCTAGATCTTATGAGCTAACTTGAATGTGATCAGTTGGGGTTTCCCGTTTATTAGATACATTTCTTAGCATATACGGACTCGACTAAATCAAATTCACAAAGCCGAGGAACATTAACTTTAACGATCAAGTATTAACCAAACTTCACGCTCCCCCCCCCACCCACATCAGAAAAAAAAGTAAAAAATTGAGATACCAGGTGAAATTTATTTAAATATATTTCTACTCGCTTGAATTATGTGTAACAGTTATCCCCACTTACACCCCCCCCAACACACACACAGACACTAACTCCACACTCGCTGTATAAGGTTTGATGTGGGGATGTAGCTGAATATTGCAAGAGGGATTCTCATGTCTATTGAAGTACTGTTCTTTAAGTTTAACTTTAGGCCCCAATCAAAGCAAGTGGATCACATAGACCTGAGAATCTTTGAAATTCGAAATCAAACGATCTAATTCATACTAACTAATGTATTTACTTAATCTCTTATATTCTAGATTGACAATACCACTTCTAAATGAAATACTTTAATTACAAATTTTCTGGACGTATCTGAGTAACCGTTGACCATATATACAGTATAATTAATTATTTACGAAAATTAAAAAGACGAAACTAATTAATCTGGTTTAAGCAACTGTCTGTCAAAATAAGATTCTTTTTTTTTCACCAGGCTACACGTACGACTGCGTCAAAAATCAGTTCTTCGTCTGCAATTACAAAAACCCTTGCAACGGCAATGGCGCCTGTAACCCAGTCACCACGCCTGACAGCTACTCTTGTAACTGCTCGCCCGGCTGGCGGGGAGATAACTGCACAATCAAAGATTGGTGTGCTTACTCCCCTTGCCAAAATGGAACGTAAGTTTTTGTTTCGTTTGTTTGTTGAACTTAAAAGTTGATCTGAAGAATTGAAACAAATACATTTTGAGGCTTTTTATTTATTTGGTTTTAGTTTCTAAAGAATATTAGATATGTCCGCCTACCCCTACCCCACCTAACCCTAACCCCAAGCCCATATTTAAATTGTTAGGTATGTAAAAAAAAAATAGTTGTTATCTTGTTATCTCCCACTTCTCTAATCCACAACATTTGAGAATTGTGTTGTGTCAAGGCTCCCAAACTTTCATTCTATACATTTCCCAAACCAATGACACGAGTATATGGTCTGGGGGATGTTCCAATTTTTCACCCCTCCACCCACCCTAGCTACGCCACTGATGGGATACTACATAGTAGGTCTAATGTACACTGGAGTACTCGGGTCTTTCGTAAGGAATTCAAGCGTCTTTCTTCCAACACTATTGTTATTAAACTGTTCACACGTTTCTGTTACACTTGGCCATGAAATCCAATTGCAAGTCACAAAAGCTTTAATGACATCAATATTTCATCATAACTAATTGGATAGAAATGCAAATTTCAACTTGCTATCCAGCAAACAAATCACTGGAGATGTTTGGCTAGACCTTTGAAGTGCGTTGCGGAATGCATGACGCGTAGGACGTAATCATCTTCTTTTTTGAAGTAACGTCTGTATTATATAAGATAAGAGAAGATCTGATTACTGAGTCCCGCCATAACTAGAAGTATTGCCAATGATATGGTGCAACTTTAGCCTGCAATCTCTTTATGGTTTCAGGAATCAAATAGGTTAAAGGTTATTTCGAAAACGGCTTCAACTATTTCCCTAAAAACTTGACAGTTTATTTTATATTTGTGGGGAAAAAAATAGCTGATTGGCTAGACTGTTCATTCTCTGAACTGTTTAGAGAAGAATTTAATTATGAAAGGTTCAATGGAAATACTCCTTGCAATAACGAAGCATTACAAAAAAAAAGTAAGTAAATTGAAAGATTAATAGGTGTGATGCGATGCTTGTCTTCAGACTGTACTGGAGTTAACTTCAATTACTCAGCAGGCGTTTGAGTTTTAGTGTTCGGGTGTATTCAATGCAGTTAATTATCCAATGCAGACATACAACAAGACACATCGATTTAACTAGTGAACAGAATGGATGAATTCAGTTGAACGTTTAAATACTACTTTAATAACGAAATAGGCCACAGTCGAATGTCTCAGTATTCCTAGTAAGAATAAAACACGTCTACACCCAGAGAGATCCTAGCGCTAACTGATTTCTTAGTCTCTAACCCAACATATCCCAAACGTCACTAGTCCCGTTTACTATGCGTTCACTATGCGTCTTTTATGGTGCGTCGCTAAATAAGTATAATTAAGAATTGAGTACCTAACAGAGGAAACCATCACCTTCTTAAAGGAGTAATGGATTTTTATAAAAATATGTTATGCAAAAGAAAAAGATGGTTTCTGGAGGTGTAAAATGGCATAAAACGCCACAGAATTAATTTCTTGTATAACTATTCATATAGTATAGAGAGTTCTGAACGTTGGGGACTTGACTTAAGTTTAGCTATGGCCTTAATGTGAATATTACTCAATTTCCCCTTCTCCTAAGACTTTAATGATATGTCACCAAAATTCATCTTTCTATCCACAGCTGTACATTCCTTGAACACAATAAATATGAGTGCTCTTGCTCTGAAGGTTTCTTTGGTAACAACTGCCAGTATTACAATGCATGTCTCAGCGCACCGTGTGCAAACCAAGGCTCCTGTACTATCAACCAATACGGTGTTTATACATGTCAGTGCCTTCCAGGGTTCTCGGGCAAAGACTGTTTGGTAAGAGGCATCAGTGTTGAAACACTTGGGTAATTTACCCAAGTTTTGGTTTGGTATATATATGCTTCTTAATGAGATAGTAAAGCCAAGTCACGGTAGATTGTTGGTCTAGTGACTTAATTGATTTATTTTTAATTGTCATTGCAGACTGTTGACCCATGTTTTCCGTCTCCTTGCGTGGCCGGCAGAGGGAGCTGCAAGCGTCTCAGCAACACGGATTTTGACTGTCAGTGCCACAGCGGCTACTATGGCAACCTGTGCCAGTATATTGATGCCTGCAGTGCAGAGAGTTCACCCTGCATGTACTTCGGCACCTGCGTGTCAGTCAACGACACGTACTTTTGTGTGGTGAGTGATATAAGCTGCTGATCACCAGTGAGGCAGCTAGAGGATGGAAGAAGGGGTGGGGGGAGAATCTGAAAATTCCACTGTGCCCCCAATTGAGTTGTTGACATTAAATATTAAATTTTACAATAAATGCAGTGGCCTCCAAAGTGGTCATGATGGAAAATGCATAGCTACGCCCCTGCTGATCTCAACATTTGTATAGTAAAATATAATTATGAGGTTCATTTTAGTTATTATCCAACTGAACATTTTGTTGGGTTCAGTTTGGACTTGACATTTCTGAACGAAGCTTTGAATATCGATCTTACTAATAGCCCTTAGGGCCAAGACCAGATTTAGTGTCTATACAAGTATGCCTATCACCTAGTGAACTCATAATGTAGCTGATCAAATGATAGCTCCCTATTAGGTGGCCTCGTATCTAACAATCGAACCGTGTCAGCCTTAAGGAGAACATAACCTTGACAGCAAATCGCTTTTGATATAGGCTATATCAATATATGATATCTTTAGAATGTTTAAGTTGCTTCCCCCTAGAAATAAAAAGAGTTTAAAGAGGAATCTATGCCTGTACTAAATATTCGCATGGCCATGTTGTCGCCTCTCTAGGATTAGATGAATTACTTTTTGCTTTAGGGAATGTTGAAATGACAATATCTAAATAGACACGACGTTGTTTTTACAGCAGTCTGTCAATACGTTTTTTTTTAATACCCCGTACGTTGCATTGGGCAGTCTGACTTTTTATAAATTTCCTACCAAATACAATTGCCTTCCCTTTTCTGAACTTCATAAACACTATGTTTAAACACAACGCTTTAATTTTTAAAAAACTCACTAAAAAGTAGAAATTAAAAAACGCATTTTTTGTAAATCTTTTATTTTTAATAAAGCTTGTGTAAGGGAAGAACTCCGCACTTATACCCCTTAATAATGTAGAATATATTTCCCCTATTTGATACCAAATAAAATAATTAACAACATGCTTTGTTAGATACTATTAATAATTTCAAGTATGTCGAAGATTGGGTGTGGGAGAAATGGCGTAGTTCAGCAATGTAAGGGAATGAAACCTTCTTACTGTTATAACCCTATTGGCGGCGCAAAAGGGTTAACAGTGTGATCAGCTGATATTTTTGACACAGGCCAGCTAAACAGTTTAGTGTGCTACATCGCAGGGCAAGGCATGAACTTTGCACGTGACCACTGTTATGGTCATCTGATGACAAGCCTTGTGTACGAGAGACAGTGTGTAAAGCAAAGCAGTTCAAGACAGGACACGGAGGAGACCAGGTCTGTTAGTCTGGTTATGAAGTCGGTCCTGGTCGAGTCCTCAAGTGAATGTACGTGTCCAGAAGAGATAGAGACAGTACAGTTTAGTTTGTGATGTACAGTGTAGCATTTGTAGCTGTTGATGTGCCAATTGTCTAGTATTGGCTGTTATCTTTTCCATTAGTAAAGTACCAAATTTTATTTAGAGCTCTTGTTGTCAGATTCTTTGATGTGTTGTGTTATGTGTTTAGCAGTGTTTACGGAAAGCCTGAGATAGGAATCTGAGAGATTCGTAACATTACTTTGTCGTATAGGCCTATGTCAATACCATTTTATGTCTATGGTCAATACTGAAGAATTAATTTCCCTTATAGGTGTCAAACAAAATAATAACCAGTAATTAATTGTCTAATTGGTTAATTTTGTTGTTATTGATTCATGTCTGGTCTATACCAATGAATAATGATACAAATGGGAGAAATAACGTGTACAAACTTTTTTACCAAACAAACGTTTTACCAGACAGACAGACAGACAGAATTGACATAAGCCTTGTAAAAACTGGTTCATGTGTTGTCATCGACCATGGACTTCTATACAAACTTTGATGACGTTTGGAGAAGTGAAAGTTGTTGAAAAGTCTATTGTAGAAATTTGAACATCATACAAGATTTTTTTTTTATTATCCTATAGATAATCCTAATTTTATTTTTTTTCTTTTGAAAGGGGCTGTCAGGAATTTTCCTATATTTTAACAACCCCCCCCCCCCAAGAAATGTATTTTCCTAACATCTGGAACTCACTATTCATACTAGTAACAAAATCAGAACCTAAGTCAAATTATGATAGGAAAGGGGGGGGGGTAGCTAATAAGGTTAAAATTCGATGGACATTTGATCAGTAGCGTGGATAGGGATTAGTTGGCCCGGGGGGGGGGCTTGACCTGCATTTTGACATTTGACATGATGACATGAGATAATGTACATAATAAATATATGTCTAAATTCTAATTGGTACAATATATAATTACAATTTTAAAAAAAAATCATTAAGATTCTATTAATAAATAATCTTATTGGCGAGATAATGTATAAATGACAAATCTCAATTCAAATTAAGGGGCCTACTCAAGTCGTGTTTTCTGTGCAGAAAATGTACCTATAAAAGCGTCTAGAGTCTAGAACAATGCTGGCTCTTCGTGAATAGCAAAGTAGGAGCCCCACTCAAGCTACGCCACTGCATTGGATGTACACATAGAGCATGTATGTCTGTTATTGATGCTTCCGCCGTAACATTATCTTCATGTTGAGCAAGTCGTTTTGTAGGAGGTCTGTTTTTGTCACGCAAAATAGTCGTAAGCAGAACGATTTACAGCATCTGGGAGAAATTCGACCGCTATGACATGAGAAAGTCTCATAGAATCGTTCCAGTGGAGACGTATTGAAAATGTCTTCAAAAAAAAAAGTCATGAGTCGATCTTGTTGCTAGCGACTCTCATGAAAATGGTTTCAGTTCTAATCTAAAAGGACAGAGTTATTAAATGAAACAACGTTCTTTATTTTTATTTTTTTATTTTATTTTTTTTTTTTTTTACATTTGGTAATTGTCATTTTTATTTGATAAATGTCGAAATATGGGTTTTGTTACTAACAAACTGTACAGATTTTTGTCTGTTGAGAAAATATACTTAACGCCTTACTCCCTAGGGGGAGCGCACTCCAGTTTCAGAAAATAATTTTAAAGCCAAAGTGTCTAAAAGATTTAAAATTGAACGTATTTTAATTTTTTTTTATTTAATTAAGCAGATTAGACTGACTACTCCTAATTGTACTCTGCACCTAATAGGAACCCCCAATTTAATTTGGGCCTACCATATCACTACCAGTCATGGCTCTTATAACAGGACTTCCAGTTTAAATAGGCAGGCCTATTCAGTGTATATTTAAGTTAAAGTTATAACATTACTTTAGTAACTTTACTATAATAAATAATAGATCTAATACTATATTAGTTACTTAGTATATCATATGGACGACATAACTTTATAGTTACTTAAGCCTATTGAGCTTGAGTTGCTTCCTATGCATGTTCAATGTTGTATAATAAATGTTGTTATAATTATTAATATCTTAAATATCTTATACCGAAATTTGTAAGGCTGGCCCTGACTGGACATTCTCTCAACCGCTCCCTGTCATTTACATTTATGCTTGAAATCAAATGATTATGCCATATATACTAAAAAAATATAATAAAGCTTGTCTTCATGTCTGAAGATCAATGAGGAATGCAGTATTTCCGGTGGCTACGCAGCCCCAGCTTTGACCTACATACTTTGCCACACCTAGCACAGGCTTAACAAATTAAGTATCCAATAATAAGCTCACTATGAATAGATTATGTCTTACATTCATACATTTACTACCTCTCAAAACTGCTTCACTGTCATGTTTCAGTGCCCTCCCGGTACATCTGGTCAACGCTGCGAGAAACAAGACCCTTGCTTCTCGCAGCCCTGTAAGAACAATGGTCAGTGCATCGCTGGGGACACTGGCTCCTTCACCTGTGACTGCCCGGAAGGCTACACCGGAAACGAATGCCAACACTACGACGCTTGTTATAACGTGAACTGCAGGAATGGAACCTGTAAACCTGTGACAGGGTCCTTATATAAGTAAGTACATGGTAGAATTAAGTAAGCTATTCTAAGTCACCTCATGTTTCAAGACTACACACTTTCTTGTCTAAAATTAACACACTAATCTAATGCTGTCACAACTTCTAGATCTTTAGCCTTGTTTTTTCACTGCCTAAGATAAATTTTTTTTAAATCCTAAATATAACAATTATTTATTGGTAAGACTTCTGATTGGTAAAGAATATTTTCTACTGAGAATGATTGATTATAGCCTATTAATTGTGTTTTTTATTGGTTATTGTTTCAAACTATGTGTGTGCTGTCTTCTACCACCAATGACCATGTGTTATATATGTTGATAATTTTATAAATTTATACACTTGACCATATGTTGGATTACCAAAAAGGTTGTTGTATTTATGATGGTAAAGATATGTTCTTAGACTTTCAATTGCATAAAATAAACAAGAAAAAAATATTGATATAAATATGCTAATCATTCAGCTTTCACATACTATATTTAATTACAATTTAAGTCCACCTACCTTTCTAGAAATACAAGTTTTATCCTACAGTAGTTTATGGATTAATTACAAAACTTTTAGTAGTCACCATGTTGGATTACTGTGTGTGTCGGACTATCAATCATTCCATATTCCAAAAGAAATAACTTGTTTAAGTTGTTTTATACCTTCACTTCTTCCACATGCTGCAATGAATTTTTGAAATCATTTTTTTTTAAAGTAATGTTTTTAATGTTGTGTTTTTAAAAGTTGCTCTTGTTTATCAACACTTAGATGTGAATGTAATGCCGGTTACTATGGAGATCCCCTTTGCACCAACTATGATGCCTGCTTGACATTGCCATGCAAAAACAGAGGTCAATGCCTCAGTTTTGATGCCAACAACAGAACAGAAGACATTGACTTTAAACCATTTTACAACTGCACATGTCTGCCTGGTTGGTATGGACAAAACTGTACTTTTGTTGACCAGTGTGTGTCTCAGGTCAGTTCTGTTATAACTTCTACATTTAACAAAATATTTGACTCAACAGAAACATCTTTACTAGATCTAGATTCTATAATATATCTTCAGTTTATTTCTGGATTCTATATCTTTCTTCAAAATGATTAAAAATATTTCTGGAACCTTTTTTTTTTTTTTGGGGGGGGGGGGGGGACTAATCTTATAAGGGTTATGTTATTTCATATTTAGGCCTATTCTTTATACAGAACTAGTTTAAAAAATGATTCTACATACTTTAGTTTTAAAACTAGTCTCATTCCAACAATTTCTTATAAATTCAATTTTCCTTGATTTTATCTTATATTTTTCTGTAGCCTTGTAAAAATGGAGGCAGTTGTAATCTTGAGCCACCAAACAGCTATAACTGTGCATGCCGTCCAGGATACAGCCTTGACGATTGCTCCAAATTCGATCCTTGCTACAGCCAACCCTGCAAGAATGACGGCCAATGCTTACCTGGCAAACAAGAAACAAGCTACAGCTGCAAATGCAAGCCAGGGTTCATATTATCAGACTGCTCGCAGGTTGACCCCTGCTACAGCTCGGACAAGTGTAAGAACGGGGGCACTTGTGTGACCCAAAGTGACGGTGGGTACAGCTGTGACTGTCTGCCCGGCTATTCCTCACACGACTGCAGCCTGGTAGTTCCGTGCTATGTCAACGAGTGCCAGAATGGAGGGCTGTGCAAAAATCTGTCTCTCACAGAGTTCAAGTGTGACTGCACTGCAGAGTGGATGGGCTCCAGATGTGATGTCAGTGCAACCTGCCTGGTAGATAAAGAAGGCTGCATTTGTGTAAATAAAAGATTGCAATGTCTTATGAGTAAGTAGTTTTTATTTGATAGGCTCATTATATGTACATTAATTTTTTTCTGTCATTAATGTTCAAGTTTTGTTTAAAATAACTTATAAAGGTTACATTTATAAAAATTACATTTTTTTCGGAACGACAAACACCAGTTTGACAATTCATATCTTGTCTGTAAAAATGATATACGTCTGTAAATTATTTCCTTACTAGTCGACCTGCGGCATAGCATACGCCGCTATTTTCCAGGGCAGGCCTTAGGCACTGCAACATATGCGACCACAGTGGGTCCCGCACTTTCTTTGGACCCGTGCTACATTTTAGGTGTATAAATTATTAAATTATTGAACCATTTTATAACATATAACAGATTTCCCGCGGCCTCTTGACGACCGGCGGCATAGCATACGCCTCTATTTTCCAGGGCAGGCCTTAAGCACTGCAAAATATGCGACCGCAGTGGGTCCCGCACTTTCATTGGACCTATTCCTTTTTCCAGTCTATATTTATTTATGTCTATGGACCCGTGCTAATTTTTAGGTGTATAAATTATTAAATTAAACCATTTTATAGCATATAACAGATTTCCCGTGGCCTCTTGGACTTGATTTACCAGAAGCCCCTGGAAATCTCATGAAATGTTATTAAATATTGGCCTACGAAAAAGTCCTGGAAATCTCCGGACATTATTAAAATCTTTTTAAAGTAAAAAAAAAAATGCTATGCTATTTTGTGAAATATTTTTTTCACTAAATATTCTTCATTACTATCATTTTGGAATAGCATCTGGAAACGTCTCTCAGAGACTCAACAATCTATTGGACCAGACGTCAGACCCATCCAAGTTGACAGCTAAGCAAGTCATGTTCTTCACAGAAGCATTGTGGGATCTGTATAACGAGACTGTTATAAATATCAGTGTGAGTTTGCATTAGAATACTTATATTGTCTGCTGTCTTTTAATTAGAGTTTTCGTAGGCTGAACTAAAATAACATCCAGCTTCATGAGAGAAAAAATAGTACCTCTTTCAGACTATGTGTTCTATAAGTCAGATGATGTAAAGGTCAACTGTTTCTTTGGCCGAGGTTTAACAAGAGTCTCATGTGACCGGTATACTCACCTGTACTTTCCCCAACTAAGGTCAGTTAGGTAGACGCAGTGGTGTCTAAAAATGCAAAATATCAAAATTTCAATCTTGACGGAGATTTGAAATCAATTGCTTTACCAATCAGATGCCACATCCCCTATGTGGATTTCTATTAATATTCATTTCCAATTTAATTACTTTAACTAGGAATTTTAAATTAACTCTATCTCTCCTAATTAAAGTATCCATCGTTGCATTGACCTCATTAAATTTAATTAATTCTCAGTTTTATAAACTTGTATTTGTGTCATATAAAAAGAGTATGTATTCTCCTGCTATACCAAAAGTAAAGTTTTCTTACTAAAAACAAAAATGTTATTTGTGCTAATATAAAATATATTACGTCATTGTTTATTGTTTATGTTTTTGAGTGAACGTAAAAGATAGAGCGGAAATAAAATAGTTCTCTATATGTCTACCTTCATGAAGACAGTCTCGTTATATTATTATTGTTAAATTGTAAAGTCTACAGTAGTTTATTAATCTGTGACAACAGAACATTATTGAAGTTTAATCATAACAGGGTTGAATGTACAAATGTCAGAATTTGGAAAATAATTACGGAGATGAAATAGTTAAGATAGCCACTGGTAAAACCTAATTTAGTTCAGCACTGTACTCACTAGTGACATGAGTTGATTCAGCAAAAAAAAATAATTTTATCTTTACCAAAATTTTATAAAATCCTCAGCCCATCATTTGAAGATGCCTTATAAAAGTATCTGCCCCATTCTTTTCTCCTCTAGAATTGCTGCATTATTTATTTAGTTTTGATAAATGTCTAGTGGTATTAGGTCTTTAGAGCCATGCTTATGAATGTCTCTTAGACAAGGATAAATGATAAATTAAAAAAAATTGTACATTATTTTCCTTTTTTGTTTCGTCTAGTATGCCACCATCGCTTTTAATGTGATTGGAAACCTTGGACGTGTCAACACTTCAGTCAGCTATGAAGCAGAGAAAGTCAACGGCACAAACACAAAGTAAGAAACAAAACTTGAGACTACACTTGTAAAGCAATCTTCAGGCTTGTAAATTCACTTTTGTTTCTTTTCAAGAGAGTTTGTTTATTATTTCCTAAACTAATAGTCTGGAAGACTGGACTAGCATAGTGGCCTTTTTCAGTTGCAAAGGTACTATGAATCATCCCATAAACAAAAAAGTAAATTCCTGGAGATTTCTTTGGTTGGAACAATGGTACCCACACAGCAGTTCCCAACTCTCACCCATCTGATGTATGCTATATCCTTAATATTACATATAGCTATTTATTTTAATTCATGTACCTTAACTACCTTAAGTGGGACGCGTGGCAGGAGGCTTAGTGCGGCTTGAGCTTGGCTACCTAGAAGGGGGCTCGAGGCTCAACACCCGACTCGGGCAGAGTTGTGTTTACTGAGCTCCCAAAGGCAGCACAGGAAACCAACTCCTAGGTACCCCCTCCCCCCACTGGTCCACAAATGAGATTGGACCAAAGCGCTCTGAGCATGCTATAAGCATGAAAGTAGCGCTATATAAAAGCTATAATAAAAAAAAAAAGTATAGACTGTTCTGTGAAAATTAAAGCATTCAGATCTGAATATATATTTTTATATAGTACTTAGTGGCTAGGTCCTTATATGAAAAATTCTCAGGAAACATTAATGTGATTTCAACAATCCATAAGATTCAGGGAGACATTATTTCATTCCTCCTCACATCTAAAGCTTGGGTTGTAACAATGTGAGAAATATTTGTTTCTGGTGTTCATGGAGATTGGAGCATGAGGCTATCTAGTTATATGATAATGGAAAACAAATAGTCCTGTATACAATTTAACTCTTTCTCTCCTAACTGACGATATCAACATTGATTCCATCAGAATCTGGTAAATAAGTATGGAGAGAAAGAGTTAAAGGAGCTAAGATATTTTACAGAGACAACAGTGTTTCTTTATTACTTGCACTCTCTTTGTAGGGCATTGTTCTAAGCTACTAATTAGGTCAATACAAAAATCTTTATTTTCTTTTTTTTTCTTTCTAGGTTGAGACAGTTTCTGGACAACTTTACTTCGGAGGTCAACCTGACTGAGAAAGGGGAGGTAACAGTACCAACAAAAGATTTTGAGCTGAAAGCAATGCTTCTTGATACAGTCAAAGAGCATCAAAATTACACGTTTGAAGTTGAATTGAACTTTAACCAAACTGAGGCTGGCCCTGCAGTAAGGAACTTTTAACAGTCAATCATTTTATTTATGGTGTTACTGAAATTAAAAAAAAAAAATGTCATAGAAACGTCATTTTAAATACTTCATTATTGATTCCTCCTACATTAAAAGCAATGAACATTAGATTATTTAGACTATATTATCATATCTTATTAGGCCTCTTCAAAAAAAAAAGATAATTTCATTGATGCATGTTAACCAATGACCTAAATTCAGCAAAGTCTTCTGTTTTCCTGGCTAGTCCAGGCAACCCATTTCATGCTCTAATAGCACTAGAGAATAAGAAGCATTTGTACAAATTTGGTCCTAGTATATGCAATGCGTAATGTGCCTTTATCTTTGTGTCTTTCTGGGTATTTCATTAGATTAAGTTTTTGTATTTGAAGATTATGGTTCAGTGTTTTATGTATAATTTCTACTTAACCTTTAAGTCTTCTATCCTGAAGGCTTTTAAAATTTAGTGATTTTACTCTAGTCAAATGTGAATATTCACATGTTCTTTTTCAGTGTTAAAATAAAACAGTATTTAGTGTTGTCAGCCCCAAAATAAGTTAGTGTTGTTTTCAGCCCTAAATGAGTTACTGTTATGACCAGCCCTAAATAAGTTAAGTGTTAGTGCTGTGGTCAACATAGTACTATGTTCATCATCTTCCTTTATGCAAAGAAAAAACAAACATACTACTGAATTTGTGTTTATTTCTAGCATAATGTCAGCATAGCACTTCCCACTGCTGCAGTTAGTGACAGCAACAACATCTCCTCTGGGGACATCAGGTTACAGTTTATTGGCTACAAAAGATCTCAGCTGTTTGTTCCAATTGAAGGATTTGATCAGCTTGGTACCATAGCAAGTCAATATCTGGGGCATCAGAGAGTCATTTCTGCTACAGTCAAAGGGAGAGAACTGTACAATTTAACAGAACCTGTAATTATACAATTACCAAAGATTCAGGTTTGTGTTTCCCTCACTTTAACTCTTTGACCTCGCAACGACGCTCCCATCGTTGATTCTATCCAGATATAGAGCTATAAATTCCGTCCAAACGTGGAAAATAATTACGGTGTCAAAGAGTTAAATACCTTTTCAAAATGGTTTTCAGGCCTTCATATATTTTTATTCATTAGTAGTTTGGAATTTAAAATGATTACTGAGCTTACATGCAGAACAAGCGATAATATCGAGTTGGTTTAGAGTGTTTTAGTTGTAAAATATTTTGTGTATTTCCACATCATTTAGATGGCATTGAAATGCTGGTTGAATATTTAATTAATTGTATGCTGCTCATTGTTTTTAAGCTATAGGTGTTTGTCCATTAATCCTGATTTAAATGTAGAACTGCTTACTTTTTGACAATGTTAGACTGTACAAAGATCCGTTTGACAAACTTTGTTTTGGGTTGATTTTAGATGCTTACTAATTATAATTGTTTATTCCTTAGATATAGGTCTTACTTTTTCCTAATTGTCATTTCAGGCTGGCGTGAACCACACTTGTGTGTTCTGGGATACTACTGGTAATGTTTATTTCTGTCCGCATGTCTGTTGTTGTTAATAATCCTGAATTTGTTTTGGGGGGATGATTGGCCATGACAAAGTTTTATATCAAAATAAAAGTAAAAAACAATGTAAAGTTCCCCTTTCAGACTTTGTGGTCTATATGGCAGATGATGTAAAGGTCATCTGATTTTGTGGCCTATGGTTAACAAGGGTGTCATGTGACCAGTACAACGACCAACCGCCTTTACTTTACCCCAACTAATGTCAGATACCCATAAGAGCTGGGTTGACTCAGAGGCGCCTAAGGATCCTGAAATAAAAATCCCAGTCTTCACCAGGATTTGAACCCGGGACCCCCGGTTCAGAAGCCAAGCGTTTACCACTCAGCCACAGGGCCTCACTTTATGTTTCAATAGCTATGAAATATTTAAGCACTTCAATGAATTTGAATTTAATGAATTTATTAAAAGTATTTCTTGGTCCCAGTATATTTGTCTACAACCGGAGAATATATATTTCAAAAACTATTCTTCTGAATCAAATTTTCAATCTGAAAGATAACAATGTGTTTGTAAATAGAATTAAGCATTGCCTTTGACTTCCAGTGATTACAGTAATAGTGAGAAATTTACAGGATTAATTTTAATAATTTGTAACTTTTTTTTTTCTCCCTTAGCAAGCACTTGGTCAACTGAAGGTGTGACACAGTTTGAAGATGATTTGGATATGGTCATCTGTCACTCCAATCATTTAACTAGTTTTGCTGTACTGATGGTCAGTTTAATTTTTTTATTTTTTTTTATTTTAGCTTTTTACCAAATACCATAGGTACTATATATTTTAAGTTACATGAACTTCAGCAAAAATTAGATAAATCTAACTTCACATTTTTAATTAACTAAACTAGGGCTCTTGTGAAAACTCTAAGTTAAGGATGTAGCATCAGCATATGATTTCCCTACTTGATTTGATCAAGTTGTCTTTATATTAGAAAAGAGTTCTTGTAATCACAACAAATTTCCATACGGATCAATAAAGAAGTCTTAGTCTTAATTTTATCCTAATCAGTTCAATTGTTAGGGAAATCTCAATTTTTAATAAAGGGAGTCTCTTATATACTTGAATAAATTTATGGACTTTAAACAACATATAATATTTATTTTTATTAACATATTAAAATAGGTATCTCTCACCATTGATAAGAAATATACCACATTTTGTTCAATATTTGTTTCTGTTGTTGTTTCTTCTTGTTTTTTAATAAATTTATTTTATGGTAGGATACATCCCCTGCTCAACGTTTCTCTAGAGTCCATGAAGATGCCCTGACCTACATAACCTACATTGGATGCGGTATATCTCTGGCATGTCTCTTTCTGACAGTCTTGACCTACTGCCTCTTCAGGTTCGGCCACATTCCCAATTTAGTTTTAATGTTTATCAAGATTTCAAGTATTATCTAAATACATTTATGATTTTAATTTAATGATTACTTCTTTTTTTTACATCTCAGATGTCTAAACAAAGAAAAGTCTGGTAAAATTCTGATCCAACTTGGCTTTTCTTTAATTTTCTTGAATATAATCTTTCTGGTTGGTTCTGTTGATGTCTCAGGCTATAGGTGAGCCAGATCTTTTGACATTTTAATTTTGCAATGAAATTCAACTTGTATTTATATTACTTATATATTAAACAAACATGTCCAGCTTAATTTAAATTTAAACTTTTTTTTAAAAGATGTATATATATAATGTTATTTGGTTAAAGCAATGTGTCATCTTTTTTTTTTGTTGGATATAAATTGTAGATTTTTGTATGTTATTATAATCAAGTTGCATGAAATGAAAGGTTTCTTGTAGTGTATGGATATAAACCAAACTATTTTACAATTTATACACATTTAAAAAAAAATATTTTTCCTTTTCTGTATGTATTTTATATTAGTTTTATTTCTAATATATTAATGGATACAATCATATCATTTTAGTAAGAAGATTCCTGCACATCATTTGACTATTTTTTTAATGCAGTAATGTTGGCTGTGTGGTTGTGGCGCTTTTACTGCACTATTTCATCCTTGGAGCCTTCATGTGGATGTTAATTGAAGCCATTGAGATGTACCAGGCTCTTGTCACAGTTTTCTCAAAGTATGAAGGCTACTACTTACTGAAGAGATGTATAGCAGCCTGGGGTAGGTAGCAAGTCACTTAAGTTGTTGCTGTATAAACATATTTTTTCAGACTTTGAGAGAAAGTAAAATTGAACAAAACACAAACAATATTACTATGTTATACTTGTTATTATTTTTTATAATACAATTTGTTAAGACTCAAAACTCTTAAAAAATAAGCAGATACTCTCAGGTTCAATTTTTAGAAACACTTTAATAATTCTTAAAAAGAATGTTTTTTCATAATATTGAAATCTTAGTTAATATGTCCATATTTTTCAGCTTCCTAATTTGTAATCTCCCTTCCATCAATATCCACATTCACACCATTTGTCATTCACACCATGCTCCACTACCACCGTAACAGTCATTTGTTCTAAAACTTTTCAGGAGTACCTCTTTTGATAGTTGGCATCACCGCTGCAGTAGATATCTACAGCTATCACAATGATCAACAGCCAAGAGAAATGTGAGTTGAATTAATTTTTGTAATTTTGTGTTTCACAAAAATATTCAACAATACTGCTACCAACTTCTCCCATTTTTACAGCTGTGTTAAATTTAAATTTTAGTTTTCAGATATGTATCTAAATGTAAGTCCTTAGATTTTGTTTTCAAAATTAAATATTAAGTTTTACCTTTAAATGTCCATTTTATATCATTGGCAAAGTCTTACTGGTGTTGAAAATTAAGATTGAGCTGCTATACTTCAACTATTTTAAGTGTGCATTTCATCATCATGTTAATCCACTTTGTCTTGTCAATTAATAACCTTAGTATATATCGTTGACTCTATGTAAATTACTTTTTTTGTTTACTTTTACAGCTGTTTCCTAACTAGTCAAAATGCTGCTGCCTACTACGGTGCCCTGATTGCCCCTTGTTGCCTCATTATTCTTATTAACACTGTAGTGTTCATTATGGTATCAAGAGTCATTCTGAAGCCCAAATTTCAGGTAATTTTATTTTTAACAGAACATATTCAACATTTATTGGATGACTTCCCTTTAATTCTAAAAAATATATTAACATATTTAAAGGTTAATAGAAAGCATTTTATATTTTTAAATGATTTGAAATTCAACATGAACTGTCACTATCTTCAACTGGATTTTTTTCAACTTTTAATAACTTTTCCCAAAGTATTTTAAGATGTTAACATTTTTAACAGTTTTTTTTTAATGGAATAGACAAAATGCCTTCCTAAAGCCTGCCCTAAAATTGTATATTTTTGTAGTTAGATATTTAAAATTTATTTTACAAAAATTGTATATACCAGTATAGTAGAGCCAGTACTATTTTCTTAGTGGTCTTGGGTTGAAACCTTACTTACTGCCATAACTTTCTATCCCACTGTAGTTTTGGGTTGGGATGAAACATAATTTTTAATTTTAAAGAAATATCTAAAACAATTGAACAAAGTAGCACAAATTTAAAACTGGATGAGTAGCTGTCTTATTATATTCTGTGACTTTAACGTTTGACTTCTCCACAGCAGCAGTTGACCACTGAGACAGTGACCATCACACCGGCACAAATCAGAGGAGCCTTTACAGTGATGTTTCTGCTGGGCATCACGTGGGTGTTTGGGCCCTTGGCCATCAATGAAGCTAAACTGGTTTTCAGCTACATCTTCTGCATCTGCAATTCTCTGCAAGGCTTCCTGATCTTTGTCTTTCGCTGCCTGTTCAACCCAGAGGCCAAACTTGCATGGATACAGCTTTTCAAGACGGGGACACTCAAGCGAAGGCGTGGTCCATACAAATCAAGCAATTCAGACTACACCTCCAAAGCAGTTGACAATAGGTTTCAAAGCAATAGCAACGGCAGTGGATTCGGTGGCCAGATGAGCACAAAAATGAGCTTAGCTATAAAAAGTGGCAATGGATGTCATCCACACCCGCATCAGCTTCACACAACTAGTAGTTGGCATCCAAACTTAAATGGAACCAAATCGGACAAAGTTGGCAACACCAGCCATGGTGTCAACTTTCCTTTAGGCAGTAAGAAAGACCGAAGCGAAAGCATGGATTATTCTATTGATACCAAACGGGAGTCCATTCCCAATGACTCAATGTCAGAGTTTCAGGATGAACTAACACATTTCTAAATGTTAGTCTCCTTTCAATCTTGTAAGATAATGTCAAAGTCTTTCTTTTCAATAAATCCAATAGACAATTTTCTTGGCCAGTTCTTTGGTGCTGACACAGCATCATAAACTGTCTTGATGTTCCTTCATAAACATGTGATGTTGCATTAATAGTTATTACATTTGAACTGATGTTAATATAGTTTTAATGTCACTTTCAAACCTTTAATGTGCATCAAAAGTACCATTGATCCATGTCATGTTCAAACTGATATTAGGCATACAGGAAAGGTCACATGTATAATGCCAACTTTCAAGTCTAAGTCACATTTAATGATTGATGGCACAAAAATGTCAATTTAAACTAGATGTGACATTCAAAACATCATCTAGTACCAATTAAAGTTAGTGTTTCAACATAATCTAAATTTTTGCTTCAAGGAATTTCTTTAAATTAGGTCATGTTATAATACATGAACCCCTAGCAGCTGAATAAAGACTAAGTTTGGACATGTTTATATATAATTTTCTGGGGAAACTGAGATAATGATTTAGCACAGTAGATTCATAAATTTAAATTATAGCATACATGACACAAATGTGAACATTTATCAGCTTTCTATATTTATGGAATGTAGACAAAACAGAAGCAGCTATTTAATTGTTCATGTTTAAGTTAGACTATAGTAAAGTGTTCTCTATTAATTGGCAGAGTTTAAGTCTCTAATTATCATGCTTGACTAAATTAACACTTATTACATGTATGAAAACTAAGTTCTCTTATAATAATTTGCTAAGATAAGAACTAATCCAAATGGTGTTACATGTTCATTGAAGATAAACGTTAATCTTGTTATGAATAAAACATTCTATACTCTATCCAGATCTAGCATATTTTTTATTCAGCGAAGGGCGTAGCATAAAAAAAAAAGTTGTTTGGATGAATATTCACTGTCTATTGTCTAGTCATGACCTCGTTATCAATTGACTACATAGGACTACCTACATAAATCAGAATGAATAATGTAGCTTTCATCAAAAGATATATTCTAAGTGATAGTCACCAATAGAGGTACTCCTGCCTGGTGTTTACACACTTATTGTGTGTATAGTGTTAAACTATTTCCTAGATTTCACTTCCAAGAACAACTAGATTATAGTTGTTTTTAATGCGGTCTTGTGTTGTAAATATATTTTTTTTTCTATAAGAACATGTGATGATTTTGACCTCCTGTTGCGTTGACAGTGTTCTAAGTATTCATACTAAATCCCATTAGTTACTGTGCTGCTTTGAAGGATAAAACTGGACACACAAAATATTTATGTTCAAAATATTTATTTTTATAGAGATTATTTTATTTTTTTTGTCATATGCATTACATTCTTGTTTTATGTCAAATGAATTGAATTGTTATAAATATCAACTACATGTACAGTCTGTGTAACAGAATGATTAATCATGTTTTGTTTTAAATTTTCCTTGATAGCTCTGATTTTTTTTTCTGGTAACATTATTTTAGTTTAGAAGAATATATATATTTTCAAAACAAGATTCATTGCTCTAAAATTTAAAAAAAAGTGTTTTTTTTTAAAGTTATAAGTGTTGTAAACCAAAAATGCACATATGACCTTCTGATAATTCTAAATTTAATCATTGAAACAAAACATAACTTGAATTTTACTTTTATTCATGTGTATTCAATTCTTTCTAATTGAGTCTTTTGGAACTCAGGGTCCACAGAAGCTTGCCTCCTTCAACCTGTCTTTAAAAAAAAATATATTCATCTGGGAAGGATCTACAGATGTAAATTTTTTTACATCCCTGTTATCAATGGAGACTTGTATTTCAAGACACTTGAGGCAAGGTCAAGCAGATCAAGGAAACTCCCTTATATTCTTTCTCTGCACTACATCAGCCATGCAGGTATCTGCAATAAAAATGGCCCAGTGTGTAAATATGTTTGTTGGAGCTTTCTACCATCTCCACTATAGCAATGGGTTCAGTTCTTAGGCACCTCAAAGAGGGTTTCGTTTTGCTTCCCTGTTGGTCTAATGACCTTTTCCACACTAGTGCCATGTTGAGGCTTAAAAGCATTGCCTTGGTATTAAATTCTTATTGAGTTTTTCTTCTCTACCAAAAGAAAATCTGCCGCCGAGGACAAACGCAGACGACGAAAAGAAAATCTAAACCGACCACCTGCGGACAATGATTTTGCTTGCCCTGGATGTGGCAAAATATGTAGGTCACAGCTGGGACTGCACAGCCACGGGAAACACTGTATTCCTCACTAATCTTTGGATTCGAAGACAAGCCTATTATTAGGGGCCTATAATGATGTACATTTATGGGTAGCAGGGAGAAATATTTATTATATAATAAAATTAATAGTGATAAATAATGATAAAGGGTGAGGAGTCTATTTATGTTTGAAGAGACATACTCTCTATTAATTGAAATGTTATGTTGTTTGTTGTTTGAAAAAAAAAGAAAAAAAGAAATGATTCATGTGAAAGCAATATGCTGTCAATGACAGGAAGAAATGATTCATGTGAAAGAAATATGCTGACAATG
>JADKLZ010000687.1:36537623-36549019 GCA_021533235.1 Biomphalaria straminea | reverse complement strand
GATAGATAGATAGATAGATAGATAGATAGATAGATAGATAGGCCTATATCATATTTTTCCCTCTAATGTAAAAATCAGTTATTTAAAAAAGATAGTTCAGGGAAAGTAAGCATTCCCGTTTAATCTCCTCCTTCCCAGCTTTTCTGCCAAGATGGGGGTGGTAGATGCAGTCCCTATCTTTTGAACAACCTTATCACTACTTTGGATGGGGGCGGCCTGCAAATATTTTGTAGATGAATCACACTATCATTGCACATAATTAGTTACTGGTTGATATAATTCAGTGTATTGATATTTTTATCCAATCTTATAATATGTTTTATTTTTAAACTTTCTTTAGAAGTCAGTTTTGCTTTGTTTGTTATTCTTCTAAATTCTTCTAAATAATTCCTCATTTGAAAATTTCAAAAAAAAAATAAAGACTTCTTTTTGTTTGTGTACGCAGAATCAGATCAGTTTTTTTTTAATTATATCACATTAATATTTTATCAAGCATCAAAACAAAATTGCTATGGGCTTTTGAATTTTGAAAAAAAAAGGATGTGATCAATACTCATTGGATATTTATCAATTCATGTAGATTAATGTGATGTTATATAAGATAATATTAGCTTTTTCTTTTCGTAGACTCATCATTAGAAAACATTTATTTCACTGCAAAAATTATGCATTTTATGAATATAAATTTTTAAACTGCTAGACATCAATTAAATGCCATACTTGTAGGCTTATTGAATTATGGTCACCACGTAAATATTCACTCCTACCCAGTAATCTCCAGGGTAAACCAGTGCTGACCTTTTCACAACTTGACTCCCATTTAGCGTCGCCGCTTAAGTCAGAAGTCACTTGACTTTCATCGTTTTTCTTTTGTCTCCCTTGATAATCTTCAGCAAAGTGTGAACTGTAGAACAGTTTTCAAAAGTCATTTTAATATATATTGTCTTTGAATCTGAAGACCAATGAGAAGTGCAGTATTTTAGCGGCTACACAGCCCCAGCTACATATGTTGTCACATCCAACGCAGACGTGGCCATTGTCCGCCGGTGGTTGATTTAGATTCTCTTTTCGACGTCTACGTCTGTCCTCGGTAGCGGGTTTTTTTTTACTTTTGTTTCAGACATGTATCCTGAGACCTTTGTAAGTGACATCCAGCTGTCTCGGTCTGAAGCCGCCTGCAGCCAGGTGTTCTCTTCTATGTAAGTTAAACCTAGAAGCCCCTTGTGTCGATCTTTAAAGCGTTACCTTGGGGACACCACAGTTACGTTGACCTCCTTTCAGTTCACCAAACAAAAAGACTGGCTTTGGCGTACTTTATCTTATCTTATCTTATACAATACAGACGTTACTTCAAAAAAGAAGATGATTACGTCCTACGCGTCATGCATTCAGTCTGCCAAGTCACTGGTTTTCCTGGCTATCTCAGGCAATCCATTCCATGCTCTAATAGCGCTAGGGTAGAAGGAGCTTTTGTACAAATTTGTCCTAGCATATGGGATGAGGAATGTGCCTTTTTCTTTGTGTCTTTCTGAGTATTTTATTAAATTTTGTTTTTGAATTTGAAGATTATAGTTCGGTGTTTTATGTATAATTGCTACTTTACTTTTGAGTCTTCTGTCCTGAAGGCTTTCTAAATTTAGTGATTTTACTAAAGGTGTTACACTAGTCAAATGTGAATATTGATTTGTTGTGAATCTCACTGCTCTATTTTGTGTCTGTTCCAGTTTCTTAATGTTTTCTTGAGTTGAGGGGTCCCAAACAGAGGATGCATATTCTATTATATGCCTAACCAAGGTTAAATAAAATTTTAGTTTTAGGTCACAGCTGGGACTGCACAGCCACGGGAAACACTGTATTCCTCACTAATCTTCGGACTCGAAGACAAGCGTATTATTATTATTATGTTCTTATTTGATTTATAGAAATTTCTTTTAATAAACCCTAATGCTTTGATTTTTTAAAATTGTTTCATCAATATGGGGATTCCATGACAGTTTTTCATGTATTATAACACCTAGGTATTTTGCGTTTTTAGTCTGTGTTAATGGTTTACTATGAAGAAAATAAGTGGAATTAATTTGTTTTAGTTTTTTTGTTACTCTCAATAACTGACATTTTTGTGGGTGGAAAGACATGCTCCAATTTGATTCCCATTTTTGTAATTCATCTAATTCTCTTTGTAAAATTTCTGTATCTTGTGTTGTTTTTATTGTTCTATATATTATGCAATCGTCTGCGAATAATCTGACATTTGTTCCTGAACTAATGCAATTTGGTAAATCGTTTATGTAAATTAGAAATAGTAGTGGACCTAAGACTGTTCCTTGAGGTACGCCTGAGTTTACTGTTATTGGTGTTGATTTAGAGCCATTCATTATTACAGTTTGTTCTCTTCCTATCAGAAAATCTTTAATCCACTGATGCAGTGGACCATCAATGCCAAAATATTTTAATTTTTTTTAGCAAACTATAGTGGTGAACTTTGTCAAAAGATTTAGAAAAATCTAGTAAGATAGCATCTATTTGCTCACTGTTGTCTAAGCATTTTGAAAAATCATCAATAAGTCCTATTAGTTTTGTCCCCCATACGGGATACGTATATAAAAGTGTCAATACTATCAAAATTATTTCTCTAACATCGATTTGAAAGTCGACATATCGGCCCTTCATTTTTACGGCCCTTTGTAGACCTCTTAATTTTTATGTTTCAGAGTATGAAATATTCAGAACTATATGGGAAATGTTCATTCCTAAGTCCGGGATTCGCTTCCGGAAAGTCCAAGCTAAATATAAAAATAGTTAGAGGATAGTGTAACCCTTTCAGACTTTTGCGATCTATGGGGGCAGATAATGTAAAGGTGGTCATTTCTATGGCCTACGGTTAACGAGGGTTTCATGTGGCCAGCACAAAGAGCGACCTAAAAATCCCGAAGTTAAAAACCCAGTCGACATCGGGACTCTAACTCGAGACCTCTCAATTCAGTTCACAAGCACTCTGTCACTCGGTCACCACAGTCTAATAGATTGACTGCATAACCAACGACAATGTTACTTTCAATATTTCTACTCCAACGCGTGATGAAAAAAAAAGTATTGTACACCTTTCAGACCTTGCGATTTCTGGGGCAGATGATATAAGGGTCATCTGTTTCTGTAGCCCACGGTTAATGAGGGTGCCATGTGGCCAGCACAAGACCAACCACTTTTACTTTCTCCCAACTAATTCCAGGTATTTGTAAGAGCTGAGTGGACTCAGATCCACTAAGGATCAAAAAAAAAATTTAAGTCTTCACAATGATTTTGAACCAAGGACCCTCCGGTTCTGAAGCTAAGCTATTTACCACTCGGCCACAGCAACTCTAGACCAAATGGTAGGAAGAAATAAATAGACATAGATGACCATTAGATCCTAGTGGTCACAAATTTAATTAACGAGGTGGAAATATTGCCATCATAATTTTCCCCCGAAAGGGTAATTGCAACAAAAAAAAAATGATTCTACTTGAGCCGGGCTCAAACAATTATGCTAGTACTTTTCTAAATCAAACAATTTATTTCTTTTTTTTTTGTACATTTATGAGGGAGGATGGGTTAGGTAAAATGGAGGGAGGCATTAATTGTGATAACACTGTTCCCCCCTCCACATCCTATTATGTCTCCGCCACTGCTTATTGTATTTCAATGCAACTACAAAGAAACATGATGATGTTATAACGGAGGTATACTCCCTGTAGATTTGGAGAGAGAAAAAAATGGTAATATAATGGAACCGAGCGTAGATTTTCTATTATAAAATCTATATTAGAATTGTCTACTCGAATAAAACATAATAACAGACAAAAAATAAACGGACAAATAGCATTGTTTGCAGCAGACAAATGCATTCTTAAGTGGGGAAAATAGTTTATCGATTGGTTTGTTCTCTAAACTATGTTGTTTGTTTTTTTAATGTCTAGAAAACATATTTGTCCGTTAAAAAAAATATTCTTGAAAAAAATCCAGAAATAGATTTGAACATTATGTATTGTGCACGATGTGGGCATTTTAGTGCCAGATGTTGCCAGTTATACATAACTTTTAAAATAATATTTCGATACTGAAGATGAATGTTTTCAGAGGTGGCCTTAGCAGATCGCGGGGCGAGTTTCACATGCGGGGCCCTGAGCCTATATACCGTACCACAGCGCGCTAACGGTCTCGACCTCCTCTAACGTTGTAGACCTTATTTTTGTTACTAAACATAGTACGTTACGTAAGTACTGTACTAGATGCCAAGGTGAACTGTTAAACAACGATAGCCTCGTAGACCGAAACTGAACGGTATTTGAAACCACAAATGTGATATTCGGTATTTGGATTGGGATTGTTATCAAATATATCCCGGGAATAGTCCACAAATATTGAGTAACAAGTCCTTGGTAATGAGAACTGATTGTGATTGCGAAGCTGAAGGTGACAAGGAAATCTACGAACACGGTTCCCCACTTGCCACCCCCTAAGGCCGCTACTGCATGTTTTACACCATTTAATTATAATATGAAAAATATAAATATAATTTTTGAAAAATATAAATGAAAGACGAATAGGTGAGCCTACATTGTCGCGTCAGTTAGGTAGCAAGATGCCTGCCCGTCTCAACGATGAATAAAAGGAGGACATTTTCACATGTTAGGACAACTATCAAACGGAGAACACAACCTAAAAAAGGAGGATATATTTTTTTTTTGACGGACTTCTGGCATGGAGACAAAAGGCCCACGAGAGATTTGAATGGAGAGATGTGTTGAAGCAGGTCAGAGCCCTCCAAGGGCGTAGCGCCACTGCTATAGATGGGTGGCCGTCGGGTAACCCTAATTATCATTTGGTGCTATTCCACCTGTTCCAGTCACGTGATCTTGTTTAACTAACACAGTCTGGACATTGAGTCTCTCTAATCCTGACAGAAACTTTGCCAGCAAACAATTTAGTTCATAGCCTCAAAATTTGATATCAGGGATGGTGTTTGTATTCTTTTAGTTCATTTTTTCAATCAATATGACATCAATTTGACTTGCGCAGCACGACTGGGCATCATGGTCATGTGTATCTATTTATAGACACTGTATCCGATTTCTCTGGGCCTAATGCTAATGGTAAACAAACTGCCTTACTTAACATTAGGGATATGCTGGGGGTGGGGAGGGGGTGTTCCAAATGGCCCAATCAAAGTATCCTAGCAATAAATAGCAGTTTCAAGTATCATTAAATTGCTGACACCACTGTCACATCCATCATTACTGTCATGATCGTTATTACTGACAACAGTTTAATCTTCATCATTACTGATATCATACAATCTCTGTCGCCACTGTCACCACAGCTAACTTTGTCATCACTGACATCACAAGCATCACTGACATCTCCGTCCTTACTGACATTACTGTTACCTCCATAATCACTGACATCTCCGTAATCATTGTTATATCCGTACTCACTGACATCAATGACATCTCTGTCATTTCCGTCCTCATTGACATCATTATCATCTTCGTAATCACTGTCACATCTGTCATCGCTGACATCACTGTCATTTCCATAATCACTGTCATTTCCGTCATCAATGCTATCAATGGCTTCAAGGCCATCCCCGTCATTACAAACATCACTAGCATCATTGCTATCTTCACTACCATCATTATCATCTCTTCTATCACTCTCATCGCTCCATTGAACTTAATTGGGCAGACATTTTTGTCACATTTTATTCACAACAAAATAGAGGACGTATCACGTATCAACAAGATAACCACCAACGTTGTAACGGGAAGGATTGGGGTTAGAGTCCATACGCTTTTTTGTTTTAAATAAATATTTAAAACCATTCATGTCCTTCTTCGGGTTGGTCTATAAATAATTGTTTAAATACTAAGATTTTTTTATTATAAAAGATGACACGAGTCAAACAGACAGAGAATACCTGATCTAATTTACTAAACGTGTTTCAGGTAGATAGATCACAATGTCATCTAACACTAAATTTGATTTATTGTGCTAAACCAGTTCATGTACATTGTTCCGAGTCAGGAAAGCCATCATCAGAAAGGCCTATCTTGCAAATCGGATTACAAATATACTGTCTTTTGACGTCATAGAAACTCAATATCACTAATTAAATTGGTGCCCATCATACTCACAATGGAAGAAAAAAAATCATCTTATCTTATATAATACAGACGTTACTTCAAAAAAGATGATGATTACGTCCTACGCGTCATGCATCTAGTCCTGCATGTTAAATAACGTCTTCAATTCAGCCAAGTCACTTGTTTTCTTGGCTGGCTCAGGCAAGCTATTTCATGCTTTAATAGCATCAAGGAAGAAGGAGCATTTGTACAAATTCTTCCTAGCATATGGAACGAGGAATGCGCCTTTATCTTTGGAAGAAATGTAAATCTCTGCTTTTAACTTTTTTTTTGTGGGCTATATAATTTATTTGAAGTTTATAGATTAAAACTTAATAAAGGTTTTATGTTCTAGGGTGACAAGAATAGCGTTCTCTGCTGAAGACTTTGTTGTTCTATTTTTTCAGTCGTAAGATTCGATGACCCAAAGCGAGACCAATAGTTATAGCAGACCTCATCACTGACCAGCGACGTGACGTCAGACATGAAACGTGGCGACTAGCTATTGGTCTAAAACTGCCCACAGGTTGATGGTCAGTGTTGAAGCATGCTGTAAACGATTTGTCTCGCTAAAGTTCAGTAAATGTCAGAGATTTTTTTCGTTTAGGAAGAGAAAGAACAGAAATACTCTTAACTTTGAGTCTTAACCCGGTAAAATAGCAGGCGTTAGATGTGACAAAATATGTAGGTCAAGGCTGGGATTGCGTAGCCCCTTACAATATTGGACTCCTTGTAAATCTTCGGACTCGAAAAGAAAAAAGCTTTATTAGCATTACTATTAAGTAGTGTTAGCTTTAAATACCTCGAAGCTATTGTCTCGGATGAGGGAACAAAGCCCGAACTAATGGTCCGAATAGCACAGTCCACAGCAGCCCTTTCTAAACTTAAGTTAAAATGGAAAGACAAAGGCTTAGCCCTCGGCACCAAAATCAGACTGATGCGCTGGTCATGGCCACATTTCTATATGCTTGTGAGTCTTGGACGCTGACTGCAGAGCTAGAGAGGAGGATCCTAGCAATGGAAATGAGACGCTACAGAAGGATCCTAGGCATCACATTTAAAGACCGCATCACAAATCAAGAGATTAGAGACAGGGTTACTGCAGCGATAGGACCCCATGATGACCTGCTAACTACTGTGAAGAAACGAAAGCTCAAAATGTATGGCCATGTAACAAGATCTTCGGGACTCGCAAAGACCTTCCTCTAGGGAACAGTACCAGGAAAAAGAAGAAGAAGCAGACAGAGAAAGAGGTGGGAAGACAACATCAAAGAATGGACAGGCCTACCACTGAATGAGATTTTAAACAGGGCAAAGGATAGAGAGGAATGGAGAAAGATGGTCTTCAAGTCTTTCTTGGTGCCCCAACGGTCCACCAAACTAAGGGATAGGTAACAGGTAACAGGTAATTAAGTAGTGTACAATTAACTTTTCGTTTCATTTTTCTCCTCTTTTTCTAAAAACATTGTTGACATATGCTTCTAGTGTAAGCTGATACCACTGTATTGTTTATACTGACAAATGGTATAAACATACTGTAACTTCAAGAAACTGTTTTTGATTATAATCGAATTGACAAAGTACACAGGTTGTTGTTTTTTCTAGGTTTATTGATTTGTTGATCTAGGCACTGGTGGTAGCCTTCAACTTTGGTTTATTCTGCTGTAAGCTAAGCGATCTAATTTATTTTATTTTATTTTTCTCATTTTTAGCTGTTTATTTATTGATTTATTTGGTTTAATGTTTTATTTTTTTTTTTGTGTTTCACCGTATTTTTCATTTGGAGTACCGGGGTTTTACTCAGTTTGTTCATTTTGCTTGTCTCTTTGTTTTGATTCTTTCTTTGTTTGGCTTGTCTCTTTGTTTTGATTCTTTCTTTGTTTGGCTTGTCCCTGTGACAAGTAGGTCAAAGATGGTGGCCGTTTAGGTGTCTAGGGGAATTAGATATTTTGAGGACCTTAACTTGCACATAAGGACTACAGGCACAATGTTATGAATGCAGGCAACAAATACCTTTTATGTAAAACATATGTACAGTTTAATAATAAGAATGAAAATAAGAGAAAGGTAGAAGCTGTACAGTGTTAGGGCGGGGCCTAATTATTTACATTAATGGGACTATCATCATAAGATGTGAGAACCAAGTGTTCTGAATGTCATTGGGCTTTGTTGCTTAGCTTTGAGTCCTATGCTGCTCTGGCGAGACCGGCGTGACTGATGCTGAGTTGTCTGCGGGTGGGCTGGCTTGATCGGTCCTAGCGCACGGGACAGTCCAACTATACGTAGCTGCAGGGGCGGATCTTCTGGCATGCGGTTGTTGTTCGGACTCTTCTGAGTAGTGAGTAAGGCTGGTATCTCCAGATCTGGTGTCAACAGACTAGTATCCGCGTTACAAAGTTAGGGCTTCTATTAGAAGTAGCCTGTAATAAAAGCACCAGTTCAATATTATGAAAGATATGAAATGAATATAGTGAGCGAAAGCTCGTAAAGCTCAAAACAGAGAAGTATATCCTTTCAGCTCCTCAAAATGAAATGAGAATAAGACTATTCGCCATGTGTAGTTAAGAAGTCTAAGGTGGACAGGAAATGGGATGGGCTTGCCATTACGCATATCCTGTCGCGTGGTCAAGGAGGCGGGGCTTCCCAGGTGTTTAGATCGTCCGCCATGCCTAGGAGAAGATTATCACTTGACCTTGCCGCGCGTTTCATGTATTGACATAAGGATGGGCCCTTATCGAATGATATCGCCAATATGGTCGGACGACAGACCGTTTGTCTTACGTGACAGGGATTAGCTGCGCGAGACAGACCTTGTTGTCGATTTGAAGAGGGTCCATTTGAACTGACCCGTTCCCCGAAGGGGGGGTGCGGCAGGATGTTAGGTCAAGATATTCAGAGGCGTGTTTATCCTTGTCGATAAAGAATGTGCTAGACGGGTGTCAGGTTAAGAAATTACATCGTGACACGGATGCCTAGAGAAAAAGGGGGTGGTGGTAATAGTTTTAGATAGTCATAAGGGCCAAGCTGAGGTGATAAAATAAGATAGCAAAAATAAATTAATTAAATGCCTAGACCGAGTGATACCTTAAGTGGGCGAAATTTATTTTTGTCACAGTCCCTTTGTTTTGATTGTTTCTTTGTTTGGCTTGTCTCCTTGTTTTGAATATTTCTTTGTTTGGTTTGTCTCTTGGTTTTAATTCTTTCTTTGTTTGGATTGTCTCTTTGTTGTGATTTTTTCTTTGTTTGGCTTGTCCCTTTGTTGTGATTGTTTCTTTGTTTTGCTTGTCTCTTTGTTGTGATTGTGTCTTTTGTTTGGATTGTCTCTTTGTTTTTGCAAGTTTCTATGTTTTGTTTGTTTCCTACTTTGACTTTTACATTTTTAAGGATGATCAGTATGTTATAAAAATATAACATTGACCGACACACCTATTTACAATTCCTCTATTCGGCTTCCTTATTCAAGAGAACAGCGGAAAACTTGGAAACGGCTCTAAAGATTTTTCTAGAAAATTGACGGTGGTGTGTATCGTCGGTAAAGGGCAGCTTGCTAATTGACCACACTGGGAAAACTGACCGTTAAATTTTTTAGAAATATTATCTACTAAAATTAATTTTGGTCTTAAAAATCTTTATATTGAACAGACGGGTCAGCGGGTATTCCCGCATGTAGACCCTATTCATTAAAGAGTTCAATAAACATACGGTCGAGAACAGTTTGCGTACCGTCTTCTGGATCATGGTCTGGATCTATAGACCGGGGATAGGAGCTGGGTAATAAAAACAGTTTGATTTTTTTAAAATAAATAATTGCTCTAACAAAGGTTGGTCAGCTGTATAAAGGAGGAATTGTCTTTTTTTTTAAGCATTTATTTTTAATTTATATAAGTTGCTTTCATTGTAAGAATTTTTTGTTCTAAAGTCTATCTGACAATTAGCAATGGCGATCTCTTCTCTCTCTCTCCCTCTCTCTCTCTCTCTATCTACTTTCTCTCTTCTCTTTCTCACCTCTTTTCTCTTTCCCCTCTCTTTCTTTTTTTCCCTCTCTCTCTCTCTCTCATGCCCCTACATACTCTTTCTCACTTTCTATTGTCTCTTTTTTTCTTACATTCTCTTTTTTTTTTGTTCTTCTGTGTTCTTTTTTTTTATTCCTTTTTTTCTTCCAATTATGAATATAAAAATGTGTGGATAAATTAGAGTAGAATTAATTACTTTTCTTTCTCTTTACAAAGTCGGTGAATTATCGGTTTTCTAATTACAGATCATACCAGTTTGACTAAAACAAAGATTTTTTTTTTCATTTCAAAAACAATAATTATTGAGTTAACAGAAAAATGCAAATTTAAAATGCGATTTGATTTTTTTTCAATGTATCGATCAGGAAGTTGACGTCTTCCATCAAAACGAAAGCAGAAAAAAATATTTGCGTGTTTATATCTTTGTTGGACTTTTCTAAAATTAGTCATTTGAAGTGACTACGTAATTGGAAACTATTGCTTGGTTTTATTTTACCTATTTTTCTTGTGTTTTCCGTCGTACGACTGCTGGCGCTAATTGTGTCTGCTATACGGGTGGGTTTAATTGGACGATTTGGGAGAAAATTGAGATTGATTGTTGTGCCGGAAGTGGACCGTGGGTCACCGGTCCTTGTCTGACAATACAGATTGTCAACAGATTCTGGACAATGTCTGCGTAGGTCTTCGTGCTCCATCGGTTGGGGGGGGGGGGGGGCAAAGCGAAGGGATTGTGTGCTGTTGTAAGGAAATAGAAAGAGATACTCATTTCTGAAGTTTATTTCAATATGGTATCTTATCTTATCTTATCTAATACAGACGTTACTTTTAAAATAGAAGATGATTACGTCCTAGGCGTTATGCATCTAGTCATGCATGTTAACCAATGACCTAAATTATGAGGGTCTGTCAAGGTTTAAGAAAATACATGGAACATGAGATCAAAGTCTGTAGGGTTGGTTGTCAAGAGTAGAGGTGTGTAAGATGCGAGATTCTGTATGTGTTTGTTTATTTATTAGTTGTGAATGGTGCATTGTGTTTTGAACACAGTTTTTTCACAGGGAGGGGGGGGGTAATAAATGTAGCCAGTGGTCAGTTTATCAGTCGATGTGCTGGTCTGTGCTTAAAAGTGAAGTAGCAATTATACATATAACACTGAGCTATAATCTTTAATCCGATTTCGTTGTGACGGCAGCGTGTTTAATCTCCGACGTCTACTATCACA
>JADKLZ010000687.1:36523907-36537223 GCA_021533235.1 Biomphalaria straminea | reverse complement strand
CTTTTGGCGTCGGGGCTTCGCCCCGAAATCTACTGATGGATAATGAGCTGTAGATTTCAGGATAATGCTTTTCTGCACTGACAAATGCCAAAAACGCTTTTGGCGTCGGGGCTTCGCCCCGAAATCTACTAATGGATAATGAGCTGTAGATTTCAGGAGAATGCGTTTCTGCAGTGATGAATGAAAAAAACGTTTTTGGCGTCGGGGCTTCGCCCCGAAATCTACTGATGGATATAGATATCATGAGAATGCCTTTCTGCAGTGAAAAATACGCAAGAAAACGCTTCTAGAGTCGGGGCTTCGCCCCGAATCACACTGGCGAAGCTTACAGCCCTCCCTCAGTCCCTCAGCTTGCCTCAACATGATCAGCTGCGTGGAGAGGGGGGAACTGATGTGTGGGCGACATCGTTCCGACCACAGCTTATGCCCAGGCATTCATCTCATGGAAATGAGATGATCCATAGTCGCTTCGCGACTGACGGTGGCCATAGATATATATATATATATATATGCTTTACACACGTTTATGCATAGGGTTAGGGTTTACTGGGCGTTAGGGTTAGGGTTTGGAAAAAAATCGCCCCCCCCCCCACTCCAAAGTTCTGGATCCGCCAGTGGTGCATGCTCTTCATCTTTATAAGAAATATACGCCTAATGGTGTTGCTTTTTATTCGCTTTTGTTTGTAGGTCCTAAAAGGATAAAGCCTACTAATAGCACTGTCTACGGATGTAGGCTATTACATTATTTTTGAAAATGTGTTAGATTAAATTAGTAGTACACCGTAGTCTGTAAAAGATAATTTTAGCTTGACGCTCATATAGCCCATTATATATTAGAATATTATAAAATATTTAACAATTTAATGCGTGCCATAGTGGTTATTTATTTTTTTACTTTTATAGTGGCATTCATGAAGCCCTTTAGGCCCATTTGAGTACCGCCCCACCGGACATTTGCCCAAATGACTATATAGCCAGTCCGCCCCCTGTCTTAGATGATATTTTATTTCTTCATTAAGTTATGCCCCACTCATTAAATCATACCTCTAGCTATATTGTAATATTGAAAGTTCAGGACCCGTATAGCATGTTGCATTTGGGGTTCAACTATTGCTTCATATATTTTTGATCTTTATCTCATAGTAGGCTACTGAACTAAGGTTTGAGTTACTAGATCCAAAAATAAGTGTGGACTCTGGACATGTATTGGTATCTGGTACAGTGATATAGGGTAATGATTATTAATAAATCTTGATATGTTCAGAAGTTAAATTCGATAACGAAACGTGGTCGAGAGGCTAAGTGCGGCTTGAGCTTGGCTTGCTTGGCTACCTAGAAGGGGGCTCGAGGTTCGACACCCGACTCGGGCAGAGTTGTGTTTACTGAGCGCCCAAAGGCAGCACGGGAAACCAACTCCTAGATACCCCCTCCCCCCCACTGGTCCACAAATGAGATTGGACCAAAGCGCTCTGAGCATGCTATAAGCATGAAAGTAGCGCTATATAAAAGCTATAATAATAATAACTTAATACTCAATTGAATGCTGGAAGATCCTTGGTGAGATGAAGTAATAACAGACATATACAGTGTCATCCTTACCAGTAGACTAAACATGACATGCGCTATTACAAGATGATAGTGAAGAATATGGCAACTAATATGACACCCTTAAGTTATTGTTGTTATCAGAAAGGAGAGAAGCTGATTGATCAAGTCATTCTCTTTAAATAAATGTGTTGTTGTTTTTTTTCTAATTGAGTCCAACAAGCTTTTATACTAATGTACTTTGATTGGTTTCGTATGCACTCAAATCTGCCTCGTTCTGACAAAATTTAACCTACAGATGCAAATTAGAAGCTCCCACCCCACCTCTACTTTTACTTTATGTGTTTAAGATGTAATCGATTTCTGCTCAAATGGATGGATCGAATTTTTTTTTCAGCCCCAGATCGTCTACTTTTTTTTTTTCTAATCGTCAATCTCTGACATTGCCTGGTTATCTTCAATCGTCTTGTAATTATGTTTTTATTTTTTATTTTCCATTACTTCCTCGTCCATTCTCGTATTTAATCGTAAATTTCCGTACATTTCCGTACATTATCGTACATCCTCGTATATCCTCGTGCATTCTCGTACTTCCTCGTACATTATCGTAAATCCAAGTCGTAACTTTGCATGCACATACTAAATCATGTACTGTTAATAATATATCTTCCTGTTCCTCATGTTTAAAAAAAATATTTCTTACCTGTTTGTTCAACATAATTAAAACCTCTGGACCGGAACCACGACTCCTCTCGTGGCCTGAACTCTAGGTTGATCTTACACGACATCTGGACATGTGATTGCTTAAAGAAAACATTGAACGCGGTAGACGAACTGAAAGTGTGCATCTCAGTGCATTCAAATTCCGAGGACGCGGTGACTGAGTGATAAAGCTATTGGCTTCGAACCGTGGGGTCCCTGGTTTAAATCTTGGCGAGGACTGGGATTTTGAAATTGAGGATATTTTCGTGTTTTGTCATCGACACTGAACGACAGGAGCGTAGCTAGACATTTTTCATCGTTTGGGGGCCCGGAGGACTGACCTCTTTGGGGCCCCTACATTTTGCGTAATACTTAATTTTAATGTAAAAAACACTCATTTGAGGGCCCCCTAAAGTGGGGGCCCGGGGGAATATTCAAATTATCCCCCCTCATCCCCCCTCTCTAGCTACGCCACTGCTGAAAAAGAGTGCAAGTTTCAACTTGGTTTGATAATGCGAAATAGAGAAATAACTTTTACAAGATTTGGACCAGACAGACAGAGAGAGTTAATATAAGCTCGATACAAAAAAGTTATACTGGACGTTCAACTTTAATACATTTAAAACATATAGTGGTTGTCACAGCTTAATGTGGAGAAGTACTTACTGTGGTGATTGTGTTTGTGTAGACTCTTTAGACCATTGTGGACAACACTTTATAGAACCTTGGTTGTAAGATGTTAGGATTTATATGTTTATTTTGCTATTATTTATTATTATTTCATTGGTTGACTAAGTAAAGTGGGGTGATGGCCCTTGTGTTTTGTTATTGTTGACAGGGGACCAGAGTTTGTGTAATAGAATAGTAGTAGTACGATATAAGGCAGTTTATAGTTGATGGTTAGTTAGGAAATTCAGCTTTGTTGGCGTTATCTACATTTATAATTATTCTTCTATTCTTCTTACTTTATTAAGTATATCTTATTCTTAATTCATCCCTTGTGTTTCTTGGAGACTTGCATACGTTACGTATCCATATCAAAGTTATAACTCCCACCGTCCATTGTGTCCAAACTCTTGAGCGTGCTCTGTCGCCTCGATAGTTACTACAGAGTAGATTACCCCCCCCCCCTTTTTTAAACGTGAGGTAGAAATTAAAAAAAAAAAGAGTTATATTGCCACGGTCCGGCCCTGCCATTTTGTTACTTCGTGTGCTCCCCCCCCCCTCTTGTTTTCTAGTGGACTTTCCGCAGAGTGATCTTTCCTGTACTTCTTGCTACTCGCCAAAACTGCTGAGGGAGGAAAGGAATTATATATATATGGAAGATATAGACGTGTACTCACATGTAGAACTTGTTCAGTAAATAACTTTAGTCGACATTAAATAGATACCATAGTTGTCTGGTGTTCATTAAAAATGTGTGTTCGCTTATTAAATAAACTCATTGGTCACAACAACAAAAAAATTAACAATTAGTGAGAGGACAAACACCGAGAGCATTTATCTGAGCAAATCAAGTTTGTTATACTATTTTTTTTTCTTTTACAATTTGTCAGTGAGAAGGGAGATAATCTTAGTTTTAAAAAAATTGAACGCGTTAGTGCAGCTAGTATTTTTCTCCATTCCGTGTGTGTGTGTATGAGTGTTGTGTGTGTGTTTGGGGAAGCAACGCGTTTTCTAAGAGAATGTTATCTTAGTTTCTGGAGACGGTCATAGTTTGTTAGCAGACGACATCAAATGTTTTGGTTATGTGTGTGTCTGTGTGTGTGTGCGTGGCGTTATTATCTTGTTAGTATTAAAGGTGAACTGTCTGTTTTATCTCCCTTATTATGAATGGAGGTTTGTATTTTTTACGTAAATTAAGAATAAATATTTATGAGTAATGTCATCACACGGTTCCACCTGTCTCCTTGACTTTGCCCCTCTGTCTGCATTTCTTTCTGTTTCTTTTTAGGTATGCGATACCTTGACCTATTCTGGCATATAAAAAAAATTATGTCCTTGACTTTGCTTCTTTGTCTGCATTTCTTTGTAATTCTCTTTTGGTATCTGATATGTTTCATGAAAGACTCGCTTTTGTATGTCTTTTTCTATTGACTGTCTCTCCTTTTTTTTCTGTTTTTCTGCAATGATAATTGAAATAATTATCTCCCCATTCCAATTACATATCTTTTTTTTTTTTTTGGAGTCTCAATTTTCTTTTTTTTATATTATTCCACTTTTGGAGTATGCATCCATGGCGGATAACATAACAGGATAGGTATTTTAGCACTTCGGGTGTACCGAATAGAATAATTGTTGATAATTTATGTTGATAAGTTATGTTGATAAGTTATGTTGATAAGTTATGTTGTGCTTTAAAAGGTTATAGCCTCCTTGACATTATCTGCGGTGTCTATTTATTTCAAACTGTCTCCCAATCTTGTACTTTACGACATAGTCATGTGGTATGCCCTCTGAACTGCTGTCTCGATGGTGATGGGTCAAATCCTTCCAGCAGCCCTCCCCCACTGGGAGATTTTGAACTAGGATGCAATAAACATCAATCCTGAAGAAACTTCCTAAGTATGTAAAAACAAATACCTTATGTCGGCCTCACATTTTTACAGATCGCTTTCCATCTGTTTTTGTTTTGTTTTATTTTTTGTCATGCCTTGTATTGTAATATTTAAATACTTCAATTCGGTTGGTAGAACTCCAACCATTACAAAGAAAGATTACTGTATTTAAAATACCAAGAGTCCAGTTAAAACATCCTTTCCACTAAACCAATTGTTTTTAATGACAATATTTATGTTTTCCCTATAAACACACACACACACACATACACACACGAATGTTAAAATATCCTTAGATGTGCATGATGTTGGTCGTACAAAAGAATCCCAAAGCCTGTAGACATAACTTCTAGCTCAAGGTTTTGCGTTTATTTTCGGACCCTATTGATCCGTGTATTTCCGATCGTTAACGAATTTCGCCACGGCAAAGGGCAGTAACTCGAACACGGACAGCAGTATTGCATTTCTCATTCCACACTTTGAAATGTCACTCTCCAGTTTGAAAAGTTTTGTATTAAGATTTTTTTAAATTTTATTTTCTATGCCCAGTCAGAAAATATATGTGCTTTTTTAAAATGTGTTTCACGTGTAAGGGATAATGTAGGCCTACTTGAAAGAAGTAATTCTTTCTCATGAGTTTGGAATATGCGAGAATCGACCTGAACAATATGTAAGAATCGATCAGTACAAACATACAATGTGTCAGAATCGACCAGTACAATATATGAGAATTACATGGACACTATGTGAGGATCGACCTGGACACTATGTGAGGATCGACCTGGACAATATGTGAGGATCAACCTGGACAATATATGAGAATTGACCAGCACAATATGTGAGAATTGACCAGCACAATATATGAGAATTGACCAGCACAATATGTGAGAATTGACCAGCACAATATGTGACAATTGACCAGCACAATATGTGAGAATTGACCAGCACAATATGTGAGAATTGACCAGCACAATATGTGAGAATTGACCAGCACAATATTTGAGAATTGACCAGCACAATAAGTGAGAATTAACCAGCGCAATATGTAAGAATTGACCAGCACAATATTTGAGAATTTAGCAGTGACGAAGCATTCAATTCGCTAGGAGGTTCATTTCATGCAGGCTCATTACTTATGAGACTTACTTACTTAGACTTAGGTCCTCCCGCGCCGATTGGCGCATTGGGAGGCAAGCTGTCTCCATAAAGATCTGTTATTGGCAGTGTCTGAAGCCTCCTCCCACCTGGTGTCCACTGCTTTGAGGTCCTTCGTGAAGATGTGGCGCCAAGTAATACGAGGACGTCCCTGTTTGCGGTTTCCTCGTATTGGCCTCCATGTCATCGCAACTCTTGGTATGCGTAATTCATTGTTTGTCGCAGAACATGTCCCGCAAACCTCTTTCACAACCTCACTTATGACACATGGGCCTTAAAAAGAAGAAGCTTGAAGATGTGATCCAGCTGATGGCATTAGCAAAAGTAGGATGTAATATTTCTAAACTGCTTCTGATAACTATAAGAAAAAGATCATCATATTTTAATATTATAGACATGGAGAAACGCAATCATAATTACGTCACTAATGAAGACATTAAAACAGTGTTAAAAAAGGTCTACAAAAAATAATTAAATAATTATTCCTATATTTCTATTATTATCATCAGAACTGGAGTGTTTGAAAACTAGTTAGTTGATTTAACCATGCGCGAAACTATTAATGTTTTTAAAGAATCGTCTGATTGTCTATTTATCTGTGATGATTTCCTTGCGGAAGCTTCTCGCACTAATTTCAAGAGCTCAATTTAAAGGTTTTATTTCCGGGATAATCTTTGCACGAGAAAGTGCCCGGATGTCAACGAAGCGTGATGCAGGAAGTGTTCATGCTTCGACTACTGAATGAGTATCGACTACTTTATGAGCATCGACTATTTATGGACAGACGATAAAGACCTCGTTTGTTGTGCTTCGTGCCAAAGCAACTAGTCTAAAGAAAACATTAATTAACCAGCGAAATTTAAAATTAATGTGTAGTTTATGGCACAACCAAGACAAACATGCTATTGTTATTAACTAGCTTGAATCTATAAAGTCTTTGAAAACCTGGGCTTCTCTGATTTAATATATTATGGCAGTCTTTAAAAAGTAAGCTCATTAAATTCAATTACTATTTTACGTCAATTTACAAAGGGGAGATAATTGGGACGAAAGGAAGATAAACTTCAATCGTCTTCGCCTTCCCTTATCTCTTAGTCTGTTGTTTTGTTGTAGTTTCCTTAATTATCTTTCTTTATTATCTTAATTATCTTTCTATCTTTTGCCTTGAATAGAATTTCTTTCAATAACAGGGCCCGTCAATTCCTTGATGACTTTCCATTGCTTTCCCTGTGTTCTTTTTCTTTTTTTTTCCTTGTACTGTACTTGAAGGAAAGTCTTTTCGGGCCATGTGGACCTTGCATATGGCCATTAAGTTTCAATTCGAGGTTTTTGACAGTCAGCAGGTCAGCCTGGATCCCAATGGACCTCATTCGCCAAAAAAAAAAAAAAGAACTGCCACGTGATAATATTGATAAAACAACGGAAAAAACTGTCACGTGATAGCCATTGCTTGTTTAAGTTAGATCATAATTTGTATAGAAGAGATAGAGAATCACGTGGCTTTGAGGTCCATCGCTGTTGTGAATGTTTAATTAATTCCAGCATAAAACTATTTTCAAACTTGCACTTTTATTCTAAGAGTCAGATTGGTCTCAAGTCTGGATAAAAGAACGCAATGTTATGTTCTAAACCTGTTTCTTTAAGGAGAGGGGGTGTCATTGGGGGGGGGGGGGACAAGTGACTTGCGCTGCAATTTGAATTTAAGTAAGGAGGATTTGCGCAACACGTCGACCTCACTCTCTCGCTCTAAAGCCCATCCGTTTCCGGAAGCAAGATTTGGTCAAGACGTCCGGGGACAAATCTGGGTGCAGTGGATGACCAGAGACTTTCTGTGAGTCTTGTCCTGCACTAGAGTGCTCCACAACACTGTGCTGGTATCTGCCTTTCTGTCCACTAGAAGTGCTACCCCTCCTAGATACCCCATACACCCCAAGGGGTGAGGGGTATTATTAAACTGAAATTTAATGGTTAAGTTCCGACATATACATGTAGTGGAGTGGATACTTTGTTCAGGCCACACTGGTCACCCCCGATATCCCCGTGACCTTCCCCCCCCCCATAATTGCGTCTTGTGTCCGCGCATAAAAAGGCAGAACAACATGGGCACTACACCATTCGACCGGTACCTCGTCACTGGTATTGTCTGTACGTTAGTGGACCTACGTCATCTCCTCTCCCTTGTGCCTGGTTCTACACCATGTGCTTATGTATGGCTGCAGGTCTTTAGTGGATAATAAACACTTAAAATTAGCTTCCTGAGTCGTCTCCGTCACTGTTGTTGTATTATGAGCCTATCCACCACACACACACACATATATATATATATGTATATATATATGTATAAACATAAACTAGTATATTCTATAAACATGTAACCTATCTGAAACTGTAGTACATGAAGCTATATCCACTAATAAACAGTGTAAGCTTTTTAAAATCCAAATACAAGTTTGTTATAGAAGACAAATCGAAACATTCAATCAGCTTAGAAATGATTGCTTTAATTTGAAATGTAAGATTATATTAAATGGCCAGACGTCTAGGAATAATAAGCATTTAACTTTTAATTTAAGCTTCTGCTAACTTGATCTGCTAGAGAACGTCTTCCATCTACTTAATAAGTAGGTAAATCTACTTGGGAGCACGTTATCCTGCCTCAACGTGGCGCTCCCGTGGAAACGGCTCACTAGAAGAAGTGGCTAGGCGAAAGGGTAACAAATATGATTCCCGTGGGAGTGCCCATGGGCGGACGAGAGTCTGCCCCTTCACGGTGCGGATTTGTAAGAAAGCTCCCACAAACCAGTCACAAATCCATGTGCTGTTCCTCAAGGGACCGTCTCATCAATGGCGGATTCCGCACAGTTAGCTTGGTACAACGAAGGTAGATGGTGGAGGCCCCCGGTGCCACCGAGTGGTATTGGAAACAGCAATGCTCTATTAGCATTGACTCGGGTCGCTCCCAGACAGGCCTGTGGTCCGCAGGTTTTTTTTTTTTTTACTGTTTGTGTTTGTTCTCGGACGGATGCTGACAGGTTTTTTTTCAAACTTAGAGCTCGAAGAGCCTTCGGCTCAGGGCTCAGCTCTTAGACTATTTACACAGTAAATCTACTAGGCTTAGTGCACTCTGTGCATACATCACACAAGTTTTAAGGTGGAAGGTGATACAGAAATGATATCTTATTCTTATGTTCTAAATATCAGACGTTGCTAGAAAAAAAGAAATGTGCGTCCTACGAGATTATTTCTTCTTCAAACTATTACGTTCAACGAGAGTATTACTTCCTATGAGATTACTGCGTCCATCGGGATTTTTACGTTTTGCGCGTTTAGTGCGTCTTATAAGATTATTACATCATGCGAGATTTTTAATCCCTACGAGATTATAACGTCGCACCAGGCCGCTTTCTTAAAAGGCAATATTTTGGATGAAGGGGGATGATAAAGTTGAATTTCGCCGCCTTCTTACCTTCCCTTGTTTTCCCTTCTATGCACAACGTACATAATTATCTTAGTTATAAAAGTATTTTTGTTAGGGTTCCATCAAACACACGTTTCAAAATTGTTATCACGAATCATGAATCTAATCAGCATCAAATTCAGACAAATATTAACCTTTCTTTTATCAGTTAAATGTATTATACATTCACGTTATCAAGCAGAAAAGACGCAATCAAAAGTACTGACCAATGAAATTTGCAAACTTGTTCATTGATGTGAGGCCATAATCAGGTTTGAACTAGACAAATGTAGAGATCAAGAAGATGATCCAGTTAACACCCTGCAACACGATGTTTATCATTGGTGTCAGAAGTGGGAATGCAAGTTTTTTTTTTTTTTTAATAGCTATTTGATGTTTGTATTTATTGTGCTTGTGTGAAATGATGGCAGGAAAGGAGTTAGTGAGGATGACAGTGTGTGTGTGCGCGATCATAACTTTGTGTCTCTTAGTGTCAGTGCATTGAGTTAAAACAGTATTTTCCAAACCACATTCCACGGAATCCTATTATACCGCGAGGCCTGAATAGGCCACGGACGAGTGGAATAATTAACTAGTAGGTTACCACATGAATTAATCTCTAAAAAGAAATAAGCAAAGTGTTCCACTAAATACTCCATAAGTGCGAAGTGTTCCGTTAAGAAAAACGTTTGGGAATCACGTAGTTAAAAGGACGTCAGTCTATGCAGTCACTTAAAATACTTCGCACTTTTATTTTTAATGATCAGACATTCGCTTTTACATATATAAAAATATATTTAAATATATATATATTTAAAAATGAGACTGCATGTCTCATTAATCATTAATCAATGATTCATTTTTTTTAAATGAGCTCAATGTTTAGGTTTTTTTGTGTGCCCATTTGTTTTTGTGTAAGTTGCAGCATTTATTACATACAATTTGTTTGTTTTATTTTAGGTTGATATCAAGATGAGTTGGCAACACGTCTTACATTTACATGCAGCAGGACGCGGGAGATTCACAGGTTAGAATTTTAAAATTTACTTTTTGCTGGTACTACAAGTGATTGTCAAATGTTGACAAAAAGAGTTCCCCTTTCAGACCTTGTGGTCTATAAGACTGATGATGTAAACGTCATCGGTTTCTGTGGCCCACGGTTTACGAGGGTTTCATGTAGCCAGCACAACAACCAACCGCCTTTATTTTTATACAACTAATGACAATTACTCATTAGAGATGGGTGGACTCAGAGGATCCCAAAGAAATGATTAATCCCAGTCGGATCACCAGGATTTGAACCCGAACCCCCGTTTCGGAAACCAAGCGCTGTACCGCTCAGCCACCGCGCCTCCAATGTTACTCGTGAGCTATAAATAGCCTGGCAGAACACGACGCACGATTCTCAAAGACATTTCTAAATGAACGACTCAGCACTGTCTGTCACTCAGGGCGCTGTTCTGAGCTGTGACACTTGGGGCGCTGTTTCCACGAGTCATCGAAAGGCGTAGACGACGTGAACAAATAATACAGCAACGTTATTTGGCATCTGGTGACAAATCCCTCACGACTGCCAACGCCAATCTGGTCATGACATGTCAACATACTGTCACCAAACGAGGAAGCTTATTTAACTAAGACGCATTCTTCATTCTATAGGTCACGAGGAGGTCAAAAGAGATGTTAATGAAACTTTTTGTTTTCGAAGCAGACGTAACCAATCGTTCCTAAATAGACCGGATGCATGTTTTCACACAATTCTTGAATTTTACTAATCCATGTAGTACAACCATAGACATAAATAAATATAGACTGGTCAATAAGAGAGTTTTATGAAACAAAAATTTGTGAATTGCAATTGTGTGTACTTTATTTTATGTCTATAAATTTTGTTTAATCTCTAAGACTGAAGATCATGCAATTTTTAAATTTTTCATAATTCGGAAATCCGAATTTAATAGATATACATGTTTTCAAGTTACATGAAGAAACTTTCTTTTTCCAGTCTATATTTATCTATGTCTATGAGCACAACGTGGGCGAAGTAATTTGTAACAAAAAAAAATTGTACGTAAAATAACATTTTTAATTAAAATTGTTTTTACAACCGTAAACCTTCTAAAATTGTACTACAGACATATATTATACAAACAGTATAAAGTTTTGTTGGAATCAAAGTCATTACATGTTTAATTTTAATTAGACTTTTTTTTTATATTAAAAAAGAAAAATTACCGAAATTTAAAAAAAAAACATGAGATGTCTCTAATTTTTATTTTTTTAATGATACACATCATGACATATAAATATAAATTGAACTTTAATTTCAGATGCTGTTTTCTCCAATGGGGATCCGGCTTTTTGATGTTAAAATTCATTAAGATGGTCCTGAATCTTGGATACATTCATTGCCTGAATGGACAGGAATTCAGTTTAAAACATTTACGATTTCATTCATATGTCAGTGCAGTTAGCTACATTACAATATGCACAACATGACCCTGGGTAACCATGACAACGTTTGGGAAAACGTCACCTTAGAAGAGCCGTCCAGTGAAACCTTTGTATTCTCCCTCGTCCTGTGGACCTTGACCATCGCTGTTGGAGTGCCTGGAAATGCTTTAATGACAGTGACCATTGGCTACACGGTGTCTCTGAGAACTGCCATGAACACGTATTTGATGAGTATCGGGGTGGTGGACTTCCTGACATGCGCACTGCTGCTTCCCTTAAGACTCTATGCTAACCACATTGAACGAACTGAAAAAGGTAAATATAAATTCATCCTTTGGAAATAATTCCTATACAAGTTATATTGTCCTGAAATGATGTAGGCAAGTGCATGGGAGTAACAAAAACCTAAATAATTGTGTTATGAAATTATAGTCTGTTTCGGTTGTCGTTCTTATGTTTACATGTGCTTGTAACTCGTCCGTAAGAATGTGTTCACGAACTGTGTGTTGTGTTGTCATTCAGTTTATTAAAGCCATACTATACAGACATGGTTTTCGATTCTGTTATCATTATGTTCATAACAAATTGTAAAAAAATTCTTTATACAAACAATGACTTTTAAATAAACTGGCGCCTAAGCCAGTTAGCTTCCAACTGGACCGGCTCGTCTTTTTCCATAGCTGGCTGTCCACCTAGGAGAAGGGAAACTCTATTTTAAACTTCTTGGAGAGGTTTCTTGAGTTGAGTTAAAGGTAAGGAAAAATCAGGATCTGGTGACCCTTAGGGAACTTAAAGCTCACAGTGTCATACCCTTGGTAGAACCTGCGACACTGCTGATCCCAAACTGTATCGGCACTTTGGAAATATCAGCTGCGAAGACAGGGAGGAAACTGCTGTGTGGGCGACATCGCTCCGACCATAGCTAATGCCCAGGCATTCCTCCCATTTCTTTGAGTTGATCAATAGTCGCTTTGTGAAGTAACAAAAGATAGATAACGAACATCTGCGTCACTTCCTCCATGTCATGCCCTCAAGGTTATGATCTATAAATAACTCCCTACAAGATAGCGCCTTTCAGATGACACCCTATACATTAAGCCTCCTTCTAAAAAAAAAATTCCATGTAGGTGTCATTTCTAAATAACACCCTTTGGGAAATATCTCCAAATAAAGTCCTCTAGATGGTAATTTCAAGAAGAAGCACTCAAAATTAAGCTCTTTGGGCGACGCTCCCTAGAAGAGACTCCTTTTAGTTGACGCCCTACAAGTACATCTAGAATAGTTTCTCGACGTGATACCAATCTTAATTAAACTCGAGGCCTGCACTGCACTTACACGAATGCCTATTGACTGCACACCCTCACGCGCAAGCAAATGAGCCGCACAACCTCACAAACACACACACACACAAATGGGCTGCACGAAGGCATACATGTACACTAAAT
>JADKLZ010000687.1:36474035-36486543 GCA_021533235.1 Biomphalaria straminea | reverse complement strand
GGGGGGGGGGCTTAATATCTCTGGGGGGCCCTGCAATTGGCGTAATATTAATGTCTACTGTAAAAAACACTCATTTTCAAATTCTTCCCCCCTCCTCCCCCACCCTAGCTACGCCACTGAGGGAGAGAGCCTACTCGAGAGCAAAGAAGGTTGATTTGGTTTTTGCTAATTCCATCTGATTAGATTAACAATAGTGTGAATTTATAGCAATTTGTAAAATAATTTTAGCTGAATTTATGATTAAAGAGTTCTGAAATGTATTCCTATATTTGCTTGTGTTTTATTAGTTTTAAAGTCACGAAAGTGCTGGAATAAAATTTTACAACAGAAACACAAATATAAACAAATAAAGCTTTAGGACTTTTATAATCTGTACAGTCAGACACTCTGTATTGTGTTCATGCATTCACAGGAAGCCCATGGAGTGTACACAAGAATCTCGTCTTGTTTTCCGTAGGACAATTAAAAATTTAACTTTATTTAACACAGGAATGGCTGCATGGCCGTGCGATATGCGCACTGGATTGTCGTTCAGACTTCTCAATGGTCCAGAGTTCATACCCGCCGCTGCCATCCCCCGTCGGTAGGTTTGGACTAGGAAGTAATAAATTATCTTCAACTCTAAAGGAACATCCGAAACATGTAAAAAAGAAATTACAAACAAAAATATTCACATTTGACTAGAGTAACACCTTTAGTAAAATTACTAAATTTAGAAAGCCTTCGGGATAGGGGACTTAAAAGTAAAGTAGCTATCTTACACAAAACACTTAACTTTAGATCTTCAAATAGAAAAATAAAACCGAATTAAATACTCAGATAGACACAAGATAAAGACACATTCCTTGCTAAGACAAATTTATAACAATTCTCCTTCTCCCCTATTGCTATTAGAGAATGAAATGGATTGCCTGAGTCAGTTAGGAAAACCAATGACTCGGCAGTATTTAAGTAATTGATTGCCTTGCATGACTATATTGACCAAGGACGTAATCATCTTCTTTTTTAAAGTAACGTCTTATAAGATAAGGTAAGATTTTACAAGTACTTCCAAACGACGGTGAGATTAAAAAAGAAAGTTCGATATGGACGTGGATATCCTGGAGATTTCCATCCCCTTTAATGTGTTTCCCCGGCGTCTCTAATTATAAAAATTAATTCATTTAAAGTAGTTGTATTACATCACGTGAGCTCAATTGTTTCATAAGTGCGATTGGATCATTTTTTTCCACAACTATAAATAAAACTGTAAATTGAGGCCAAAAGAAATGCTGGATAGTGAATTGTTTTGGGGATGTGACTTTCCGGAAAGTACTTTAGAGCCCCTCTCCGGAACCGCCCATGTGAAGTGGTGATAAGTTTTGTCCAAACTGGAGAACCCTTGATTATAATCAATCAGCCAAATACTTTCCCTGCACGTGAGGGGTGAGATAAGCTGACCTAGATCTGGACTGCTTTCACCGTGACGTCGCTGTGACCTCTATATAAGAATGTACCTAGGAGCTATATAGTGTGTGATCACTTGACAACGTATAGCTTGTCTCCCCTTCCATCATTCATCTTGGTTTCTTTTTTAGTTCACACCAAGGTATTTACTTAAAAACAAAATAATTTTGTATAATTTTTAGCCAAAATAAATATATGCATATAAGTTTAACCAAGATGTAAATAGGAAGGGTTTTTACAGCACTATATAAACATGTCGGGTAATTTTTAATAGCTAAATATACAATTACTTTGTGTTCCAGATGTTTATAAATTCTCATACCGTAGTCTGTTTGTTTCAAGTGAAATATTAACACATCGAAATCAATTTTATATTGTAAACTTATCTGTTATAATTGGCACAGGGAAAGGTTGGAACATTGAGATAGATTTTACGTTTGCTTATTTTGCATATTTGTTTCAGAAGATGATATTATTGTATTGAAATGTTCTTTAATTTCAACGTGATGTGTGTGGTAATATTTTTTTTACAATAATTATTAGGCTTGTTATAAATATTGAACATCAAAATGATATTTTTTTCCCGTTCATATTTTTTTACAGTGACTTGAAGCCCACAATGAATACTAGTAGGCTGATGGATACGTCTTCAGCTGAAATGACTAGGGTCATCCCGGACGAGGAAATATTACAATACTTCTGTCCGTCACTTCTGAATCTGGACTACACCACAAGAAAAGTGAAAGCGGAAGTCGTTTTAGCAGCCTTCGCCTTCGTCTCCTTGATATTTCTTATCACACTTTCGATTTGCAATGCCTTCCCGGCATTCCGGGCCCTGGTGTTTAAACACAAGGTGTTCATGTGTTTGGCTGTGGTCAGAGGCGTGTACGGGTTCTTCGGTATAATCGTGGGCGTCTACGCCATATTCAAGACCACCAACTTGGACAGGGATGTTGTCTTCGGGACCACCGCCACCAGCGCCTTCGCCATGTGTGTTTCGGTCGGCTTCTTTCTTTTCGAGATCCTAGCTGTCGTCATCTCCGACATCGCTTTCGGGACATTCTCCAAGATGTTAATCATGCACCACAGCCTGGCGCTGACGGCGTACAGCCTGGCCATCTACTACGAGGCTAATTACTCTTACGGGAGCAAGGGGATGATACTCGAGATGAGCACTCCTTTCTCATGCTTGTGTTATGTCCTCCTGAAAGCCGGCATGGAGAACTCCAGATCCTGGTTCGTCAACCAGATGGTTTTGGTGCACACCTTCCACCTGAGGAGCGTGGTGGAGTGCTACCTGTGGTACGTCACCTATCAGAACTGGGGCACCATTTGGCACCACATGCCAGCGCCCCTCTTGACTCTGCTCTACGCCAACCTCGTTCTGGTCACCTTCTTGATGACGCCATACTGGGGCTACAAAAAAACACAACAACTCTTCAACCCAGTGGATTGGAATTTCCAGGAAACAAAAAACACGGACAAGTTAGCATCCAAAAAGGAATGAAACAAAACAGTCTCTGAGAACCGGAAATGAGACGTAGATATTTTTAATTTACTTCCTTCTGCTAGCTCTTCGGGACTGCTTTAAAAGTTAAAAAATCTGGTTCAAAATGTCACTCATCGGCCAAACTAAAAAGTGTAACATTTGAGTGCTCCCGTGTTTTTGTTACGCCTTTAGATCTGCTTTGTTGGAACTAATTACAAAGAGAAAAGGGGAATAACATTGCTTTTAAACCAGGAAGTTTGTCTTAACTTTCGTTTGTGTCCCATTTCTGTATAGACCGTCTACAGCTATAGAGGAAGTAAATTCGGAGAAAATATCCGATTGTGAAGTTATTATATATGTTATAGATTGTGTATTTATTTTAGGAATATTTAAGTTAAGTATTTTCGTGACTTTTTAATTATGTGTAACAGGATATTATAATGTCGTCAATTAAGTGTCAGCACGTTCGGATACATTTGCTACTACATATCGTAAATAGTTTTGCATGCAACAGGCTAGTAGCTGACTTAAGTGGTCGTAGGGAAAGTACCAGGATAATGAACTAAAGGTCACGAGTTCGGATCATGCCTATCCTGTATTGATTCTTTTTTTTTTCAGACTTGTATGGACATTGTCTAGTTTTCCATCGTCCTTGACTATTGGTAGCCACCGTGAGCACATCAATATCTCTATGCTTTGCAATCTGCGACAGATTTGTAATGTTTTGTTACCTTTTTTTCCCGTCATACGGACCGTTGTCTCAGGGGATATAAGTGGTAGAAATATACAGCACTATTGTTGAATGGGTTATGTACATACCTGATAACTTTATTGTCAAAGGAACATTTCTTACAACGAAAGGTTTCCCTCATCTGGGCCCCATCCCTTTTCTATCGATACAGAAACATGAACAATAACCTCCCTTAAACTATTGGACCTTGATTGCTATTTATAGATAATTTTAATCTCTATGTATCTCGTGACCTGCGTTGGACGCATAATTTTTTGATTGAGGCATTGTAAAGTGTCATTAATTGCTGTTTAATTGATTAATGTATCCATATATTTTTTTAAATGTCTACGAATAAGAATTGAACATATACGCAGTGAGAGGGTTTATTTTGCAAGCCATTGTTTTATTGAGAGTGATTGGCCGAGTGACTGTATGTGTGTTCATGTTAGTGTATGGAGAGGAATGTCAGAATATTTCACTGAAATAATTTCATCTCACAGCGAATCATTTAGCCTTAGCGCATTAAAATATATATTAAAATATATTCATTTTGAGATAGCATGCAAGTTATAATTTTCATATTATTTGTGATATTTAGACCAAAGCCAATTAGCAACTGATACATAGTGATGTTGGCTGCTTAATTGCCTGCAATAAATTACAGATGAATAAAAATTGATTGTGTATTTATATGTATAAAGGATATGTCATTAAATTTTATCTGGTCAATAAAATTTTTTTTTATAAATGCGTGTTGTCTTTATTATAAATTATCAATTTTTTTCTGAGCAATCCCCTCTTCTACCTTTTGTTTTCTCGGTAAAACTACCAAGGGAGTACTTGAATGAAGGGAGGTGGGGAGTCACGGAACTGCATCCACCGTCAACACAGTCGCATAACGTGACTTGTGCTGGCTTCCATTACAGTAGCCGCGATATTCTTTACAGCATATAAGCCTACATATTAAGCTCTTATATGACTGTGTTAAAAATGTAACCGAAATATAAAGTTAAAGTTCTCCTTTCACACCTTGCGATCTAAGGGGCTTATGATGTCAAGCTCATCTATTTGTATGGCCTTCGGTTAACAAAGATGTCATGTGTCCAGCACAACACCCAACCACCTTGTCCTCCCCAACGTAGGTCACGTGGACTCATAGATGTCCCACAAAAATCACTAAATTAAAAGTATAAGTCTCCTTTTTCCCTGGACTCCTTTTCTAATAAAATCTATTATGTTTAGTTTTTAAAAGTTGTTTTATTTACGAAGGAGTCCAAAGAAATATTCGACCTTTTTTTTCTTTTTTTTTTTCCTCCAGTTTAAAAAAAAATACGAGCATGAAATTTTCATGGAGCGCAAGGATAACAGGGCCTTCATATTTAAGGTAATGACAGTCGTTTCTGAATTCATAAACAGAACGTGTAAGTAAAGTTGGGGAAATAAAATAGGTGTCCTTTGTCTGCATAGTATTCGCTTTTAATTATGTTCACGGTGGTCCCGAGTTAGAGCACTGTCCCCGTCATTCAACAGTAGATTTGAACCAGGCTATCATAATTTTCTTTTTTTTTTTTTTGGAAAGAATGTAACATGCAAAACAAGTATCGAGTCAGACATTCTGAGGAGGATGACAATGAAAGGTCGAAGGTGGATGGTGATTAGAAAAGAAAAAGATCGTGGAAAAGAAACTTTTTTTTTAGATTAGTTTGTCATTTTAAGCTCTAGTGTATATGTTGTATTATGTTATCACGGCGCCTTGAGCCTACATTTTGTTTGTTAACAGTGATCTATAAATGAAACTATTATTATTAAGGATGCTGAAGCAAGATGGCTGTGACAGAGTAATTTTAAAAATTGAAATACGAAAACCTTTGTTTCAGGAAACAAAATAAGACCAGGTGACCATGCGAAAGTTTCCAATCGATGACCGTGAGTATGGAACCACTTCGGCGACATTATTAGTGAACCCATATGTAAACATTTCTAAGTGGAATCCTCTTCGAAATACTTCGAATATTCTTTTATAAACGTTAATAAGTGTTTATTCAGGAGCATGTATTCGAAGGACTATAACTCCCCGTATTATCAGACTGGAAAATACTTCTGTGTGCTAAAAATGTCTAAAGATTTGAAAAACAAACAAATTGTCTTTTTTTTTGGTTTGTATTAGCCTTCGTCAGTTTTGTTTGAAATGTTATTATGTAGCATTTTACATTTCAAAAAAAGTTTATATACCAAATTTTTATCTATGGCGCATAAGACCTTAAAAAAAAAACATGTCTAAACAGAGTATTTAAATAAACAAACAAACAAACACACACACAAGGCTAAGCTGGATTAAGAGCGTCCTTCAATTGAAAGACCTAAGTCGTGTACTCTGGACAGCTCCTATCCAATTAATTCTGATTAGATAAGTTGGATCACGTGAACAAGGTCCTATTTTTTTTTCTTTTACTTTGGATTAATTAGTCGTTCCAGGCTTACGAAAGACTATTCTAGTACTTGATCACTTTAGAATAAGGTTGTTATTTTGTAGGTACCTACAGATCGAGAAATAGATCTTAAATGCAAAGTGACTTTAAACAACATTTTTCCCCATTTAAGTTTACTTTAGTGTGATAAACGTATTGCTGACGATCTCTCTCTCTCTCTCTCCCTCTCTCTCTCTCTCTGTCTCTCTCTCTCTCTCTCTGTCTCTCTCTCTCTCTCTCTCTCTCTCTCTGTCTCTCTCTCTCTCTCTCATTCTCATTCTCATCCATTCATTATTTTAACTTAACTTCATTTTTGCCCTTCTTTTTTTTTTCTTGCAAAAAAAAAAAAAAATTAAAGGTATCACAGTGGCGTAGCTAGGATTGGAATGAGGGAAAAATTTGAAAATCCCGCGTGTCCCCACTTGAGAGGGGCACAAAATGAATGTTATTTACATTAAAAATTAAATATTACGCAAAACGCAGGTGCCCACAAAGAGGGCCCCAAAACGATGGAAAATTCCTAATTACGCCCCTGAGGTTTCACTTTAAGACCTTGCGATCTATGGGGACAAGTGTTTTTCTATGTCAGACGGTTAACGAGGGTGTGATGTGGCCAGCACTGAAACCAACAGTCTACAATTCCCCATTAGAGTTGAGGCAAGACCATTCGTTATAGAAGGTCTCAACACTGGCAGTAACGTCACAACCTGTAGGCCGTTTAGACCAATAGATCGTTGCCACGTCATAGGTCTGTACGACGTGGCAACGAGCTATTGGTTTTAAACTGCCTACAGGTTGTGACGTTGAAGGATCTTTGTTGAGAGCATTCCAATAACGATTGATCTCGGTTGGGTGGACTCAAAGGCGTCCTGAAAAACATTGTTGTTCAAACTCCTTGTCTTTACCGGTGTTTAAACTCAAGACCTGTCAGTACGGAAATCAAGCGCTTGACTCTTATAATAATATACTTAATCTACACGCTTTGTGGACGAAAATCACTAAGCTATCCCATAATTTATCCGTATCATAACAGTGCAAGTTCAAATAGTTCTTTTGATATTTTGTCACTATCAGATATCACACCGACCAATGGCTATAATATTTATATTCAGTGCCTGACCAGTCGTACCGTGGCTCTACTATAACACATTTCAGTTATCAGTCTATCAGGACTATCTGACTGTAGCTGACATCACAAGATAAAACTGTACTTAAAGAGAGGGTAGATAGACTTTTTTTGTCCTTTGCTCTAATTAGCCTGCGATGCTTAGTTATGGAACTCTACAGTGTCCAAATATTTGTGCGTGGTTATCTGTTAATACGTTAATTAGAAGAGGTCCAAAATGTCACTTTAAATTAGTCTAAATGAGGCAAAAGTTTACTGTCCTAAATATGACTCCATTGTTTGTCAAAGATTGAGACACTTAATATGGTGACGACATAGACATAAATAAATATGGACTGTAGAAAGGAAATAACTTCATGTAACTGGAGAACAGATATATCTATTGTACTCGGATTTCCGAATTCTGAAAAATTGCATGATCTTCAATCTTAGAGATTAAACAAAACTCACAGACATAAATAAAGTACACAAAATTTTCGTTTCATAAAACTTTTTTATCAGACTATATTTATTTATGTCTATGGGTGACAGTAAGAAAAAAAATGTCTTCTTCTGTATTGAAAAATACAAATTACGTGGGTCACATGGGTCCCTTCGTACCCCCGTCAAGTTGTACATTCTTACTTTATTGTTTCATTCGTTTATTATTATTATTATTATCTTATCTTATATGTTACAGATATATTAGTAGTAGTAATAGGCCTAGTAATAAACATGTACAAACTTGGATTGGAACAATAAAATAAATGTATAAATAAGTAAAATAAATGAAAAAAACAACTTCTAAGTTATAAAGCTTATGAATGAAACTGCATCAATTAGTTTGAATCAATCCTAATTAATTTTTAGTAGGCCTAAATCAGACTAACAACAATAAATTAGAGCATTTTATATAAAACAAGATTACAAAGAGAGTTTGTGTAATACACAAACTCAGAGGCGGCCCCCGTCGGAGTCGGATCCCTGTCAGATCCGCCTATTCGCAAGATGTTTCGGATGTTCCTTCTAAGTCCCTGGCTCAATTCCTGTATGCTCCCATCCTTAAACTATCGCAATATTTCTGAAAGAACAGAAAAGGTTAAATCATATTTTCAAAAGCCTTTAGTGTTTTTTTTCTAACCGTGACGGACAGACCAACCAACAGGCAAAACGCACAAAAATATGTTAGTTTCATTTTAATGGGGGCATTATACAATTTTTTTTTTAAATCTGATTTTTTTTTTAATTTAAGAAATTAGTTTAGAATCATGTCATTTCCGGTCTTTACGCTAGTATACGAAGTTCATTTTAAAAAATGTGCGTTACATCTACATGTTTAGAGCATTTCTTATAGTAACATTTCCTCCCTTACATTTACGTAATTGTTTTAGAATTGGTGTTTTCTTATTAAAAAATCGCTTGCATAATTAATTTTATAAATTAAACGGTTCGCGTTTAGAAAACTAAAAGTAGCCATTGCACCTAAACTTTTCAAGCCGCATTTAATGGTGAAAAAATATTTTTCGTATCTCTTCTAGTTTTGGCGCTCTGAGTCTGACAGACGGACAGACGGACAGACAGACATAAATTCATTTTAAAAAATGTGCGTGATATCTACATGCCAAGAGCATTTCAGATAGTAACATTTCCTCCCTTAGATTTACGTAATTGCTTCACAATTGGTGTTTTATTATTAAAAAATCGCTTGCAAAATAATTTTTATAAATTAAACGGTTTGCTTTTAGAAAACTAAAAGTAGCCGTTGCACCTAAACTTTTCAAGCCGCATTTAATGGTGAAAAAATATTTTTCGTATCTCTTCTAGTTTCGGCGCCCTGAGTGTGACAGACGGACAGACGGACAGACGGACAGACGGACATTTTGCACAAACCTAAAAGGGGCTTTTTCCCCTTACGGGGGCCGCTAAAAAGGACGATAAATGCAACTCCATGCTGCACCCCAAAACGGGATTTGTTCACCCCCCCCCCCCCTTGCACCTTTTTAACATCGCCAAAGCATTTGATCATAAGCTGGATAACACTAGTTGTTAGATGACAAACACATTCATTATTATGTAGGCCAATAGTGTGATAACACCTACCCCAGGTCACGTGATTTGAATCTTTCTGTAAGATACAAGCCGTAATATTTTATGTGACATAAACATCCGGCTGATTTGATTCCATGAATTGTTTGTTTAGCAGCATTCATGCGTTCTTTTAAAAGGGACTTTCCTTACGTCTCTGCATGCAGAAGCGGTGCTATGGGGATTGAAAGTGGGGAAACCCAGGCCTCGCGCTAAAAAGAATCTTTTGTCACTTTCAGCCTATCGTACAAAAATTCGTCACCCTAATATGACATTCGCCAAGGACCCCGCGCACTAAGGCTGCCTCTGCAGAACACGGCAGGGGATGGTAGCGGACAGGGTTTGAACGCAATACCGTCATGACGGCAATCCGAAGAGTCTACCCCACGACAACTTACAACTCGATTTCACTTACAACTCAGCTTCAAATAGTGGTTGATATTTTCAGGAAACCATGTGTGTCGTGTCCAAACAATCGCCTAAACTACTGACAAAAGGGTGGGGAAATTGACAATATCAACTCATAATGTTCTCTTCACCAATATCAACTCATAATGTTCATATAAAGAACACAACGTAAGTGATCTTAATGGTGTAGGCCTGCCCAAGAAACTCGTGTTAAATGGTGCATCGGCTCGGAAACACTTTTGGGAATAAAATAAATAATGCAATTTATAAATCGTTTTTAACATAGCGTAAAGTGGCCTCCTCAATGTTATGATAATGTAGTAACTCCAGTGGCGGACTGAAAGGGTTAATGTGTGTGGGGTCTACTGACACGCACTTCTCAGGCCAATCACACAGGTCAAGGGCTGTCAATAGACAAAGGACAGTACTACTAGTACACGCAAGTATGACCCCTGTTATGGTCATGTGACCGAGGGCCTTTACGGACGAGAGACAGTGTGTGAGAAAGGACAGTTGAGTCCAGGACAGCAAGGCAGTGAGGACTGTGTGGTAGAATTCGAGTGCTCGCAAATGTAGCTGTATGAGCTAGAGAGACGTAGTAATTAGGCAGTTCTGTTGTGTAGCAAAGCATTTGAAGTTAGGTAGCCAATTGTGTTTATTGACTGTTGTTAATGTAATTGTAATTAAACCGCCACATTGTTTATTGAAACTCTTGTCAAGTTCTTGTGTTAGATGTGCTGTTGTGTTTAGCAGTGTTTACAGAAGGTCTGGTATAGAAGATCGTAACAATAACATAACAGACATAAGCATAAGAGATAATATGACAAACTAATCTTTAAAAAATAGTTTTGAACAGACAGGTCTTAATGTTCTTCCTGTAGGCCTATGTAATGAAGCGACAAGGAAAGATGTAGGATGGAAGAGAAAAAATAGATCTATGGGGAAATATATGTCCGTTAAGTATTCCAGGAACGTGAATAAACAAAGCAAACATTGGAAAAACAACAGACAAGCAGTTTGATGCCAGACAAGAATATGTCATCAAAAGGAAGAGATTTGATATCAGCATTCTAGATCGTCTGCCAAAATGGTTTTCCAAAATCATTTCTACTTCCTCTTATCCTTATTCTTCGGTGATATTTTTTTTCTTAACTTTTTTTTTTAGCTATTCTTAAAACTTACGTAGGCCTCGTTTTCCAAGAAAGGGTGATATTTAAATTCTACCTGCGTTCATCGAATCAACCCAAAAAAAAAACCTATTGGAGGATTTGAGAAGAACACGCAATATCTAGGTAACAATGTCTGAGATGTGACAAGGCAAAACTTGGATCTAAGAAATTGTGCGGAACAAATTTCGCATACAAGTGCATAGTGAAGCAAAGTGCATTAGTTCAGGAACAAAAGTTAGATTATTTGCAGATGATTGCATAATATATAGGACAATAAAAACAACACAAGATACAGAAATTTTACAAAGAGAATTAGATGAATTACAGAAATGGGAATCAAATTGGAGCATGTCTTTCCACCCAGAAAAATGTCAGTTATTAAGAGTAACAAAAAAACTAAAACAAATTAATTCCACTTATCTTATTCATGGTAAACCAGTAACACAGACTAAAAACGCAAAATACCTAGGTGTTATAATAAATGAAAAACTGTCATGGAATCCCCATATTGATGAAACTATAAAAAAAATCAAACAAAGCATTAGGGTTTATTAAAAGAAATTTCTATAAATCAAATAAGAACATAAAACTAAAATGCTATTTAACCTTGGTTAGGCCAATAATAGAATATGCATCCTCTGTTTGGGACCCCTCAACTCAAGAAAACATTAAGAAACTAGAACAGACACAAAATAGAGCAGTGAGATTCATAACAAACGAATATTCACATTTCACTAGAGTAACACCTTTAGTAAAATCACTAAATTTAGAAAGCCTTCAGGATAGAAGACTTAAGAGTAAAGTAGCAATTATACACAAAACACTGAACCATAATCTTCAAATTCAAAAACAAAACTTAATAAAATACTCAGAAAGACACAAAGATAAAGGCACATTCCTCGTCCCATATGCTAGAACAAATCTGTACAAATGCTCTTTCTTCCCTAGTGCCATTAGAGCATGGAATGGTTTGCCTGAGCTAGCCAGGAAAACCAGTGACTTGGCAGAATTTAAGTCACTGGTAAATATGCATGACTGAATGCATGACGCGTAGGAAGTAATCATCTTCTTTTTTGAAGTAACGTCTTTATTATATAAGAAAGAATCACCGACCGGTGAGATTTTTATTGCAGTGAATTGAGGGTTTAAGAATGCAGAAGGTAGAAGGGACAGGCTGGACTGACAGCTAAGTTTTGTAACGATTCTTGGAAGAAAGGCAGGTGTATTGATCAAATAAGTTAAAAGAGGACAGAGGTGATATGACATCTGCACAAATTGTACAATAATAATAATAAGGCTTGTCTTCGAGCCAGAAGATTAATGAGAAACGCAGTATTTCCCGTGGCTACGCAGACCCAGCTGTGACCTACATATTTTGCCACATTCTGCGCAGGAATAACCATTGTCCGCCGGTGGTCAATTAACATTTTCTTTTCAACATTTACGTTTAAGTATCCCGAGGCCTTTAAATAAGTGACCTTCACCTGTCTCGTTCTGAAGCAGCATGAAACCATGTGCTCTCTTCTATGTTACTGAAAAGATCAAGATGTAGGATGAAAAACAACAATATGTATAACATATATATATATATATATATATATATAT
>JADKLZ010000687.1:36453397-36471902 GCA_021533235.1 Biomphalaria straminea | reverse complement strand
TATATATATATATATATATATATATATTAATTTTTCAACATACATTAATTTTATATAAAAATGAGTGTTTAGTCAAGACATGAAACCAACGGTTCTCTGAATGCATATGTTGGGTTTTTGAACAATCAAACAATGAATGATTTTAAATAGTTTCTTTGTTTCTTTTGAATGTTCTGCTAAACACCTGACATAAAATTTTCAATGGCTCACAATTCATAGTTAAACTATTCTCAAAGATTAAAAGTAGTATGTTTTCTAACAACAAATAATTACATTTGTCCATTTTTCAAAAGTATTCTTTAGAAAAATATTATGTTAGTACATATAATGTTATGGGTATACAATATGAAAATAGCCAATGTCTGATGAGCATTAACAATAACAGAAGTCATCTCATTTCATTCAACATGAAATAAATTATGTAAGTGGAATAGTAATAAATTATCAACTTTAAAGCATGTTTAAAAGACCAAATATTAATGAATAATGAAGTATTTCCCATGGCTACAAGGTCCCAACTGTAACCTACATAATTGACACATCCAGCGCAGACCACAATGAAATATCTACTTTAAATAATGTCCAGAAAAATCTTGTAAGTATGAATTTATTAATCATATAGAAGATAACTGTTACAGGGATTATTAAAAAGACTTCCTTCAGAGATAGATTGTGATTGTGATACAAACAAAAAACAGTCAGGACATTCAAGTTAGTATCATATTATCATATATCATTTCTACATAAAAAATGTAATAGACTTTATGACATTCCTTCAGAAATGAAGATTATTATGTTCTATTGTCCTACCCAAAGCTCCTGGCAGGAAGGCAGGGAATGACAGGGTAGTTTGGACCCAGAACCTTCGTCACCACACTCTGAAGCATATACTATAAAAAAAAATGTCTAAAAATAAAAATAAATATTACTTTGCATTGTATTATTAATTGCTACCTTTAAACCTTTTCTTATTGAAGGCCATACCAAAGTTGGAGGCACAGTGGCTGAGTGGTAAAGCACTTGACCTACAAACCAGAAGGTTCCAAGTTTGAAAACTGGGATTTTTCATTTTGGGATCTTAGGGAGCCTCTGAGTCCACTTAGTTCTAATGGTTCCCTGACAATTGTTGGGGTAAAGTAAAGGCGAATGGTCGTTGTGCTGGCCACATCATCATTCTTAACCATGGGCCACAGAAACAGATGACCTAATCTCCCACATCACCTACCATATAGACAGCAAAGTCTGAAAGGGGAACTTTTTCTTTCTTTCTCTTTAGACCATTTTAATAAAAGTAGAATATAATTATAATGCAAGCTGCCCAAAAAAGATTTTATCTTATTAAATTAACTCAAATCCTCATCATCAAATAGATCTTCAAGTATTGTTTGACTTCGGAATTCTTTATGAACAAAAATATCACTACTTTCTAAGGCTCGACATTCTAATGCACTAATTTCTGATTCTATATCAAGAGAATTAGTACAACTTTTGAAATTCCTTTGGAGTAACACACTTGTAAACCTTGTAGGAAAACTTTCTGTTGGCAATGAAGATTGAACGTGGGAGATAATGTGTGCATTCTCTGTATAGGACATAAGATTACATTGTTGTTTCCCTTGATTTACTAATGGATGCAAAGTCTAAAGAAGACAAAAAAATTGTTCAATTGGATTATGAATAATTCATTTAATGACATTCTATGTGATGGTTCAATGAAAACAAAACTATCAGTGCCATGTAAATATAAAAGTCTATATATTTTAAAATAGAAATATATTATTGAACTAAAATGAAGTTATTTTTACCCTAAACTGCTTCAATGAAAGGGCTACATATTCAATAGGATCTCTTGGCCTATTCTCCACCAATTTTGTCAGAATGTCAATAAGGCAGACAGATAATTCTTTTTTCAGATACTGTGTTTCTGAAAAATAAAAGCCAATTTTTTTCAAAACAGTCTTTACTATTTTAAAGTCATGATTTTGAAAAATAAAATTAATTTATTCACATACTTGGAAACATAAAAAACTTTTTTTATTTGTTTACAGAAATCACAATGTTTATCATTTAAAGAACTTTACAAAAAAAAAAAAAAAAAGAAAGAAAAACACCCACCAGAATTAAAATAACTCATGTCTTAAGATGTACTCATCACAACATTTTTTATACATATCTTTCTATCAGATTTAAAGACAATTCTTTTTAACATTGACAACCTGAAAGTCAAGAAAAAAAAGGTAATGATTAAGAAACTTTTACAGTCTATTAGATTACAACTAGTAAAATTAAAAAGTTTTTGTTCCAATTAATTTATAAGCATTTCAAAGAATTCCATCCTAAGAATTTTACAGAATGTTTTTTTAATTGCTTTTATATAGGGTATTTTTCATGCTTATAGCATGCTGAGTGTGCTATGATCCAATCTGTTTTGTGAACCAATGAGGGGAGTATCTGGGAGAAGGTTTTTGTGCTGCCTTTAAACATTCAGCAAACACAACTTTCCCAAAGTCAGGTGTTAGGTGGCCAAGCCGTATAGCCAAGTCCTTTTGGTCTCTCAGCCACACATGGAAAACAAAATCTAAAAAAAAAAAAAACTACTGGTATTGTTGGTTATTAAATGGTTTATCATCATAACATGTTAACTTAAACAAAGAGTTTTGTCTAAAAAAAAAACTTTATTTTTTTCTTTTCAATATGTTTTAATATGGTTGGAAAAATCCTGCAGCAAATTAAAAACCTTTTTCTAGTTAGTAAGAAGATAGAGCCTCCCTATAAGCAGTGGCAGGGTAAAAGAGGAGCTGAGCTCAAGAAAATGAACATAGCCCCATCTCCTGTCAGTAAAGAGTTGAGTTAGACAGAAACCAAATATTGCAATACTGCAAGCATGAAAGGTCGGATTTACCTATAGCAACATAAGTTATAGCTATGGAACTCCAAGAACAATTTAGCACTGACCAAAGTGTCCTATATCTGAAATAGTTTAAGTTCTTTTCATATCTAAATACGGCACTGTATGCATCAGTATATTTACAAAATCTAAAAGTATTCAGTTTTTTTTATTGTTAGCTTTAGATGTCAATTGTAAGACACTTAGTTTAGTTTAGAAACACACTGTAGGCCTAATAGACAGACTTTTTAACTTGACATTTTTAGTGATGAATAGGCATTGGGTTAGAGATTATTGATGTAGACTTTTAGGACTGTTACTGCTAGGCTCTTGAAGGGATGACATCGCTTTAAATTACAGACTCGACTGTGACCCATTCAGTATTAAAGTTCGTTATTCTAGTTCGTCTTGAATGAATTTAGCTACTGGGCATTGACCCTTCTGTATTCTGTTTGTAACAGTTTATGTCTTAGTAATAGAACTTGCGTCTGTAATACACTATACAAGATACCCAAACATCTGGAATTGTTATCAAGGTACTTTAGAAGTACATCAAGTACAACTTACACACAACTAACTTTTTCATATTACTAAAAACTTAGCTTTCATTTTTTAAAAAAGACATTTGAGGAATGTTAAACTTTGACAAAAATATAGATCTAGCTAGTTCACATCCATGATTTATCAGTAGGCCTACCTTTTTTTGTAACAGTCATATATTTATCTACTAATAATGTGTTTTCTGACCATTGAAGTCCAAGCAAAGTCAGAGCAAACACACCTATTTCTAAATTCCCTTGCTATTCTTTAAACCAATGGAAACAGCTAGTGAACCCAACCTGCTTAAATGTTATAGAGCTTCTTAACTTTGAACAAATGGTCAGAAGCAAGTAAATAAATAGGATAAATCTTATCTTATAAATACAGACGTTACTTCAAAACAAAAAAGAAGACTATTTCGTCCTATGCGAGCCCCTACTTACAAGCAGTGATAAATTTAGAAAACCTGATATTAAAAAAGTATTTTTATTGAGAAAAAAAATCAACAATCGAATTTAGTATTGAACACAGTCTTATATATGTATAAATGGTTTATATGAAAGATTACCTTTCTGAACAAAATTCTTTATTAACTCTTTCAACTAATTGATGATATTAACGTTGATTTGACACCATTAAATTAACTTTTGATTTATAAACTTTAATTTGTATTGTGTAAAAAGAACAATGCATTACCCTATAATTATATACAACATTTTTTGATAACAACAAAAAAGGTTATTGAAGTTTGATGGGATAATGAAATACAAATGAGCAAAATGAATAATTCCATTAGAACAAGGAAAATAAATTACGGAGAGAAAGAGTTAATATCATCAGTTTCAGATGAGATTAGAAGCATGGTGACATTCTGCAATTCGTTTTCCTTCCGCCTTGAAATGAAACTAGCAGCATCTTTATGTTCATGAAGCAAGTTATGCAACTAAGAAATAATGCACCAACTGTGTGGTCAAAAAGGTTATTTTTCTAATCTTTATGCTTTTTGAGTTTTCTTTTCATCCATGACATCCACCTTGTAAGTAAGCATAACATAGACTCTTTATAAGCTGCAATCTAAAAGGACACTTGCATACAGAATAGATTACATTGAAGCCTTGCACCTTCATGAAGTACTAGGTTTTAAAGCCTGCACAACTGTAATTATTATTTTTTGTTATGCCTTTGGAGGTAAAGGCAACATATATATTAGTTTATGGTTTTGCTTAACATCTAGGTAACAGAGACCATGACCTTGTGGATCACTGTAATCTCCAAATCTAATAATATTCTACTTACTGACTGACAAATATTGATATCTACTGTCAACTTATAATATTAATTCATGTATCTTAAAAGATCAAAAATCATTCAAAAATGTGAATAATATTAAGCAAGGAACAGCTGTTATTTTTTTATCTAGTAGAGCACATTCAAATTCTTTACTTTAAGAAAAAAATATTATGTTATTTTTTTTATTATCTTTTAAAAATCTAACTATAAATTTTTAGTGAAACACTGTATTGACAAGGTATGAGTTACCTAACTTATTTAGAATTCATACTACATCTATTTTTAGCTACACCACTGGTAATAAGCTCAGAAAAATTTCATTGTTATGTTCAAGCACTAGATTTTAAATTTATCTTATAAGTACTTAGAAAGACACATAGATAAAGGCACATTTCTCGTTCAATATGCTAGGACAAATTTGTACAAATGTTCCTTCTTCCCTAGTGCTATTAGAGCATGGAATGGGTTGCATGAGCTAGCCAGGAAAATCAGTGACTTACCATAATTATGGGTCTCAGAGTATAAGTCATTGGTTAACATGCATGATTAGATGCATGACATGTAGGACATAAGCATCTTCTTTTTTGAAGTAACGTCTGTATTTTATAAGATAAGATAATTTAAAAACAAAACAAAAACTAATAAAATACTTTAAAAGACACAAAAAGATAAAGGCACATTTCTTATTCCATATGCTCCTACTTCCTTAATGCTATTAAAGCATGCTATGGGTTGCCTGAATCAGCCAGGAAAACGCAACAACTTAGCTGACTAAAAGTCACTGATTAACATATATGACTAGATTGACCTATGCAATGCGTAGGATGTTTTCTCTTTTTTTTTTAAATAAATGTATATAATTTATAAGATAAGATCATGGCTTATAAATGAAGTGTGAACATACAATAAGTCTAGACATGAAAAAGTGGTTTATGTTTCTGTTGAAAATGAAATTGTTTAGTTTTGTATTTTTCAGTTTAACTTTACCTTTGGTTCAAGAGAAACAGTTTTTTGTGTTCTGTTCAAATAGTAAGCCTAGAATATAGCTACAGTGCATTAGTTATTTTCATTTAAAAATAAAAATCATTATCTAGTATTATTTTAATTAGCTGTTTCACCCATTTTGAAGAATGAAAATGATATTGAAACCAGATTTTTATTCTCAATAATATCATCTCTGAGACGATAAGAACTGACTTATCTTGTTAATAGAAGATGTTTGTAGGTATACCATAGACTAATTAAAAAAATAAATATATACATACTTAAAAAAATAATGCTTTTAAAGGACCTAATTAGCCTAATTTTTTCAAACTTTGTTTATGGTTTATGCAAATGTGAATAAACTAAGAACTGGTATACTTAATTAAAGTAGTCAACAGTTTTAAGCTTCAAGAACACAACTATGACATTGTTTAATAATATGGTTACAAGATTTCTATATAATCAATCAATAGACAAATCCACAAACACAATAGCACTAAAATCATTAAAAAGAATTGACTAAGATTAGAGATCTAGATGAGACTAAATTACTTTTGAAATTTAACAATGAACCTTATTACCTTCTAGAGATTCTTTTACACGATAGAACTCTTTTTAATTTGCTATTCATACTGTGTTTATTAAAATATAATAGTCGAGTGAGTTTGAGATGATAATCCAGAGTGCATACTGCATGACCAGGCTGCCAGTCTATTATTCTAGAATGAATAGCATAAAAATATCTACACTAACATTACATAAGGCCTATTTATTGCACGTTACAAGCATCTTTTTTTTAAATGTATTAGATTTAGGTCTACACTGTAAGCTAAGTATCATCTATTTTGTAAGCAAATCTTTAAAATGTGTGCTTTAAGAGAATATACCTATTAAATATCTTCCACAATTTATTCTCATTCAGTTTCAGTGGCATAGCTAGGAATTTGAAATTATTAGGGGACCAAGCAGCTTGACCAGCATTTTGCATAATATTTAATATTTAATGCAGTGGCATAGCTAGGGCATTTGATGTCCTGTGCGGCAGTTCCTCATGATGCCCTCAAAAACAAAGTTTTCATACAGCGAAAAGTTTATAATTTCAAAATAAAGTGTATTCTTTATTTAAGCATTGCTATTTTGCAAAAAAATCTATTTTACAAAAAAGATAATGCAAGTGAATCTCAAATGCTTTCTCGCTGACAAACTATCAATAAGTTTAGCGAAATCAGTTTTTTTCCATTAGGTCTTGTTCAATCTAAAATTAATTTATTCATACATACTTTACATATAACCATAAAAACACATCGAATCTATCTTAATCATGATTTATTTATCATAGTTATCCTAAATGACAATGTTTGTAAAAATGTTTTGTTTGTTTTGTTTGTAAAATGTTTTACATGTTTCGGATGTTCCTTCAGAGTTGAAGATAGTTACTTCCTAGTCCAAACCTCCCGCAGGACGACTGGGGATGGGAGCGGGCAGTCTTTGAACCTGGGACCATTGATAAATCAAAACGACAGTCCAGCGTGCAAACCGCTCGACCAGGCAGCCATCATGATGATCTGTACGAATGCTCTTTCTTTCCTAGCACTACTAGACAATGGAATGTGTTGTCTGAGCTAGCCAAGAAATCAGTGACTTGGCAGAATTTAGTTCATTGGTTAATAGGCCTATGTATGACTAAATGCATAATCATCATCTTTTTTTTAAGTAACGTCTTTATCATATAAATATAAGAAAGATAAGACTAATGACTAATCACTAATCATCATATGATCATACACATAAGAGTAATAAGACATGATATGATGGTTATATGATGATGATAAGAAGATCGCGAATAATCTAGATCTACTTACACTACTATACTTATATTATATATACCCGGTACTACTATTACTTACTACTTTACTAGTCTTAGTTTTAGTCTAGATTAAGATTGCCTAGAATTAGTAGAATAGATCTAGCTCGAATTTTTTATTTTGAGATTTAGATCTAACCTGTGTTTTACCATTAATAAGATACGTAGATCTAGCATTGGTTATATTTATACAATGTCTAAATTAATATGTAGATCTAGATTGTCACTATGTGACTATATAATAATGGGTACGGATGTCTCATGTCGTCGTTGTCAATACTGGATGATTGAGGCTTGGCCGTAACCATTGTAAATAATCGTAATTCGGCTAGCTCTCCTAAATTAAAAGTTTTAATAAAGACATTTAAAAATGCGAAATTTAAATTTTGCCAAATTCGTTATTTAATTAACGCCCTCGTAAGGAGAATAACAGCTATTAGGTATGTGCAAAATTCGTTTTTCAGCGACCCCCGTAAGGGGATATTATAGCCGCTACTTGGTTTGCGCAAAAGGTTCGTCTGTCACACTTAGATCTCGAAAACTAGAAGGGAAATGAAAGATATTATTTCACCAAGCGATGCAGCTTGAAAAGTTTAGGAGCCACGGCTATTTTGGTTTTCTATTTTCTAATTTTAAATGTTCAGAAAACTAAAGAAATGATCATTGATTTTAGGAAAAACAAGGGCCATATTGCAGAAATTCAGATAGACAACCAAAACATAGAGCAAGTACAAGAATATAAATATCTAGGCACAACTATCAACAACAAACTGAAATGGAATGAACACTGTCAAAATTTATACACGAAAATTCACCAGCGACTATCTCAGAAAGCTAAGAAAATTTAACATAGACAAAACAATAATGAAACTCTTCTACACAGCAACCATCAGCAGTCTTATTAACTTTGCCATCACCTGTTGGTAATACTTCACGGGCCCAAAGACTTAGAATAAATAGACTAATTAAAAAAGCATCATATATTAGCCTACTCAAGTACAGCTACCATATCTTGAAGAGCTTTTCCAAGAAAGATGCCTTTCCAAATCACTCACGATTCTTAAAGACAACCTGCACCCACTAAACAAATGTTACATAAGATCTGAACGAAGTGGTCGTCTCCTTTCCATCAAGACTAAAACTGAAAGATTTAAAAACTCCTTTGTCCCACTTTCGGTCAGTGTTACGAGGTCAGCTGCCGTCATCGAGAATTACATAGAGGTCAAATTCATAAAGCGCTGGTTGTGAATGTGTATGTGTGTTCATATGTGAATGTTGTTCGAATTTTTCATCAATATTGTTTTTGTACAGTAGTTACGCAGAGGTTGTCAATTGTAATCAAACTGAATTTCCATTAGATTGGATCAATAAAATTATCTTATCTTATCTCTTAAAAGCAAACCGTTAAATTTATAAAATTCATTATGCAAGCAATTTTTTTCATTATAATACACCAAGTCTAAAACAATACATAAATGTAAGGGGGATAATGTTACAATATGTCAATCCAGAAAGACATTTTATTTGTGAATTTTCAGTATAACAAAGTCAAATATATTTATAAAATGTACAAGAAATGTTCACAACAAATGTAAATATTAGTTAAAAGTGTTTGTTTGTTTTTTTCTGGTCAACTTCGGTGGACTCCTGAGTTCAAATCCCGGTGAAGACTGGGATTTTGAATTTTGGAATTTTTATGCGTCCCTGAGTCTACCCAACTTTAATGGGTACCTGACTTTAGTTGGGGAAAGTAAAGGCGGTTGGTCTTTGTGCTCGTTAACTGTTGGCCAAAGAAACAGATGACCTTAACATCATCTACCCCATAGATCGTAAGGTCTGAAAGAGACACTTTACTTTTACTTTACTTCGGTGGACTCAGCTGTGTCATAAAAATCCCGAATTAAATATCTGTTCACCATAGGATTTGGAAGTCAAGCTCTTAAGATTCTTAACAACTCTAAATATTGCCGCTTTATCCACCCTTTTTTTTTCATACATACACACAACTATCTATGTAAACAAATCATGATTTAGAGGGCCCTTGACTTTTAAATTATATAACCATTGGTAGAAAGTAGACGTCTGATTCTAATTGACCATCGGTGGCATATATCCAGATCTCTGTAAGCAAATCAATTCATGAAATAGAGAATAAAACGTTGTAATCTCTGAGGTTATTTCAATTCAAAAAACGAGAGTCCTATTAACAGGTTAAATTTCTTTTCAATCAGTTTTTTTTTAACTCTGTTCCTTTTATTACTATTCATATTTGTTTAAATAATCGATATTTGCGGTGCGTCTGGGCGAAAATGTGTGCTTAAAAATGTTAGTCCCAGTTTTCTGGGTCGACCATGCATACCGTCAATATGGTAGAGAACAAAGGGGAAATAACCTATTAGTGCCAGAAATCTTGTCCTCAGTTTTTGTTCTGTTCTGTTTGTTTGTAATCTAGGTTGAGATCAAGGGAGATAATCACTTAAGCCAGGTTCGGGTCTTTGGTTCTGACTCTCTAAACATTGTGTGTTACTTTTTTTTTTCTTTATCGTCAATGATTTTCAAAGAATTGTGTCTTCGTATAGCTATTTTAATATTTAGGAAGACTATCTGTGTTACTGTGCCTTCTCCTTAGACATTATGTTGTAGGTCTGGCAAGGAGATCGACAGAGTAATTCGTTTGTGGTTCTTAATGTGATTTAAGCACCAACACGAGACTTTGTGAGAAGTACTATATAGATACAAGACTCTAGTTCCTGATATAGACTGCACTATTCAAACTTGTTCTAAAAGGATATAGTTCTTGTGAGTTAACAGTGTTACAGCAGATATATCACAACGGGTTTGTAACGGCCCTATACATTTGTGTCATAGTATAATTTCTATTTTAAAACAATTTCAAGTCTTTCAAACTCCTCACTTGATCTACTTACATCAAAAACTCTGCCTGGTAAAAATCTTTAAATCTTATTTCTCCCTCTTCCCATTCTCTGATTAAGTTGAAACTTTCCACAATTATTTATTGCCGGTGACAACACGTAATTAATCCAAAAATTGACCTATTATCTGATCTGTTTCTCGCAAATAATTAATTGTTTGATTTATATAGAGACCATTGGTTAAGGGTAGATAAGCCTTGTGTAGAGAATTGGGTCGTTAACTTAAAATGAGAAAATAAGAAAAGATAAACCTAAATCCTTCAATTTGTATTTCTTATATTATACTTGATTAAAATTCGTTTAATACTTTGTTTAAAAGACTTTATGTAGGGCAATTCAAATGCAATCTATGCCTTTTTTAAATAATCCTTGTCTCGTGTATACTTGATTGATTTGTCTTGGGAGACTTCTCTTGGTATCGGCTTCTTTGTTTGCATACCGTCTTGGCCTTCGTGTCTTGGTCTTCATGTCTCAATGTTTATGTCTCGGCCCAAGAGTTTGAAAGGCAGTGTCTTAGTTTCCTTTGAGCAGCAAATCGATATAATTAACCCAATAACTATAACTTATAAAGAGGAGCCCGATCAGTTGATCGAAAGGTTAATCAATCTCCTCAAGAAGTGATCACGCGATCAGGGAATCGATTGCTGGCATAAGGAAACAAAAGGGAAGCAATCACTGTGCTTGATATAGTTTCTTAAGTTGATTTCCCTTGGCATTAAACATGTGTTAAGCAAAGATTTTTTTTCTTAGATAAGGATAATTGTAGGTTAACGATCAATCAATAGTAGCTTTGATAACAATTTTAAAAAGTATAAATACAAATAAATAATGGATGCTGGAAATATGTTAAAAAAAAAATATTTATCAGGCTGCAGACATATTCTATAAAGATTTTTTCTATTCTCTCCCAAACATATCAAAACATATATCCTTTAATTCTCTCTTTAAATCTCTAACGGTTCTCTCTATCTCTTTCTCTCACTCTATATTTATTTCTTTTTTTTACTAAATTATTAAATGTTTACTACCTTTACTATTTTAACTGTGAATAAACCTTGCTTTTAATGATTTAACTGTATGGGATTTAGCTCTTGTTATATATAGGGAGAAAAAGCCTTGAATTATTACGGGCACGACATGGCCTAAATTGTGCCGATGTGCCAAAGACTCAAACTTTCTTTATCTCTCTCTAACTCTCTATCTCTTTCTGTCTCTAACTCTCTCTCTCTCTCTCTCTCTCTCACACACACACACACACACGCCTATCACGTGTCTTGTTCCTCTCTTTATGTACTCATTTTTTTCCTCAACAAAAACTTTTCCTAATTTTATGAAATGCTAGACATAGATCTGTAGCCTATGCTTAAACTTAAATGTCTTCTCTGTCAAATTTAGAAATTGTTTAAATTTAAGAACTTTTTTTTTCTGCAATCAACATACGAACCACTCATCTAAAATGTGATCATTTTTAAACACAATTGATTTTCGACTTATAATTCCTGGAAAAAAGAGCCACGAGCTGTTAAGAGGCAATAACTGAGCTTTATTTTGAGAGCCGAAATCTATAAATCATTAAATTGCCAATGGTTCAGTGATATTAACGGTTGTAAATTTAATTGTTCTTAAGAAAACACTTAGATAACACTTTGTAAAACACTTAGATAACACTAAAAGGTGAAACTCGGAAATTAAGTCGAAAGATATATAGGCCTACACATATGAACAGATATGTGTATAATGGTGGAGCTGGTATTAAAAAACTCAAACATAGCATTAAGAGAATTTGTTTACAAATCAAACAAAAAAAAAAAACAACTAAAATACTATTTCACTTTGTTAGACTAATATAAGAATATTCGTTCTCTGTTTGGGAAACCTAAAAAAAAAAAACAACAAAGAAAATAGAACAGACGCAAAACAAACTTATTGATACTAGAGCAACACTATTAGTGAAATCACTTAGAATCACTTCATGGTAGCAAAATTTGTACTAATGCTCCTTCTTCCCTAGTGTTATTAGAGCATGGAATGAGTTGCCTAAATCAGCCAGGATAATCAACGACTTGGTTGATTTTTAAGTCACTGATTAACATGCATGACTAGATTAGCACAGAAATATGCGTAGATTGCCGTAGAACGTAATTATCTTCTCTTTTGTCTGTAATTTATAAGATAAGAAGACAGAAGACTAAACGTATCTAACTTACTTAGACTTAGATACGGCCCATTGGGAGGCAAGCTGTCTCCACAAAGATATGTCACTGGCAATGTATGTAAGTCAAGTAGCAATAATACATAAAAACACTGAACCAAAATTTACAAAATCCAAAACACAACCTAATAAAAAAAAAAAAAAGAAGGTGTGATGGAGGAGCGGTAAAGTGCTTGGCTTCCAAACCGAGGGTGCAGGTTTGAATCCTGGTAAAGACTGAAATTTCGGAGCGCCTCTGAGTCCATCTAATGAGTGCCTGACTTAAGTTAGAGAAAAGTAAAGGCGGTTGATCTTTGTGCTGGTCACATGACACTCTCGTTAACCACAGGCCACAGAAACAAATATAACCTGATATATATATGTGGCATTTTACGTCTCGTGAGACGATCTTTTCCCTTTGCAACGTCTTGTGTGGCTAAAGAGGCCAATCCTTGATACACAGCTGCGGTTGCAGGTTGGGCATATAAAATCACCAGGAGCAGCTGCATTTTTAGCCTTCTTTCTGCCTCTGTTGTGTATGGCATCTGCAATCTGAGACCCTTCTCTTATGCTCTCTTTCCATGTGGATCTATCCAGTGCTACTTTTTCCCAGCTGCTAGTGTCGATTTCAAATAGCTTCATGTCACGTTTGCACACATCTGTATACCGTAAAAGTGGGCGACCAGCGGCTCTCCTGCTTTCAATAAGATCGCCATACAGTATATCTTGTGGTAGTCTACCTACTGGCATTCTGCAAACGTGGCCAAGCCAGCCAAGGCGTCTGCTGCTGATAATAGAGCGGATGTCCTGGCACCCTGCTCTTTGTAGCACTTCCTCATTTGTTATTTTATCTTGCCACCTTATTTTAAAGATCCGCCTTAGGCATCGGAGGTGGAAGACATTCAGCTTTTTTTCCTGCCATGAGTATGTTGACCATGTTTCGCTTCCATATAGCAAATATAGCAAACAAGGTCTGAAAGAGGAAGTAATACAATTCTCAGAATGACACAAAGATAAACTCACATTTTTTATTCCTGGGACAAATAAATACAAATGCCTTTAACGTGTAAACAAATCATTGCATGGCAGGAACGCCCATACACTTGAAAAAAAATAATGTTGAAAAAAAATCAAATTAGTGTTTGTTATCGATTTTAAATTGCATTTTAAATTCCCATTGTATAGTCCAATAATGTGACATTGATTTATTTTCTGCTCTGTTAATTAGAGTTCGCCCAATAGACTCCAAGTTTTTGGGTGTGTTCTTTTGTTCAATAACGTGCCAAACTTTTACTAAGGGAACAACGCAGCTATAGGTTGGTGTGACATACGAACTATGGAACTTGATCAAAGTGAGACACATTCTTCGTTTGGATAGACAAATACGATTTTAAAAAAGACCCATAGACATATAGATCTATATTATAAGTCTATGAAAAGACCATTATGTCAAACAAAAGGGGACATGACTCTGGCTATGAAGATGAACAGGTTAGTATGAAATAAAGCTTCTGGTAATAAGTTTATAAAAAATATCGCATATATTGATTTAAAAAAAAAAGCTATCTATAAATATATTTTAAAAAATATATAATAAAAAAGGCAAGCTGGTGCCTTTTTGTATAGTTATAACTTTGCTATTAATAACGAATGATACTTTATTTTATTAAAAGAAACTTTATTTTTTTTTTTAGATTCAGAATTACAAACGTAAAAAGGAGTTTAGAATGATTCCCACATAACACCAAGACAATGAGCCAAAATGTTCCAGAACATCTAACTATTTCTTTAACCTACAGACTATCCCGTGTTTTAACCTTTAGTAAATATATTTGGAAATTTGAAGTAACTTCTGTAGGCCTGTTTTATAAGATATGATAAGATCTTCAGACCAAATTGAATTTTTAGATGATATTATTTTGAAAAATTATAAGTCAAACCAATATGGCTAATTAACTTGTATTTTTCCCCAAAAGATTTTTCATAAGCTGTCAAATTTCGTTTTCGATACATTGGTCCACTCAGGTCTTAAGTTTTACCCATCCAGAATTTGCAAGCTGATATTAGGAAAGAAAAAAAAAGTATCATTCCGTTCATTTTATGAAGTTAGATAAAAGTAAAAGTTGGCTTAAATGTAAATAGTTACGGTACGAGATCATGAACAATGTATATTATTCTGTTGTTCTATTTCCCATAATTCACTGTGTTTTTTGATTGGATAAACCAAGATTTTGAAATTATAGAAGTATGATTATTTTTCAAGATTAGCTGAAAAAAAAAAACGCCTTCGAAAATATCAATTTTATGATGTATCATTCAAAGGAAGTTGTTATCATTTATTTCACGTTCAACGAATCAATCATAATGAGTTGTTCTTTTATTCAAGTAGCTTATCTCATAAAAGTTCAAATGTAGGCTATATAAATAAGTACTGAGAATAAATTAGCTCTCAAGACCACTGTCACGGTCATCTTCGGGTTGTAGAAAGCAAGCAACTTTTTTTTAAGTTTTTTAAAAGCCCATTATAAAGCTGCTGACTTCAATAGGCCTTCGTTAAATATTTAAAAACTTCTCTTATTTTTTTAGCACTTGAAAATTGTGTGCTCTTTTTTTTATATTCAAGCAGTGGCGTAGCATCCATGGCGCGAAGGGGTTCAATGAACCCGGGCCCGCGACCATTAGGGGCCCACATTCTGTGAAGAAACAACAATGGCGCAAATGGGTTATATTGTTCTTGAGCCCATGACTCTTGACTAGTTGGGGCCCATGCGAGAACTTACGGATAACACTAATTCACTAATTTAAATTTCGAAACAGCTGTTAATTATTTAATTTTGTCAAAGCTTAATTTATTTCCTTTTTATCTGTATTTATAATGTGTTAACACAGCCTTTCCTTAATACGATGTCATTTCTTTTTTGTGTTAGATTAGTTTGTAAAAAAAACTATCTTAAGATTTATAAACTTAAAACTATTGAACCTAAACTGTCCTAAACCAATGACGTAGATACTTTGAAATTGTGTAAAACATTCAATTAGGGCTACAGTGTCATCAGAAGTCTTCGTCATATTGTTTTGTTGTTTTTATATTTTGTAAAAAAAAAAATGTTTCAAGTAATAATTAGAAAAGATTTTTTTTTTAAAAAAAAGGAGACGAAATCTAAAAAGAAAAAAAAAATAGCAAGCAAACGAAACACCAGAGTAAGTGACATATGTAGCGTTAAGTTGAACATGTTTGTTCTGTTACAATGAATGACGAAATCTAATTGGGGAGCAGGTTTATAACAAAGATCTAGAAGATATAGAGATGTGCAAGTTATCACGGAATAGCGTCTTCCTCCGACCAATGCTTAGCGTTTGTTCATAGTTCTTAGAGAATGTTAACATCATTAGCCCTATATTTTGACAAAAACATGATCATGGAATAGTGTCGTTCGGAGATGAATGCCTGGGCATTAGCCGTGGTCGAACGATGTCGCCCACACGGCAGTTTCCCCCCCCCCCCCTTCAACACAGCTGATCTATCCAAAGGTATATACATATATGCATATGTATATGGAACTCTGACCAATGCATAGTATTTATTTTATAGATCTTAAGGAAAGTTAACACCATTATAGGCGCCCTATTTAGTTAAAAAATCCCTGACTAGGCTTTATTTACAATGTCTAAGAATGTGGAAATTTGACAGAAAAACAAAGCCCGGCAGATTGAAAACGAGATAATAGACCTGTTGGGCAATGCAGTTCTGGCTAAAATATGGAGGTCCAATCCTCACCATTTTTCTTTCATTGTTGAGAGCACTCAAGTCAAATTTGATCCAATTAGCGTGATTTTTTTTAAAAAACTGTTTTGTGATCTCAATGACGGAATACCCCCCAAAAATAGCAAATAAAGAATTATTTCCAGGTTTTCGTTTTTGTGAGAACCAGACGTCTGCAGAATTGGCGGAACAAATGTTCCAACTAATGAATAATACCTATTTATCTTTAAATAAACTGTAAAGCTAAGGCTATGATGGTGCTTCCAAGTGGATACTAAGACCTACAATGGTCTTCGGGAAATGCTTCATCAAAAGAAGCCGCCTAGGCATTATGTTCGCTATGCTAACCACGACTTGATCTTAAATGATTCCGTCAGCTGTGTTCAAGACGTTGCAGATTTCTAGGACTTGGTGTTTTTTGCTCACAGCATCTCAAGATGGGCGCGTTTTGAATCCGATAGGAAGAGCAAAGTATATAATACTCTCAAATACTTTTGCCCAGAATTTGAAAAATTAGATTTATTCGATAACATTGTTCTGCTTATTGTCCAGCACAAAATTGTAAGCGCAGTTAGCGTTGTGTTGAAAATGTTGAATAAATTAGTAGTGAGCTCTAAATAAAGCAGAAAGTGTTGGAATTGTTAATATACCCATACATTTAGATTACTCAATTGTTCTTTCACACTATACATTCGTCTTATTTGGTGGAGGGGGCCCACCAAGATATTCTTGAACCCGGGCCCACGGATACTTTGCTACGCCACTGTATTCAAGCCTTTTTTTCGTAAAGATAATATGTTTATTGCGAAATGTATGTTTTCAAAAACATCAACAGACTGTTGGCGCCAAAACGGCGTCGCGAGTTTCAAAAAGTATCTCTTCAAATTCTACGCTTTTTTCGACTGTATTTCTGAACTATTATGCCGATCGTTTTGTTCTCTTAATAGGATTTAATGGTACATTACCATTTGAAAGTCTACCTTTCCATTTAACCTGCAGATATTATAGTTATACATTTGTAACCAAATTTATTCTTGTTTTTACTTTAGTATATTTTTTTTTTGTTGCATTTAGAATGATTTGCACATTTTGTGCCAGAAAAGTTCTCTTGGAGAGATCATTACATTTTTACAGTCTAGTCCTCGTGGATCCAGATTACATTGGTATTATGTAAGTGATCGTATTGGTATTAAGTGATTACATTGGTACTATGTAAGTCATTGGTTATAAGTATTACAGAAATCAATCAGGTCGTTTTAACTCTGAAATATTTTTTTTACTTTCAAAAGATTTGCTATCGTCCTTATATCCTTTTCCGCCCATTCTCTGAATGTTTGCAAATGTTCAACATAATTCGGATATTCCTTCAGAGTTGAAGATAATGAAATTCCTTGTCCAAACTTCCCGCAGAACAAAGGGAAATGGCAGCGGGAAAGGCATGAACCCAGGACATTATAGACGACTGAACTTACTAACGTTTGTTAACAATAAGAAATTAAATAAATGCACAAAGGAACCCAAAACCTAATTCAGACTTTATATTTGTACTTTAATTTATTAGTGTCAAGCAAAAAGACTGGCACTAAAGTTATCTTCTTATCTTATAAATTAGAGAGGTTACTTCAAAAAAGAAGATGATTACGTCCTACGAGTGTCCTTATGTCAATTACGTCCTACGAGTGTCCTTATGTCAATTACGTCCTACGAGTGTCCTTATGTCAATCTAGCCATGCATGTTAATCAATGACTTAAACTCTACCAAGTCATTGGATTTCCTGGCTGACTCTGAAGGAGAAAATACATTTTATTTGACATTCGAACATTTTCTTGTTCTAGGCGACTAGTAGGCTACTTGATTCTGAGATCTCTGTAAAATTATATGTTTTAATGTTTGTTTTTTTCCTGGCAAAATAAAACTAGTAAGCATATAAACTCCACATTGCATTCGCCACATAGATCTCCGTATACTTTGTTTATATTGAGATATTTGGTCTGTGTATTGTATCTGTTCTGTTGTCACAGATTAATAAACTACTGTAGACTTTACAAGTTA
>JADKLZ010000687.1:36437077-36453387 GCA_021533235.1 Biomphalaria straminea | reverse complement strand
TTTTATTTCCGCTCTATCTTTTACGTTCACTCAGAAACATAAACAATAAACAATGACGTAATATCATATATTAGCACAGTATCTTCTCATATATTTCAGTGCTCTAATATTGTTTCTGTCTGATCTCTAGGATGGGGAAACAGCTTTACACGCGACAGTTTTAAGTGGAAGGAAAGATGTTTGTGAGGTGATGAGTATACTGCTAGACCACGGAGCGGACATAAACGCCCAGACGGTTGTGGAAGGAAACACGGCTTTGCACCTTATTATTTTGCATGGAGTTTTTCCACGAGATGTCGACACGATAGTGTTCTTCTTGGAGAGGAAAGCAGATTTGAATATCAGAAATAAGGTTCGGCAATCATATGCAAATCTTCTAGATCACACTAGTGACTAGATCTATAAGAAAATTCAAAGTTATCCATACAATTAGACTGTATCTTATAACATCTACGACCTATGTAGTTAAAGTTAATTCCGCTGAAAAGTTTCTATTAGATAGTTGAAGATTTAATTCAACTTAATTTAATTTAAATAAAAAGGACATCATGCTAAGATTAAAATAAACCGTGAATGGCGTGAAGTTTTTTTTTTTTTTTTTTTATTTTCTTTATAATTATTACCTCCCTTCTCCTTGCCCCTCGAATCAATGATAAATCTTTGATTGTCCACTCACTACTGTAGTTGTAAATCTATCTCTAATGTATTAGTTAATATGATGAAGTAATGTCTGTATTTTATAAGACAATAATTTACCGTTCTTACTGTGATCTTACCTTCGCTTAGCTCCTGATCCCCATCTCTATATCATGATCCATTTGCTGGGCATAACTAGGTACCTGGCCTGGCCTATAGAATATTTCCTCATCGATCATGATTATCCTATATAGATTTTTATGTTGACCATAACTCTTTCTTTTGGAATCACTATATCACAATCAATACATATCTTTAAAAACTACTTCTACATTATTGTTTTATTTTAATTGCTTGAAACTGTCTTTATTACATCACACATACACACAATCAAATGTTAGAGTCATTCATCAGGGTTTGCTTCCTTCTTTATTCCTCAAAGAAACTGAGAACACCTTATGATTGTGCAATAGCCAATGGTCACTATGAACTTGCTGGTATTGTCAATGGTACTGTCCCACCAGATAAAGCCAAAGAACTTTATATCCAGAAGTGTAGGAGTAAATATGGAGTGAGTATTAATACATTTTATAAAGCACAATGCAAACAAATGTCAAACATGATTTAAGCAACAGGTTTTAAGTTATTTCTTTTTTGCCTTTGTCATCTGTTTGAGTTTTACTAACACAACATCCTAATTTCCATGAAGACTAAATATATGGTAGTATCAATTGCACATCACAGGCTGGTTTAAAATTTACATTGTGATTTAAATAAGCATTAATATTATTGTTCAACAGTTACACTAGGCAGGGCACATATTCCTAATGGGGGATGAATGTATACCAAAGGCAGTCTTTTTTTTTTGTGAGCTGAAAGGTGTTTGATGTAACAGGAGTGCCCTGTGGAATGGCTTTAAAAACCAGCCTTTGCTTGTGCCAAGTTGCTTTAACTGACAAAGAAGAGAGCACCTGGCTGCTGGCAACTTTGGAATGAGGCAGCTAGTGATTACATACAAAGGCTGCAGAATACACATTTGAGACTGCAGAGGGCAGACATAGACAGCAATAAGAGAATCTAAATCAACCACCCACCGGCAGGCAATGGCTATGTCTATGCTGGATGTGGCAAATTATGTAGGTTGCAGCTCGGGCTGCATAGCCACCTGCAGTACTCATTAATCTTTGGGCCAGAAGACAGCCTTATTAATTGTTAATATTAATAACAAAATTCATGTCTAGACTCTTAGACTCGATTAAATGATGCTCTAACTCTAAGCTATACCTACCTCTTCATGATAAAATATTTTTGGGAAAAAAAATATATATGTAACTTTGTTAATGTTAAATGCACAAAAGTTAGTTGTAACTTATACTTGTAAACAAAAGTTTGAAATAAAAGTTATAGTAAGATATGAACACAAAGATAAATTATATATAACATTTGTAGTTACCTTTTCACAGTGAGTTCTTTGTCATAAAACAATCACAGTTCTTTTCATTCCTTCACAGCCTGAAATAATCCAAGCTATACTTGAAAGTAATGAGACAAAACTCAAGCGCTGCTTAGAACTTGGTGGTGACCCCAATGTACTGAATAAGGTCTTCTGTCAACTGCATTGTTTTTCTTTTAAAAATTTTTACATCCTTTAGTTTCTGAATGAACTTAATGCTTCCTGTCCTCTTTAATCTAGTGTCTTAGAATATTTCTATGGTGATGGTGGGAAGATGTTAGCAATTGGTTGTGAATGATGCAAGATAGGTATTGTTGTTATTGTAGTGAGTCAGATTTTGTTGAGAAATATTATTAAATCTTGTACATTTTTTTTATCTAATATCAACTTGATTTTGTCTATATTATAATAATAAGTTAAATTTAGTTTTGTTCAGAAATGAAGTTATTCAAATGATTTCAAGTTTTATTAGTTAAGATATACTATGCCTACAGTGGTTTAGTTTTCTACCAGCAGTTTGGTGCCGCAACTGAACAACATCCTCCAATTGAAATAATTTAAAAAGATAAAAGTTCTAGAACTTAAAAGACTATTTCAAAATGTTCATAGTTAACAACTTAAATTATTTTCAAGGGAAACTATCGTCCTAGTTTTTTTAACTACTCAATGATCAGTGAAGACATGAACAGTTTTCATTAAAGCAATCAACTCTGTCTGTACCTCTAATAAGAAACTTTAATAAAACTATATGAACAATGTCATCCTTACATATAAAGAAACTGCTATTTTTGTTTTCAACTTATAGATATTGAGTCGCTTTGTTGTTTTTTTTTGACAGCATGGAGCAGGTGCCATTCATTATACAGTGACTCACAGTAAACTACCAGTGTATGACACCTTACTGTTGCTGTTAGAATCAGGAGCAGACGTCAATTTGAAAGATGAGATAAGAATATATTTTCTATATTTTATATAGCTGTAATTTATATTTTGGTGTTGTAGTATTCTACTGTGTTATAGAAACAAATAATAATAAACATTTTATTACACACATTAGTGTATTTAAAAAAAGACCTAGCAGTCTATGGATGGCCAGTTATATGTATAGCTCATTTGTTTCTGTGGCCAACATTCGCTACAGTGTCATGTGTCCTGCCCAATGACCAATTACCTTGACTTCCTCTAACTATCAGAGCTGGATAATACTTAATTCATAAATGAAATTTCAATCAAAATTCTTAATTTTTCATTATTTTATTATATTATTATTACCTTACTGTGATTTGAAATTAAACTTAGTGCCTATTTCTCTATCTAATGAATTAGAAGTATTGTATATATTAGGATTCTATTTAGATCTGGCAGTCTAGTTGTGTAGCTATATTTTTTTTATTAGAAAGCATTGTACATTTGCAGCTTTTAGGGTTAAAAATAGGGCATCATATTGTGCATGTGTAAAATTCTGTATGGAAAGGATAAAGCAAAATAGAGTCAAAAATATTCTAGAGTTGAAAAAGCTAACAAATCTATTTTTTTATTAATCCTTTTTTATTTGTAGAACAAAATGTCTCATCCTCTCATATTGCTATAATAAGTGTTACATTTTCTTTGTCTCTATAAGAAGGAGATACTGCATTGAATCTAGTCATCAAGAACACAAAGTTAAGAAACAGCAGTGTCATGGTCCAGTGTGCTCAGCTGTTGATTGATTGGGGGGCTCAGGCAGAAATTAGGGATGTGGTGAGAGTTTGATTTTATGTTGTGATAGAAGGTGTATTTCTAAACATTGAACCACTTGTTAATGTGTTGGGTTGTAGATTCTGGCAACTTATCTAACCCACCATTGGAGTTTTAATTAACTCACACACAAATGTGAATTAAAGCTTAAAATCTTCTTTTGTGTACTAAATAAACCTAATTCTTATTACAATTATTTACAATTTCAGTGTATAAATAAAAAAAATACATTAAACCATAATATGCTAACTAGCAGTATAACTCTCATCTCACTTAAAGCTCCGCTATTCTGCCTACATGCATGGTTACCTTTCACATTCATCAACCATTAGCCTCTTTTAGCCTCATTAACACCCAGTCAATATAGCAGCATCTTAGTCAACATAGTAGGTCTACTGTAAAGTGTTTGCCACTGAAAAGATGCATCTGTCTTTTGTATATTTTCAATTAGCTTGGAGATATTTGAGATTCTTTTTTTTTTATTACAAATACTTGGTAGAAAGAGTTCACTCTTATTGTAGAAAGACTAGAGATAAACTAAATGACATGACATTTAACCCTTACAGTGCTGAGCTGTTTTTCACTGAGTGCAAACAAAATGGAATTACAATTCTGATGTTTAGAGGCTAAACTACCATACACGTTTAAAGGGTTAAGGATTTTCTCAGCTCACTTTAAGCTCTCTATAATCATCTTACATGCATGCATCCCATTCATCAGTCTTTAGCCTCTTGTAGGCCTACTGTAAAGTGTCTGTCACTGTAAAGAGTCATCAGTGTTTTGTACATCTCCTGATGTTTGTGCATCTTGTTCAGGTGTATTTTCATATGAGGGTATGTTAGGTAAAACACAATACAAAATGCATGTGAAAGACTAAGTTCAGAAGTTGAACAATTGAGATGAACTTAATACAGAATGGGCCACAGTCAAGTCTCTGTCACTAATAGATGTTGTAGCCTTAAAGTCATGATGCTCATTGATTAGAATAATATATAAACAACCTAAACATGGTGTCATTACATTCCGCTTTCAAAGTCTGTCAACTATGCTAAGCTAAATAAGCACATTACAGTACATAAATGACATCAGATTACATTACACACTCCATAACACCAAGAATATGCAGAGATGTTTCCTGTGTTATTTTTATCTTATCTTATATATTACAGACTTACTTCAAAAAAGAAGATGATTATCTCTTACGCATTTCATGTGTTAATCTAGTACACTTTTATTATATCTTATTCTTAGGATGGAAAGAATGCTCATGATCTTGCCTTGGAGAAAAACTATACAGATGTTGCAGCTGTGCTGAAGAAAAAGGTAAAACTAAATCTATTTATCTCTGAAACAAAAAAAAAGATTTATAAAACTTTTTTTAAATCTTTTGTGTAAAGTTTAAAAATATGATTTAGTTCCATCAGAACAATGACATACAGTTAAACTATTGTAAATAGTATGTGTATGTTTCAGTCGTTTTCTGCATTTTATGAAATATTCTCATAAAACACTATTAATCGTCAGCTGTAAATGTATAGCTAAGGGGACATATATGATTTTATTGTATCTATAACAGCCTAGAAAAATCAGCAAAAACAAAGCTGAAAGAAAGAAAAATGTAGTTTTTAAAGAAATTAATGCTGAGCATGTAAGTGGGATGCCAACAGTTTCTAGAAACAGAAATGCTTTTCATGTCATGGCTTATAGTAAAGGATGTTACTGCAGCCATTACTATTTAACTACCGGTAGTTTATTTACCAGTTTTCATCTCAGCTAGGCATGGCTTATGATGAAGAAACTTATTAAGTAATTTAAAAAAAAAACAACACTAGAGTAAAATTGTTACAGTGAGATGAGAAATACAGTAAAACCTAGGTAGGCTGCCACTAAATCCTGGACTTCTAATTGGGCTACACTAATTAACAGCTTAACAGATGTAAAACTAACATTACATGACCATCCTGGCCTGAAAAAAAAAAGTGTCTCTTAAACTAACTACCCATCTACCCATGGAAGTCTCTGGCCTGCTACAACACATCCCTCCATTCAGATCTCTCCTGGGAGCTTCATCTCCACACCTTGACCCCAAACTGTTGTAGCTCTGTTTCCAGATCATCAATCCAAGCAAGCTAACTAGAACCCAAATTATCACCCAAGGGTCATGTGGTCACATGATCCCCGCTCTATAACAATTGTAGTTGTGTGCTGCTTTTGTACATTCTGAGTCATGTTTTTTCTTCATTTATTCAACATTAAGCTTCAAGCTTGACTTATAATGCCTTGAGTTACGTTTAATGTTGTCTTTTGCTTGTTTCTAGTCTTCTTCATTGCTCTTGGCTGAAAAAATAAGAGCCAAATACCTTGAAAAGTGTCAGGAAAAAACTTTTTTATTCTCTTGTCTTCTCTTACTGAAATCTGTTTCTATAATGTACAGGTTTAGGAAGATGTGGTCTCCATTTCTTCATGTTTTACATCTCACCAAAAAAAAGTCTACACATTGAGAAAGAAGCATTGGTATAGATAATAATTAATAAAACAAATACGTGAATGAAAAAGCATTTCTGTTTTATTTTTCTTTTTTTTTTTTTGTCACCTTTAATTCTCTTTTTTATTTTGTAAAAAGCTTTCTTTCAGATTAGAAGTATTTCTTTTTTTTTATTTGTTACTCTTTGAACATTTTTTAACCTTCTATTTAATTAACACCTTTAGCCTTTTTATATTTAAAATATATTTTTGTTATACAATAACCTTTTTTTTCTATGCTCTAAATCAAAATAGAATTTTTTTTTCTAAACACTTTTTTTTTACTTCTTTTTGATTCATCTCTGACCAAATAAACTTCTTTAACTAACATTCCAATCGGGCTAACAGACTACCAGTCAATCAGACCAATTGCTTATTTGGACTGACTATATACCAAACCTGTCTTTGGTAAGTTGACATGACCTACAGGACATGTTCATGTCATCAGGCCTATTGGTTATTTGAAACAAAAGGAGAGAAAAGCAAATTAGTTCATTTAAACTTCAATCAACTGGAAATTAATGTACTTCTTTTCACTTTTTATCTTGTTTGTTTTATAAGTTTTCTCTTTTAAAAAATTTAGAACAACTTTATATTATAAATGCAGCGTCTTGTATGATGTTATATCCTTCAATAACTTGATCAGGAGTATGTCCCAACACCTACACCTGACATTCCCATAGAGAAGTCACCAAGCCCTGAGTTGCCAGAGCTACCTGAGGTATCCAAATGTGTGATTTGATTCTTATCCTTGTTGACTTGAAGTGAGAAACCCTGAAATTAATGTGTATTTTCTGTGGCTTTCATTGAATATTTTACAATGCATTCTAAACAATATAGTTTGTCATTACACCATGGGTTTTTAACTACTTTATTTAAAATATTTGTGTGTTCCCTCCCTTTTTCCAGATTATAAATACAAAAATGTAATAAATAATTTATCATAAATCTAGAATGAAACAAACAATGCTGATTCTCAAACAATAAAGCTGTACATATTATCTTTATCTCTTTTCATTTAGGAGTTGCTAATTTTGATTCTAAATGGATAAGTTATTACAAAGAATTTGAAAACACATACTGAAAGATTTAGTTACATCTCTGATTGAAACTAATTTGTCATGATTTTGATGAAATAGGGCTTGCTTCATGAAGATTGCAACTCCATCAACTGTTCTTTCTTCGTTATTTAAAAATTTAATACAGAAATATTTTCTTTTCAAAGAAGTCATTAAATAATGTAATTCTATGTTTATATAGGATTTACTAAAAGCACCTAAAAGGTTCTCAAGTGTAGAACAAAAGCTTTTCCTTAATAATATATTTTATCATGGTGTTGAAAATAATTAGGCCTACATCCTTTGGCATTGTATGAAGTTATGTATAGTATTAATTTCTAGCTTGCTTTTCATAATTAAATAGATTTAATTATAATTAGATTTCTTAAGCATTACACACACGCTAGACCTTTGATTTGTTTCCTAGCTTTATATTGTTGATTAAAGATGGAACATCCTTTTTTTAACTTCTGATAAACTTTTTTAGCCCGTGATTACTGGTACATTGAATAGAAACAGCCCACCCTCTTTCTATTTCCTTCTCTCTCTCTTTTATTCTCTCTCTCCTATTTTCCTCTAAGTCTCTTTCTGAAATCTACTTTTTGTTTTGTTTTTTCATTATTTTCTCTGACAAACTTTTGATTTTGATTGGAATGACCCATTTTATAAATCGCTCCCTTTTTGACACACACATCCATGGATACTTTACAGCTGTAATTAAAATATCACTTTTAATTCCTAAAAAAAAACAACAGATGTTGTATTTTTTTATGATATTAGACAGGGCCGGTCTTAGGCCATTGCAACCTATGCGGTCGCAGTGGGCCCCGCGCTTTCATAGGCCCCGCGCTAATTCTAGGTGTAATTATTAAATTGCAAAATATATACGAAAAATTCATGGAATTTTCCTGAATTTATTAGAATATCTAGGAAATTTATAATAATCTCCTGAAAAACAAAATTGTCATATGTGGTTGTCATTTATTGTGAAAAACGCCTATCCTACGCGCTTTCATGTAATTAAATGTAATAATCTGGCGAATTTCACCTTAATCGGAAATTCCAGTACCTTATTTAGCCTACTTTAATAGTCACTGGCATATAAATGTGTCATAGGTTACAAGGTTCTTTATGTTAAGCATATATGATTGCAATTGTGTACTTTGAATAAAATTCAAAGTCAAATTTATTTTCTAACTCAAAATCTTAATTTTCACTTATCCTTATTCCCACCCAGACTAGGCCCCACGCAATCAGTTTCGCATTGGGCCCCGCTATCGCTAGGACCGGCCCTGATATTAGAAGTGGAAAAGAAAATACACTATAGCTTAAATCAAATATAAAATTAATTGAGTTAGGCAAAAAGTCCTGTTTTTTGGGGGCTATTACAAAATAGGAAGGTTTGATCCAAAAAAAATTGTGAATAGCCATGTTCAGGCTGTGAATGTCAAAACTGTGTCTTAGCAAGCACCTAAGAGGTAAAAGGAACTTGTGTATGAAATGTCATGTAAATCCATTTAATAGTTTAAAAGATCTCTTGATACATAGTTGCTCAAATCAGTCATTCAATTAGTGAGTGTTATTTTAAGCTTGTATATAAATATATGTATTACAGATTTGTAATAAAATTAACAAAATTCCAATTCTTGTAATAACTTTCTAATTAATAATTTAAAACATTTAGTCAAAAGAGTAAATGAAGTCAAATAATTCATCATTTAGTGTTAACTTCAAATATTTATATGTAATTTTTAAATTTGACACTAATAAAATGTTTAAGAATAAATTGTAACTACATGAATTCTGAAATTAAGGAAATTTAGAATTGTCTTTAAAATAAATTTCTAATGATGTGACTAACATTTTGTTTTTATTATTTCATGTGTATTAAAATTATTGCAACATTATTTGAACTTTTTTTTATCTTAGGATGCCAGTAAGTCAAATGAATTTACAAAAGAAAGACAATTGAAATAATGTATTTTTAAGATTTAATCAAAAACATTTTGTACACATGTAAATGAAGTAAGCTGAATCAGCCACATTAAAAACAAAAACCAGTCATCACAGAAAGAATCATCTTTCAGATGCACTGTTGTTTGCATCCATGCTATTTGTATTATTCTGATACAAAATTAGTTGTAGGCTCATCTTAAATATAGTTATTGGTTCTGTTATTGGCCTGTTATTATGGGTTTTTTTTGTGGTATAAAGAAAAAAAAAGATTTGTATGATAATGATTTATATTATTTTATTTTTGTTAACAAAAAAATTAATACAATCTATGTATTTTGACATTTGTTTTATGTGATAAAATCTTAGCGACTATTACTTAATGTTATTGAAATGCTATAAATGCTTAATAGTGGTAACATTTCCTGATAAACAATTCATTGTACACTTTCAACTCTAGCAGGAACCAGAATCTAACCCAGTACCGGCACCAGTGAAAGAAGAGCCTAAGCCGGTTAGTAGATTTAGTAACCTTAATGTTTCACTATTTAACCAGTGAAGACTATGACTATGTCATAATAACAGAAAGGCAGATTTATATGGGGATTTCTTAATTGTAGAACTCTTTTTTATCATTTTTCTTTTGTCTCTGTTATCACCCAGCTCTAATGCTGTTTTGTGTAGATTTTATAAGTCTTATTTTCAAATGCCTAATTGTTATCCATGTCTTTTCATATTCAGATTTAACTTACAATTACTGATATATTAAACATGAAACTGCTTTTATGTTTTATGTAGTTCTGGGATTTTTTTCAACATTACTTTTGCATCTTTTATGCTTGCTGAGTGTACTGTGGTTCTAACTCTTTTGTAGACCTGTGGATGATAGAGTATCAGAGAGGAGGTTTCTATGCTGACTTTAGGCCCTCAGCAAACACAAATCTACTAGAGCCAAGATTCAAACTCAAACCCCTTGTTAGGTAGCCTAGTGGCTTAACCCACTCAGCCACACTTTTTCAAAAATGTAGACTATAATGTCCTATGTTTGGGTTAGGATGTAATAAGTCAGCTCTAGCAGAATGGTGGGGGGGGGGGGGATGACAGCAGGCAGGTTTTGACTTTAGTGAGCCACACAACTAGGAAATCATGGGGGGCCCAGTGGCATAGTGGTTAAGTGCTAAGCTTCCAAGCCTGGGTCCTGGGTTCAAATCTCTATTTGCAGACTCCCTGCTCTTTAACCGTTGGCTAAAGAAACAGATGATCTTAACATCGTCTGTCCTATAGATCGTAAGGTCTGAAAAAGGAACTTTACTTTTTTTTATACAATCATGAGCAGACTTCTCAACAAAATTATTTTTTCAGTACCCATAAAAACAAATTTAAGCTGCATAATCTATGAAGACACATTTTAAAACTTCAAACTTGAAAGGACAAAAAATATTTATTAAAAAATGAAATTATTATAGCCTTAGAATTTAATCATTGTTATTTATGTCTATACAGGAGCCTCTCAAGTCCCTCCCTGAAGTCACTCTGTTGGAAGATGAAAATGAAAGGCACAGGGAGATTAAAAGTTTACTAGGCAAGGGAGTTGATATCAACCAAAGACAGGAGTCTGTGAGTCTTTGTCTAGATTTACAGTTTAAATGAGTAGATTTTATTCACAGTGAAATGTTAGTATATAAAGTATATTTTTTAGCCCTTGATTATTTTAAAATCCAAACTAAGATTATAAAAGCCCCCAGAAAATCTTAACTAATCCCACAGCCTACTGAATGATTTAAGGAGTCTTCATGTCACATTTGTGTGGATTTCTGTAAATAACTTACACTTTTCAATTTGCTTTATATATTACATTATGACACAGTTTCATTATAAGCAAAGCATGATCCAGTATTAAGAACTTGAAATTTCAAATTATGGCTTAAGAAAATGTATTATAAAAATGTGTTTAATGTTAAATTTATTAGTATATGATGTCTTGTGTCCAGGGATGGATTTATGGCATAATACAAGATTGTGTCACTGCTCAAGGCCCCACTTTTAAGGAGCAGTTTGCATTAAAAAATATAATTTTTAACAAAAATTATATTAAATGTAAAGATAAAAAGTGTCTTCCTACACAAATATGACATTAAATTAAGTGCAGTTATATTTAATTTTAAAGAAGGGGGCTCCACAAAAGTCATGACAGGGCTGCTACTTAGTAAATTCCAGCATTGCTTGTATCATTTTAGAACAGAGCTTTTAATCTTGATTGTTTGCACATGACTTTCTTTGGTAAAGTCTTTAAACACCTGAAGCTGAAATTAGACTATATACTAATTCACATTCCAACCAATGAACTCCAGCAGTATTATGTTCATTTTTCAATGACATTGTCAAACCTTTTACCAGACGGGTAACACTGCCCTACATATATGTGCAGAGAGGAACTATGGGAGCACTGCCCAGCTCTTACTAGACCACAACATTGATTCCATACTAGTGAACAAAAAAGGTGAGTTGCTCGGTAATACAATGCTTGTCAATCATATTGACTATTTTTTATTTAACTCTCTCTTTCTCTCCCTATTTTCCGCATTCAGAAAGAATTATTAATTTTTTCTTCTTGTATTTCGCTACCCTGTTAGGGTTAAATGTCAATAACGTTTTTCTTTTAATCAGACAATGTTATAATTGGCATAGATAAATGCATGCCCTTTTTATATTATACCAACTAAAGTTTATGAACCCAAAAATTAAGTTAATTTAATGGAGTCAAATCGATTATGTTATCGTCAATCGGGAGAGAAAGAGTTAACCCAACAAACATCTATAGATAAGCATGACAGGTCTGGTTTCTTTCTTTGCCTCTCACGGTACTTACAACGTTTGCGCTTGTCATTTTTTCGCCTCTGATGTCCATATTGCTCTTGACCTGGTAACACTGCTTGAATAGATACAGCTCACTAGATATGACTGTTGTTACATAGCTACTCACTATCCACCTCTTGCTCTACAGGTCAAACAGCTTACGCTGTGGCCAGAATGAACAAAAGCACACCTGTGATGACAGCAATATTTGACAAACAAAAGAAAGATCACTCTTCAGCCCAAGACTCGTCAGCTTGCAGCATTTTATGACATTTTCAGACTATGTAGAAAATATTAATTAATATTAAGTAAACTTCGGACTCAAAAACAAGCCGTATTATTATTAGATTTTTAAAAAAAAGGGGAAGGGGAGATAATAATGGAAATCAGTCAGAACAAAAGAGTGATAAAAACTTTGTTATAGTGTGTTATCTAAAAAAAAATTTAAAGATATAAAAACCTACATTGTTATGAAATAGCTAGTTGTTATTAAAATTATCCTGTACCAGTTATAAATAGCTGTAATTAATTGTTGGATTGTAAATTACTTGCATGTTGCCTTATTTCTAACAATGTGTGGGTTTGTGTTTTCTGTTCACATTTTATGTAATTAGGAGACAGTGAAATGAATAATGAAAGACTTGATCAGCTTGTATTTAAATGTTGTTTTCATTTCTTTACAGTTTCACAGTTTTGAATTCCGGATCTCAGATTATTTCTATTTCAATATTTCACTTTGTTCTATTTAATTAGTCATGAGATTGTTTCTTAAAAGTTCTATTTAATTAGTCATGAGATTGTTTCTTTAAAGTTCTATTTAATTAGTCATGAGATTGTGTTTCTTGAGAACAACATGTTGTTTTAATATGAAGTTAAACATTTGCAGGTCTTACTGTAATAAAGTCTTGTTTTGCCATGAAGTGTCTTAATGCTTTATTAATTCAGTTCTTTAATGAAGAATTTAACTAATCCCTAAGCCTCAAATAAATCTTATAATGTTTCAAAGACTTAAATGTTTTCTGATTCAATCAACACAAAGTTAGTGATTAGCTCCCTTAGTCTAATAATAAAAAAAAAACATGCCCGCAGACTATCATCCTGATAATCCTGATTTCAAACAAATGCCCACTATCATGCCCACCATCCAGCAACAGGTTTGGACTAGGACATAAAATAATCACATCCCAAACATGTAAAACAAAAACAAAAAACATTCCAACACAAAATTAGTCATGTCATTGTTTTATTTCAGATTTTAAAAAAATATTCACAATTGAAGTGACAATGATGAAGTAATATTTTAATTGCAGGAATAATAAAAGGCAAAAAAAAAAAGAATGACTTATAGATCACAACGAGATTCCATACTATGTTTAAACTACTGAGGAAAGTAACTTTTATTTCTAGATACAAGTTCTGCCCTTTAGAAAGAGCTGACAACATAATAATCATAATCTATTTGTATTTCTTTGGTCAGATATCCTACAAAGAGTTCATTCATAACAAGAATTTAAACATTTTGTGAAATACCCTCAGTTGTCTACATCTTCACAGTGCCATCAATAAAGTCATTTCTTTAAAAAAATATATATAATAAGGTATACTAATTGCTTTGTTCACTTTCTAAGATAACGGCCATTTGAAAAGCTAGCCCACACACTCATGTTCAATACTTCTAGATGAACTAAATGTCTACAAATAAAATCAATCTGTAAGGGAGACTTTTTGTAAGAAAATACATTCAATGCAACTATAAAACTGTGTTTTAATAAGCAGTATCTGTCCATAACAAACACCAAAATCATTTACACAGTAAATTGAAGAAAAAAAAAAACATGTACAAATAATGCTTTGATCAGAGGTGACTGTCTTCTTCTTCACAAGCTATTATCTTATACAGACGTTACTTCAAAATAGAAGAGGATTACGTCCAACAAGTGTATTAAAAGGGAAACAATGATTGCTTTACAAATTTCAGTTCTTGACATATTTAAATTCTGCGTAAAAAGTTGTAACAGTTAACATTTTTTATTGAAAGGCTTAGAAACATTTCTATTTAATAAATTAGTAAGTTCTCACAACAAATGGCTCTTTGTTTGTGGCATATGTCACTTTCCTCAAAAATACTGAAATTGAATCTAGATCTAACCAATTGTATCGCTTCATTCTTACAGTGGCTGTTACATTCAGTGACCGCCTAATACAGAGCTATGTTAGTCACTGGTACATTAATTTATAAAGATATAATAGCCTTAGATTCATTGACAGTTCTTTTGTGGATCTAAGTAAGTAAGGATAACCAAATCGAGGAAAAAAAAGCATTTTCATCCACACTCCTCCCTGTCCCAATAAGTAATTGATCGTGTTCAACTGATTCTAACAAACTGAACCCTAAAACTTAAGGAGGATTTTTTTCCTTTGATATAAAGATCTATATCTAACTTCATAGGCCAAGATTTATTTCTTTTAGGACAATATAAACTTTACTGTATGGTTTTGAAGGCAGACACTTTTCTTAAGATTTAAATCAAAGGGGGCAAAATAAACATCACATATAAATACATCCTTTTTTATTGTGCAACAATGTTAGTAACACACATCTTTCATAGATATGTGGTGCCAAAACGTATAATAGTTACTATCATACCAGTCGGCACTACTGAGATATAGGTCTACATTTACAATCATTTAGATCTCAGAGCATTATAATAACTAACTAATAAGGAGAAAAGCATTTGTATCTACTCCGCCTTGCTGAAAAAGTAAATAGGCTGAGAGTCCAAGTAATGTTAACAACCTGGTCACATATATGTAGGCTACACTTTTGGGCTATTATGATATCACATTGAAACACAGTAAAAAAAATCTGTTTTGGATGCGCAGAAAAATTTGACAGAAAAACAGCAATTACTAAGCTATTATTGAAAAAATGGTTTGCTTGCCCTGGATGTGGCAAAATATGTAGGTCACAGCTGGGACTGCACAGCCACGGGAAACACTGTATTCCTCACTAATCTCCGGATTCGAAGACAAGCCTATTATTATTATTATTATTGAAAAAAATGAAAAGAATAATATAGTTATTATCTGTAATTTAAAACACATCAAAAATTGTCAAAACCATCCTTATAAGTTCAGAATGGTACTAAGTAGTTCAAATCAATGAACCAATCTAAACTTGTCATTAGATATTTATCACATGTACAGAATGGGACATAACTCCCTTCTTAAAGCTTAACAAGATGAAAAAAAAAATATGCATTGATGAATTATCGTAAATTGTGCAACACAAGTCTACATAATGTAGCCTTTAAGTTGTGTTATCAAATGGGTAATGTTAACAAGCAACAAACTAGGACAATGTATTTACAACAGAATGTGTGAAAGTTGGACATTCTGACTAGAAAGCATACATTAGTGGCACTCTATTTTTACAGTCATCAATCACCCTACACATCCTGAACCAATATAGTGTAATTTTCCATCGTACATGTTTTCCTGTATTATTTAATACATGTTTTGCCTAAAAAAAAATTAAATTAAAAAAGTTAAATCTTAAATTCTAAGGTTAGTAAATATCAAAGTAAATTGCTTTTTTTCCCCTCTTATTTATTTAGTGGATGATCATGGCTTGTATGTGCTACTCTGCCACACTGCAGGGTAATACAGTCCCAAGGCCTGTATCATTTAGCTCATTTGTTCAATGCATGATGATGCTTAAGTTTTAAAAATGTCAGAGAAATTCCACAACCCCTACTTTGTGAATTCCCCTATTAACGCAGAAGGATTATGGTAAGGACTAAAGAGGAACTACTGCATACAAATACCAAAGAAGACAATCACTGCATGAAACTATTTACTTCTGTACACAAAGAATTATCTCCCCTCCTCATGAAAATAAAATGTTTAAGTAGTTAAGAAATACATTTTTATGCTGTTATTTTAATACATGAATATGATCATTAAATCTTTATTGTTCATGAGATGTGATGACTATGAAAAAGTTTATTTACATCATGACAATTGGCATTACATGTGAAATTCAAACATCTAAAACAATACTTTTTTTTAAAGAATCACACATACATTATCAA
>JADKLZ010000687.1:36420921-36435545 GCA_021533235.1 Biomphalaria straminea | reverse complement strand
TATTGACATCCAGAATGAGGCCAACCTGGGAGACGAGCTGCTTCCAGAGTTTCTCCAATACCCCGATACACTTGTCTCTCTCCTTCATGCTCTGTATGAAGAACTTCAAAGTGAACTCTGGGTTGATGTCCAGCCGTCCTTTACTGGCAGGACTAAAGTGTTCAACAGAGACATCCACCACTATGTCCTCCACTTCCTCTGAGAAGGTCAGGCTGAGAAAGTGGTAGTTGCTATGAGAGAGCGTGACTCTTTTCAAGCAGTCTATAGAGTGGCACTCTTTCATTTCGTGGCACGGGTTCTCTGGCAACCCCCTTACAAAATCTGGGAGAGGGTAGGTCACAGAGTCTTCCTCCGCCAGACAGATGTGAGTCTGGGTAACAATAAATGTTCTCGGCACATTTCTCTCCAAGCCCCTTTCATCTGCCAAAATTTGATAGCACTGCAGGTAGAACCATAATGAGGAGGGTGCATTCTTGGGAGAGACACCTTTGGTTACTTTGGCCTTCACAAGATATAAAATGTCATGGACAGAGTCCTCTCCGGGATACACAAAGTTGACCTTGCTTGGGTGGGTATACACCATGCCATCCAGAGTGGACTTCACCCGCTGATGGGCTGAACCATAGAAGTCTTGCTCAATTTCAGCCTTGCTTTTGTCCACCATAGGGGAGGAAACTCTAAGGGATAAAATGTATTTCAGTTTCTGGATGAAGACTTCAGTAACTTTGCTATCCCTGGTAGCTAAGGTGAAGACAGATTTTTCATTATTACCTGTAAGCCTAACACACTGGTCAAACAATCCGATATTAACCTGCTGCAAGTCACCGTACCTGAATACAAAATAGGAGGCGACAGGTTTTTTCCCAGATGAGCCGTACCCTGAGTTTTGAGATGCCCATGCAATAGCAGAGTCTGATCGATTGCGTGAATGTGTCATCCAGGACGGTCTCGACTTGGAGGTTGGCTGTGGGCTGGTGTCAGAAACCAGGTAAATGTTATGCGTGCTTAACATGATCAAGGTGACAATTTCCTGTTTAGGGTTTGTGTATGGAATGACTACAGACCACAGGACGTGGTGCAGTTCCTCAGACAGCCTGTCGGCATAGTCCGCTGAGTTTTGAGCAATCACATTGTGGAAAAATTGAAGCAGCTCTCTCCCATTCATGAGGCAGAGAGGCTTGAGCTTCCGGGGAAGCGGGCTGATGAGGTCATAAGACCTGACGCACTGCCGAAGGTATAGCTCATGCTCTGTCTCTTCTAAAGAAGCAGGGTCATACTCTGCGCTGGACTCTAGGTCTTCCAAGACTCCAGGTATCTTGATGTGAAGATTACTTCTCATACTTGCTGTCCTAGAAGAGGAAGGGGAAGCAGCATTCTGGGAATGGTTCTCTGACGTTTGACTGTACGCTGGTTGGAAGTAATATTCTTTCAAATCAAAACTTGACGGCAAGGAGTCAGCTTTGATTGACGTCAGTTTATGAGAAGAGATAAGGGCAATAGGTTTTTTAGGCCCCTGAAGCTGCCCAGCTGGAGGACTAATGCTTGCTCTGGAAAAGTTGGACATTGGTGAAACAGAAAGGTCATCTTTGGGAGAGGCAGAATAATACAATTCCCTGTCCAAGGAGGCTGTATCATCCTGGTAAGTTTCATCACTATTGCTTGCTGATCCAGCTCTTAAATTTGACTTGTTTGAACACAGACTTCCTATTTCTGACTCAGTCTCTGAAGATTTAATGATTGATTTGAATGGATTTGAAGAACCAGAGACTTCAAGTTTGGTAATGTTTACACCTAAATCTTTCTGGTTAGCTGTTAAAAGTTTTGGTGCCAATGTTCTAACCACTGTAGATATGGCTTTCCCCACTTGGTTATTATCTGTTGGTGACTGTAGCTCATTTCCCCCCTCAGGCTCCTCCCTGACAGTTGGTGACATTCTGTTGGCCTGTTCTGCTCTTAAACAGGTCAGTCTGTCCAAGAACACATCCCTGTGAGCAGAGGATGGGAACATGTAGCAGATACTGGTGTTCTTTCTTTGACCAAGGTCAAGGAGAGAGGTGGGTGATGAGGCATTGCAATTGTTTGCTGGGATATTTTTAGACCTATCTGAAGGAAAAGAGACTTCCAGAGACAGTTCACAAGGCTTAAAATCAACATTTAGGTCTGATCCAGGTGTTCTAAAGTCTTCCACTTCACCATCTGGAATGGGATGAATTTTGATATCAAAAATAGCATCTACAATAGAGAACTGATGACAAACCTCAAACTTCATTGACTCTTCTGGGTCAGTTTCAAACGATGCTGGGGGCCAGTGAACCAGCGCTGGATTCAAACAGTAAACACAATTCTCTGACAGCACCAAGAGACAAAAACCAGGAGTGTCCTTGACCCTAATCAGAAGAACAATCGACAGCCTGTCAGAGGGCATCCCAAAGCATTTCTCCTCCAGGGTGATGACTTCGTCCAAGAGATCTGACTGATGACTTAGGTTGACGTACTCGGGACAGCAAGTGGTGTGAAGATGTAAACAAGCTTCTTGCAGTTTGGACAAAAACCGCCTCAGACCCAGTGACTCCACAGCAAATAGGGTGAATGTACCACTCTTCCCAACAAAGGCTTCCTCCAGTCTTAGATAGGCATGGCAGGGACCAATCACTACTTGCTGTATGTTTCCAATGGGCATAATACTTAAAGGCCTCAAGACTGGCACTGCAGGATAACAGGATTGCATGGCAACCATCTCCTCGATAAAAATTTTACTTTTGGTGACCACAACGCAGCAGGGATGAAGATGGTTAGGCTTGGAGAGCTGCTCGACATAGCACCAGAGAATGTCCAGGACAGACTCTTGCTCACTTCTCATTCTCTCTTTGCCAGGGTGGAAGGTTGGCGACATGTCTCCAAACAGTTGGATGCTCAGCCATGCAACAAATTTCTCTGATGAAGTTGTCGGTAAGTCAGATACATTGTAAGCTAGCTTCAGCTTCCTGGATGTATGAAGACAAATTTTGAGTAAAAAATTAATAGAATGTTAATATAATTATTTGGTTATAATATGACAACATTGGTAATTTATTAACTTATCATGATGATTAATAGCCAAAACCATTTTATACAAGTAAAAAACCATTAATTTGATTTGAAACAATTTAAGGTACCTTGTAGGCTTTAATACTAATACAAATATTTTTCATAAAATATTAATTTATATGAATTTACTTTAACCTTTTTTTAATGTTTTTATTTTACTTCAAAGAAAGGAGAGCTCTACTCTCTGTTTACTTAAACAGACCATCTCTTACTTATGGTCTTTAATTCCACAGTAATTGTGCTAGTAAAGACACCAATAGGGCATACACTTCCAAGATTAAAATGGACAATATTTCAAAGCCGGCTCAAGACTGGAACCCACAGGGGAAGAGAAAGGCTGAGAGACCAAAGCAAACATGGAGGAGATTGGTGGATCAAGAAGCAAAGACGGCAGGAGGGACGTGGACACAGTTCAAGGGGAACTACCCAGAACAGCATGTGTTAGCAAAATACTGTTGTGACTCTTTGCTCCTTTTTGGAGTCAGAACGACTAAGTCAAGTAGTAATTACAGTAATTGCAGATGCCATACACAACAGAAGCAGAAAGAAGGGTGAAAGTGCAACGGCGCCTGGTGACTACATATGCCCAACCTGCGATCGCAGCTGTGTATCAAGGATCAGCCTCTTTAGTCACACAAGAGCTCGCAAGGGGAAAAGATCGTCTCTAGAGACGTAAAATGCCACAGAAATTACAGTAACCACCAATAAAGCAGAATAGCTCTCAAAGATGTGTTTTCTATGTTTCGAGAGTGATGGTATAGTAGAGAATAGGGAGGAATGCAATAATACAAAGACCCAAATGTGACCTACATATTTTGTCAACACTTTTTTCATCACCATTCATGTGGAATAACAAATGTTAAAAACAAATGTAAGAGAAAATTATAATTTTCTTAAAAACTAAAACTTCTGACTATCTTCTCATTGATTTAAATGAACAAATTAACCACTGATATTCATGACACTAACTACCATTATGTTCTTTGAGCCATAAGGTATAACCTTCATCAATGTTTACTACCTGCCTTTGCTTACTTTTTTTAAAATAATTTATTGTATTTCTTAAAATAATCTTGTCAAAGGTAGGTGCTTAGAATACATTCATTAACAGAAAAAAAAAGTAAAATAACTGTTTTAAAGAAGAAATAAACGATTTCAGCAAAAATTATAACACAATATTTTCTTAGTTTCAGCTCAAGCGTACATAAATTAGAAAGCAAATTAATTAGTTCATCAGAACTATAAGCTATCAGAAATAAATACATTTTTTTTTAAATTTGTTATTATAAGAATTAAAATTTTATAAAGAAAAAAAAAACAAAAATAATTTTAATTATAATAGTGATGATGGCCACTAAATGTATATTATTTCCAAAATTGACTTGAACCATTGGAATATAACATTCATTAAGTTGGTTAAAAAAAAAAAAACAATTTAAAACTTTGTTCAAAGATCATGAGAGAAAAATGAGGATAAAATATCTGTATGACAATATACTTTTAAAAGTTAATTTATAAAAACAAAACATATATATATTTATATATATATATATATTTATGTTGATACTGAAGATCTATATATTTGTAAAAAAAATATTATTACATATAAATAAAGAAACCATTAGTAATTTAGTTTAAATCTTTTTTTTAAGGCTTTAAATGTATCAACTGCTGCAAGGTATGCCATGATCACAATCATAAATATTTGTATAAAAGGTTTCCCCTTCATGCACAATAACATGTTGATAACATTGACATTTTGTTGAGGCTTGATGTCATTCAAAAGGAATTTAGGTTTAAAAAAAAGAAAAAAAAAAAAGGAGAAAAAAAGAATAGAAACTGGGCCCACAGGGTAGAAAAGAAATACAAAGGAGTTCAGATTAGAATTATATTTCAAGGCTTTGGTAATTAACTAGTTAATGTTAATATACAAATAAAGAAAGAAATTTAAAGCACAAGTTTTTTAATCATCAGATTTTGTCAATAAGAATGCCTAAATATTGTAGGTCCAGGGCAGTATCAATGGATTAAAATATTTGTTTAATAATAAACCAGGATGTCAAAAAAAAAGGTGTTTGTGAGGAACAGCAGTTCATACAAAAACCTGTCCATCTTCATGAGATATGAACTGGATGCCAGCATGCTTAGAGGAATAGGAACAAATGGGCAAGTAATAATACCTTTTCTAAAACAGACCTCTTTTCCGAAGGTCCAGTGACAGCAGGAAGCGAATGTGACAGATCTGAATTTGAAATGACGGCTTTCGGTTCCAGTGGCTCGGAGCCTGATTTTGTCACAGCTGGGCTGGACACTGTTTCTAAGCTCAGTGCTTTGGCAGAAGCTAAGACTAATGCTGGTTGCGGTGACGAGCCGGCCGTTAAGGGAGACCTGACTTCTCCCACGTTAGAGGTTCTCTTGGGTGTGGACAAATGTGGGCTGTAGGTATATGAGGCAGGGTTTTCAGAGGCCAAGTCAAAAGGATGTGCCTCTGGAACAAGTTCATGGGCGTACACTTCAGTGAGGACATCACTGTCACTATTGTTGTTAGTGTTGAAATAAGATTCTGCGTTGGCCTGAGACGGTGGCTGCTGAGACTGACCATCATGACTGACTTCTGCCTCATGGACATCACTCTGGGATGATATAGACTCCTGAATTGAAAATAGAATTATTTGAGCAATTAAATATCTTCCATTTCATTATATCCACTATAAAATAATTATGATATTGTTGAATAGGTTAAGCAAGATAGAAGAGGAGATAACATTTAAATTGAATTAGACTTTGGTGCAGAAATTAATGACACTTAGGTATGGATGTTAACAAAAAATATAAAATAGGTAGCAGAAATAGCTTGGTGACAAAATAAGTAGTTACACAAAGGATTTCAAATAGTAAAGATGGTTTTGTTTATTATAGACACTTTGGACTTAGGTATAGCGAGGACATATGACCGTTTCCCCTTCTAATGTCAGATTAAATATTCTCAAGTATTCAATACTTAATTACTTTTTTTTTGTTTCTTTTGTTGGCTTTGTTATATGAGAGGCAATGTGTTAGAGAGAGAAAGTCCAGTCCAGCAAAGCAAGCAGTAAGAACTGTGTGTTACAAAGTGAGTCTTTGAAAATGTAGCTGTACGAGCTAGAGAGGCTTGTCGTGTTAGTTAGGCAGTTCTATCGTGTTAAAGCATTTGAAGTTAGTGTAGCCAATTGTGTTTATTGGCTGTGGATGTATTTGTCATTAAAACGCCACATTGTTTATTGAAGCTCTTGTTGTCAAGTTCAAGTGTTAGATGTGCTGTGTTGCGTTTAGCAGTGTTTGCAGAAGGCCTGATAAATAAAGTCGTAACAATATCATCAAGTGAACTCCACAACACTATATTTGTCTGACAAGCATCCTATAAGGAGCCTTTAACACAGATCATGAAAACATTTTTATTAGGGGAAATATCCTGCATGATCCATAATTCAGAAACAATTCATTGAAAAAGACAGTATATATATCCTGAAAGTCAAAGCAGAAAAGTAATGTAAAGTATTAACTAAAAAGTCTCACAATGTTACCTGACTACAGGGGCTGGAACTGCGTACAACACCATGCTGCTCTTTTCTTGACCAGTCAGAAGCTGAGGGAACTGACCGACTGATTACACCTGTCATAAAAAAAATATATATAACTTACTTTCATTAATTGTATAGTAGAAAACAGCATATTGTAAGAAAGCTAGATAAGTGAAACTTATAAACAATTTTCTAGAAATTGTTACTGAGGTAGTGAGGCAGAGCTATTGCAGATGTCTTAAAGATTATCAGCTTGGACTAAAACAAAAATATACTGAGTTCACAACATTTTAATTCAATGCACACAAACACAGACACAAATAAGAAAAAGACTTACCAGGCAAAGGAGATTCAGTTCTGCTGACTTTGCCCTCATTGGTACTATTCAGGGAGTTGGTTGGTGAACATTGACCATACTCTGAGAGACTTACAACAGATGGATTCTAAAAACAACATAAACATTCAAAATGTATAAGAAACAAAATAAAATATAGCATTGCTAAATTTAAATTCCTGCAACACTTTGATTCCTTGTTCTGTTTGTGATTTTTTTCAGGGTACTTGCAAATTAAACAAACAAATTTTACTTTTAAATCTAAATTGGGTTTGTTTAAAATGTAATTTGGGTTTGTTTAAAATGTAATTTGGGTTTGTCAAACAACTTTTATCTTGATTGTAAATTTTGATCACAATGATAAGGTTACTCCCAAACTTTCAAAACATCATTTCTAATACTAAGCATTCTTAACTACCACTTAGTAATCATTCATTCATACTTGGCAATGAAATTCATAAACACAAGACTGAAGACTCAATGCCAGAAATTAAAAACAAGCCAATGTAGTATTGCCTGTCTCTGCTTCTGTGTGACCCAAGGTTAAACAAATGTTCATTATATATATATATTTTAGGATAACATCTCTTTAAAGTAAACTTTACAATAATTTGAAGAAGCAAGGTCTATTTGATGAGGGAACTCAGGACACTGTTTTGAGGTTACTGAGTAAATTGTATAACAAAATATCAATGTTAATTAAAAAAAACTTTGATGAAATAATTCATTAGGTCTGGATTCAGTGTTAGAGAAAGTATATGGAAATCCAAACTTGACTGTATTATAATGATACCTTTTATTTCCATGTTTGATTGAAAGGAATTTAAAAGAAAAACAAGTATGCATGTTATTTTCATTTAGACAGATTTGTTTTATCTATACGACATCAGTTGCATCTACACAGATCTACATAGGTTAACATAACATCTATCTACACAGATTTACCTAACAGATCTACAAACCTTTTTAGGCCTTTTGGTAATCTTCACATCCTTGGCCTTGCGTAAAGCTTGCAACACAGCAACAGTGTCCAGTTCTTTTTGATCTGGGGGCTGGTTGTCCAGTACAATCTGTTCAACACAAGATAATGAAAAACAAAAACGGATTTCATTGGTCAGAATCAATAGAGATCTAATATCTGAAGTAGTAGACCTATACTATTTAGGAGTAGACCTATACTATCTTCTAAACTACTATCTACATACACTATTGGTAGTATTTCAGAGACTATATAATTATGCAATTATTAAAATAGAACCTGTACAGGAAATACATTTTTTTAAATATTTTTTTTTATAAGGAACTGGGTGTTTTGGATTTTGTGGAAAACAAAAAATATAGAATGTTTTGGTAAGTTTTTATTTTAAAAATTAAGCTTTTCCATGGACACAGTTTTGTTTTATAAGAAGAGCCCACCAGTACTTACCTCCCTCACCCTATCGCCAAACATTTCCAACGTCTTAGTCCTATAATCTAAAGCATTCGTTACAGCATTGCCCACCAGCAACAAATCTTCAACACACGGAAGTTGACTGACAAAGCGAAGCTCATCAATCTAGAAAATCAAAAACAAGATTTTTTTTTAAGTTTTGCATTCAATGTGTATGTAAACTGTAAATTTCTAAAAAAAACAAAGCTCCACGTATTAATGGCTCACAAAATAGAGAGTTGTGAGCAATGATCATTTAATTTTTAATTTTTTACAAGATGTCATTTTTTAATCTCTGAGTTGATGCTTACATATGTAGACTCAGTGATTATTTGAAAATCAAGTAGAATTAAAATAACTTTAGTGAAATATAAAGCAAAGTTCCACTTCCAGACCTTGTGGTCTATAGGGCAGATGATGTAAAGATCATCTGTGTCTATGACCTACAGTTAACAAGGGTGAAATATGTTACATTTTAAAACAACCACCCTAGACAACTTTTTCACTTTTTTTAGCAATGAGATTTGGCCAATTTCCAAACTGTTATGTTGACACTATTTTCATTAAAGAAAATGTTCTAGCTGAATCTATTGATCCACTTACTGAAGCAATTTTGTTGAAAGACACGTCGAGCGTTTCCAGCGAGAAAAGTTTTGCAAAACCTGGGAGGTAAAGAGAGAGAAAAAAATTATTAAAAAAAAATCAGTTCACAGCTTGCAAATTTCTAGTTTGGTTCTATAATATCTAGAGGAACATTACCATGGAGACTCTCCAGGCGATTGTGAGCTACTCTGAGGACCTTGACATTGCCCATCTTTGTGTGAAGCGAATCCACATGTTTGATGTTGTTGTGACTCAAGTCCAGATGAGTCAGCTGACTCAGCCATTGCAGATTTTGAATACTCTCAATTAGGTTGTAGCCCAGGTTCAACTTTTCAATGTTTGGCATCAGTTGCTGTTGTTAGAAATATATGTATCACTTTTTATATTCCTAGATTGATGCTATGATGCTATAGCTGGGAAGTTTCACTATATGTAATTATAATCATAAAATTTTAATTCTCAAATGTATCTTTGTACATTTTACAAACTGAACAATGCCATTATAGTTATATGGTAGGGATTTCAACTTGAAGTATTTTCATGTTTCTTAATCTGCTAATTACTTTCCGGTTTAAATTATATTAGTGAATATTTCTGGACTAAGTTGTAGGCTGCTATAACATGCTTGAAAAGCACATCTGAGTATGAGCAAAAATTTTTTTTTAATTCAAAGCATCTTTTAGTGGAATGCAAAAGTTAATCTGTATCTATCTTATATATTATATTATACACCAATAAAAGTTTTTAAAATAAACTAAAGTTGTCAATATTGTTAAGAAACTATATATAATTTTGAATTCCAAAATTTTGAAAGATAACAAAAGCAATTTTTTTTTGTTTTCAAATTTAAAACTTACAATGCAATCTGGTATATCTGAGAAAGAGTTCCGGCTCAGATCTGCTTCTACCACTAAGTCCCAATAGCCAACAATCAAAGAACCATCTTCTGCTTTCCAATGAGGTGCATCTTGTAATAAGATTTCCTAGAGAGACCAATGTATATAGGTTAGTGCTACTACATAAAAATACAATTAATTTATGGGCAATATTTTTTATTAACTATTCATTAAATATTGTTACATAAATATTGTCCCAGCCATCAGCCATAGTGAAGACAATTAGGCCGAAAGGGAAGCAAAACAAGACCTCTGTTGGGGTGCTAAGTGTTACTAATTAATATCTAAGAAAAAAGTCAATTTTATTTTATGCCAAAGCTAATATGCACAATTATAGGGTGGTTATCTTTAACTACTTATATTGATCTCCATCTTACTGACTTTCAGAAACAAAGACTGCTGGGATGCCTGCAATCTTTATGCATGGGGTTAAATATGGTGACAAAAAGATAAATATTCCATAAAACTTCAATGAAATCTGAGATGAAGTATCAATTTTTATGTGGGAATAAAATTTTAAAAAAAATAAGAGTAAAGACCTACTTTTAAAGAAGATGATGACTCATGCACATCAAATCGAGTCAACGTCTGCTTCACAGTTTCAAGGCCAGTGATAAGTCTAAAATTACAACCAGTGATCTATGGGGGAAAAAAAAGTTTATGATTATGCTAATTTATTTCAGTATAGAACACCTTTTAAAATAATTCTGTATTCAGTCTTACCTCTAACGTTTGCAATGACTTAAACAAGGTCAAATCAAATGGCAGCTTGTTCATAATAATATTACTAGTGCCAACTGGTTTTTTACCACTCACAACCTAAACAAATGTAATGCAAGAAAAAAACAACATATTAGATTATTGAGCAAAAATATTGTCATTTGTATTTTTTTAAGTCTAGAATAAAAACATAGTTCTATTCTGAGACATCCATGGGAAAAAGGTCGACACAATTCTGACACCAGAGTAAGAACAATGTAGTAGATAACTTACTTTTAAATGTTTACTTCGGGTAATGAAGTCAAGAATGTGGCCTAAATCTTTCTTAAGATCACCACTATCTGGAAAAAAAAACTGTTATTAAGCATTTCTTTTGTAAGAAAACTTAATAAAATAGATAACACTAAAAACATTTCTTAAACTTTGTTCTCTATTTATGATCACTAGTATGTACCTTTTTTAGAACAAGAAATACAATTTTAAAGTTAAAATCAAACTGTGGTTCGTCCATCGTGGTTCGATGATGACCACTTTGTCATCCAGTGGGCTGAGGGCTTTGCACTGGGGTTTTGTGCCTCCTCATGTGGCTGGTGAGACCTATGCGAGCCCGGAATGTTCGGCCGCACTCTGGGCAGGTAATTCCAGCTGGAGCTAGTGTCGTTTGCCTTGCTTTCCTTCTCTGGCGTTTTTCTTTCGCAAGCGTTGTTCTTTTTTCCTCAGCAACCTGTGCGCCGGATCTCATAGCGCGGCGCCATGATACTCTGTCATGTGCCTCTGTCTCCCAGGTGCCTGGGTCAATGTTGAACTCCTTTAGAGAAGCTTTGAGGGTGTCTTTGTAGCGCTTTTTTTGGCCACCTTGCGAGCGCTTGCCTTCTCTTAATTGGCCATACATGAGACGTTTTGGGATGCGGTGGTCCTCCATCCTGCACACGTGTCCTGCCCATCGCAGCTGGGACTGCATCAGGATTGTGTGGATGCTTTTCAAACCAGCTCTTTGAAGGACTTCAGTATCTGGCATTCTGTCTTGCCATTTGACATTTAGTATTCTTCTTAGACATGACATGTGAAAGTGATTTAGTTTCTTGGCATGTCTTCTGTATACTGTCCATGTTTCTGAGGCATAGAGCAATGTAGGTAGGATGACGGCTCGGTAGACCCCTAGCTTAGTGTTTGTGGTGATACCACGTCTGTTCCAAACATTGTTTGATAGTCTGCCATATGATGCACTGGCCTTGGCGATGCGAAGGTTGATTTCGTTATCAATATTTCCATTTCTGGAGAGTGTGCTGCCAAGATATGTGAATTTGTCCACTGCATTTATATCGTGTCCATTTATAGTGATGCTTGGATCCGAGTAGGCTTTCCCAGGAGCAGGTAAATATAAGACTTCAGTCTTATTTGTGTTAATGGTAAGGCCAAAGTCTGAGCATGCTCTTGAGAAGTCACTGATGATGCTTTGTAGATCGTCTTCAGAGCAGGCATTTAGGGCGCAGTCGTCAGCAAATAGCAAGTCTCTGATTACTGCTGAATTTGTTTTTGATTTTGCTTTGAGCCGCCTCGGGTTGAATAGGCCACCATCAAATCTGTCTGTTATATTTATTCCTTTGTTTTCTCTATCCGTGAATGCATCTGTCAGCATAGCGGAGAACATGATACTGAACAGTGTAGGTGCTAGGACACAGCCTTGTTTTACCCCGTTTGATACTTCGAAGGGCTCTGATGGTTCACCACTTTCTTGGACACGGGCCTTCATGCCATCGTGGAATAGTCTCACCATGGTAATGAATTTTCGTGGACAGCCATACTTTGACATAATCTTCCAGAGACCTTCCCTGCTGACAGTGTCGAATGCCTTCGTTAGGTCGACATATATTGAGAAGAGGTCAGCATTTTGTTCTTGGCATTTTTCCTGGAGCTGCCTTGCCGCAAAGATCATGTCAATGGTTCCACGCTCTTTTCTGAAGCCGCACTGACTTTCTGGTAGTAGACCATGTTCTATGTGTTGCATGAGCCGATTTAGTAGGATGCGTGCAAGGATTTTCCCAGCAATAGAAAGAAGAGATATCCCTCTATGGTTGTCGCAGATTTGGCGGTTTCCTTTTCGCTTGTATAGATGAACAATTGTGGCATCTTTAAAGTCTTGTGGTATTGACTCATTTTCCCACATAATTAAAAATAGCTCATGAAGTCTTTCGATCAGGGGTAGTCCACCTTTTTTGTAGACCTCTGCGGGAATGGAGTCAGCTCCTGGGGCTTTTCCGCTTGCAAGCTGTTGAATGGCAAGATCGGTTTCCTTTAGCGTGGGAGGGTCATCCATTTTTTCATTTATTGGTACTTGCTGTAGCCTGTCTATGGCCGCTTCATTTATGATGGAAGGTGTATTGAGAACCTTTTCGAAGTGCTCGGCCCAGCGTTTTAGGATTTCTTCCTTATCTGTCAATAGGATTGTCCCATCAGCATTTAGTAGAGGAGATGAGCCTGACTTTGTGGGTCCATAGATTTCGTTTATGGCATGGAAGAAGTTCTTCATGTCGTGCTTGTCGGCAAATTCCTGTATTTTTTCCACTTTCTTGCTAAGCCAGGTATCTTGCATTTGGCGTAACTGTTTTTGCACATTTTTGCGGATGTTGGTGAATGCATCTTTAGTGGACTGGGAGTTTGGGTTGTTTAGATACAGTTTATGGAGCTTGTGCTTTTCATCTAACAGTTTTCTGATCTCAGTACTGTTTTCATCAAACCAGTCCTGATGCTTTCTCTCCATAGGTCCGAGTATGCTTAATGCTGTGCTATGGATAGCTTCTTTGAAACATTCCCAGCTTTTATCTACATTCGATTCAATTAGAGAGGTGGACTTGAGGCAGTTCTCTATCGCATCTGCGAACGACTTTTCAGTTTTGTCATCCGCTAGGCTGGCAGTGTTTAGCCTTTTTAGGGGTTTAGATTTTTGCGGACGTCTCTTAGGTTGAATACGAATGTTGAGCTTTGTGATGATGAGGCGGTGGTCTGTTCCACACTCTGCACCACAGCAAGATTTGGTGACACGTATGTCCTGACGGTCAGATTGTCTGGTGATGACGTAATCTATGAGGTGCCAGTGTCTTGAGCGGGGATGCATCCAGGAGGTTCGCTTTCTCATTGGAAGACTGAATATTGTGTTTGATATGAGCAGCTTGTGTTCAGCACAGGTCTGGAGTAGTAATAATCCGTTGCTGTTGCATTGTCCTATCCCAAATTTGCCTAAGACTCCTTTCCAGATGTGATGGTCAGAGCCGACTCTTGCATTGAAGTCACCGAGAATGAGTAGCTTTTCTGTTTTTGGAATATCACGTATGGTGGAGTTTAGTTCTTCGTAGAATTTTGCTATGACGTCATCTGGCATATCAAACTAGCATATCATTGAATGCCTTAAGGATTAGGTGTAAAATTAAAATGTAAATTAGGTTCAGAAAGAGGCTTGTGACCTCAATAAAGAGAAGGACGTTAAAGTTTCTCGGTGAATGAGAAAAGGGGAATGTAGTGGGGCAATACAAATGATTGGTTTGTTCTAAAAAAAAAAAAAAAGTTTTTTTTACCACATGTTGGCTCAGGAAGTTTAAGTCTCTCAGTAAGTGAGTAAAGCTGGAGTGAAGTGACTTCATACTGATCTTTGGTCTGTAACAAACTCTCACCTGTGCATAGAATATGATGCCAAATTAGAACAATGTAGAACAACTATTTAACTAACAAGATTTATAACAGAATCTCATCTATAGGTGATTGCAAAGACCAAATCTCCTCACTTAAATTCAAAAATGTGTATACTGTAGACTAAAAAGGCATCCTTCATTTTCTTGTATTCTCTAAGGCTAAATACTATTACTTGTCAAAACATCTGCAAAGTAGATGAGGAAAACACCATCAAAGACTTTGGGTTTCAGACAAGTGAGACAGCAAATATACTAAAGGTTACTGGTCAGTAGAAAACTTTAACCAGACTACATTTGTATGAGAGTATT
>JADKLZ010000687.1:36375150-36410324 GCA_021533235.1 Biomphalaria straminea | reverse complement strand
ATATATAATTATATGGGAAAAGTTGTTTAAAGATAAAAGAAAATTTTTTTAAAAATTAACATGTTTAATCTCTATATATTTTTTTCTTTTTTTTTTACTGAACGTTAGTGTATATACTGTCAGATGCAACTCCTGTTGTAAACTGTTGAGCCCTTTAACTATCAAAAATGTATGCATTTCTTTCCACAGTAATGAAGAGGTCATAGAAGCTGCCATAGCGCTAGGGATCCAGGCACTTGCAGAAACAGACAATTGGCAGCATGTGCTCAGCTTTATCATTAAGACATATGGGAGCATTGACCTTTGCCCACCAAGAATTATTCAAGTCTGGTAAACATTTTTTTTACCAGTAACTTAATTGAATTTCATCAGGAGAGTGTTTAAGGGTACTAATCAAATAACATTCTTATAAACCATTGGCTTGCAAAAATATAGAACTTGTTGACCTTAACATCTGAAATAAGAGAACAAGTTTTGATTGCTCTGATTACATGTGCTACTTTTTATTAGGTAAAGGAGGAGCCAAAGATTATTATTTTCGTGTCCCTTCATCATTTTAAGTTTGAAATTGATACAAATTTATCAAATAAATTTCAAAATCTTTTAGCACATGGGAAGAAAAATGTATTTGTTTTAACAATGTAAGTGAAGCATTCACAATTGTTTAAGATGCTATTAGATATATATTGTATTCCTGCAGTATCCTGCTCCATGCACATGTAAAAGAATATTTGCCTTGCCACAAAATAGTACAGACATGGTTGAAAAATCCACAAAATTTGAATCACAGTCAGTGTTCTAAGGTAAGATCATTTTTCTTATATTTTTTGCTTTGCAAGAAAAAGTAGAAACTTTAAGAGACTAAGATAAATATTTTGAACTTACAATTCTTTCATAATGAATCTTTTTCCAAATATTTGAGTTAGTTGTGTAATGAATCTCCTGCCAAATATTTGAACAGGTTGTGCGCATCTACGCCCATCACATTCTCTGTCCAACTGGATCATATGAAACGTTACAGGAAGTTATCAACAGCTGTCCATCCCTCAGTGATTCAGATAGGGCAGCACTTCAAAAGTTACCACAAGTAAGTCTAACTATAAAACTGTTGTTTTTTTTTAAAGTTAAGTTTTACTGAACAAGTCGCAGTTTGATGAAAAATTAGGAATAAACAATAATCCTTGAACTGTAGTAAAAAAAATGGCTCCTTGTTTGTCAATATTTTGCATGTTTTAGATGTCCTTCATGTGTGAAGATTATCACATCCTGCCTAAATTTCTCGCAGGACAGCAAGGAATGGTAGTAGGCAGGGTTTGAACATGAGACCAATGAGATGATAGTCCAGAGTGCAGACCACACAACCATGAGGCAGACATCCTGGTGTTGAGATGTCTTACAATATTAATATTGCAACAGAATTAATGCATTGAATGTGTCTGTTGCAACAAGATATTCTGAATATTTTTTTTTAAAGTTTTGAGATTGCCTTCTTCAACTGTTTATGTCGAATTAACATATCGATTGGAATAGACATTTGTATCATTGCATGTACACTGACAAAGGAGATACATCAAATCTTTTTATGACCATGATTTGGAAAACTTTGACATTATGAAAATAGCAAAAAGTAAAATCAATGCTAGGTTTCATTTTCATAAAAATACTCTAGTTTTAATATTCTTGAATAAATAGTTACAAGATTTTGAAAATTATTTCCAATACGGATACTTGCAAATTAAATCACTTCTTGTTTCCCATTCATGTTTTGTTGTTGCTTTATAAGTTTTAGACATTGTTTCAGAAACTAGGATTATAACATAATGCCCTACAGGACTTCAGGGGGATGGAAGTGAGCAGGGCTCAAACCAGGGACCATCATGATGGCAGGCTGAAGTACATACCATATGACCAGTCAACCTGTTATGTTACATAAACAAAGCTATTTTCAAATGTCAATATAATGGCTTGTAAGTTTTTCAGGATTTTCTTCTTGCTTGAGTTAGTCTTCTCATCTTGTGAAGTTAGTCATCTTGACTCAATCTACTATCTTTATGTTTCTTTCCACCCTCTATTATAAAATGTAGTAGGCCTATACTATTTGCAATTAAAATGTAGGTATGTAAGAAGAAATCTAAATTTGAAAACGAAACAGCTTAAGGATACAGTCATTTGTATATGAGATTTTAAAATATCATGTGGTGTACGCATCAAGATATCTACAGAAATGTAAACAGGAAGTTTAGAATCCAGTTGTATGCCAGGAGATCCTTGTTTAGATGGAGCAATAACAGAATTCCTCGTTAACCAATTAAAATATTTGAATCCTTCAAGTAAAAATCATGAATAAAATAGAACACACACTATATATATATATATAAAGCTTAAATGTATGTTATAATCCAAATTCCATAATATATCCATAGTACTAGACTTCATATGAAGCTTGAAACTTATGGACTGAACATAGTGATTTTGTGATTTTTTTTAACCCTGAAATAAGCTCGTCTCCTCTATATGTAGTTTTTCAAATAGAAAGTTTGTACATTTTCTGGTACCAGATATAAAATTGCTCCAGCGTACCAGATTTAACTTCTGAAAATATCTAGATGTATAGCATTGCTTGTGTAGTTCTGGGGTATAAAAATTAAATCTGTGTTTATCTTTTAACAAGGGTGCTCACTAGAGATCATTACATCTTCAATGAAATTGTTTACTTCTAGGCAAGAAGATTTGAATCTTCTAAAATGCTGCCATTAGAGAATTTCAAGGAAACAATGTATCCTGGCCACCAATCCTCACAAGAAATTTCTCCTTCAGAGGAAAAGAAACCCAGATTTCATCTCACAGATACCAACACAGACACAAAATGTAATTTAAATATTGTTAGAAACCAGAAGGACAAAAGTAGAAGCACTTATGTAGACCTACCATCTAAAGGTAAGAAATGAACTGTCTAAAGGTATTCTAAGTGTTCTAATTTGCTTAAGGTTTCTTCAGTAACCACGTTGGATTTTTTAATGAGATATTCTCCTTTGTGTATAAGTAAAACCAATTATAGTTTTATATCTTAAAATCTGCGATTGATTGAAAAGAAGGAGTTTGAACACATTTTTAACTCTTTCTCTCCTAATTGACAATGCCAGCGTTGATTTGACCCCATTAAACTAAATGGATTTTTGGATTTATAATTTGTGTTGTTTAAAAAGAGCATGCATTCTCCCATAATTTAATACCAAATAAAACATTTTCTGATAACAAACAAAAAAAAGTTATTGAAGTTTAATTAGAACAAGATAGTGAAATACATATGAGCGAACTGAATAATACAATGGAACAATGAAAATAATTACGGAGAGAAAGAGTTAATGCATCTTCTACTGTATTACTGTATTTAAAAAAGAACGGGTTATATCTCAGTTAACAATTGAAATTCTATTCATTATATCTTGAGAACATGTTTATCATGAAATGATAGGTAGAGCATTGATGTAAAATGTTATAAACCTGTTGTCCACACTGATAGCTAAGGCACATTCCTCCTCCCATAAGCTAGGACAAATTTGTATGAAAGCAGAATTTAAGTCTTTGGTTAATATGCATGACTGAATGCATGACGCGTAGAACATAGTCATCTTCTTTTTTGAAGTAATGTCTGTATTGTATAAGATAAGATAAGAAATATGAAATATATATTGCTACCTGAAATTTCTATCCTAACTGCTTCACTTTAGTGTTGCTGTCTTACAGTCTTGAATACTTTGTCTTTCCTTCTCTTGAGCTCTTCCATTTATAATGCTTATCTTATCTTGTATCTTGCTTGTATACTTTCTATTTTCTGAATTTTTTTTTTTTTTTTATTTTGTATTTCCCCTGTAAGTGGGTTGAGTGACCCAAGACAACAGTTTCTGCTTTCAAGAATGTTTGAATTGAATGCTTTACTTTGTTGACAATAAAAAAAATAGGATTGAAATGTTAAATGGCTTGCATTAATGAGCCATCCTAATGTGTTTTCAACAGAACTTAATGGCTTAAGTATTCTGCGTTAGGAAAATCAATTTTTTCACATTTTATTTCACTTCAGGAGTGTCTATGTTGACAACCTTGTGCAAGACAATCTTTGTTACTGCCAGAACCTTTGTAGAATCACAGAAATCCATAGGATTGATCATCATGGGCATATTAGCTTTCTATGCCATCATACAAACACAGAGCGGTAAGATCCCTTTATAAAATAAATCTTGTTTACTAAGATTTTGAATAAGTTCCTGCGTGAGGGTTAAATGGGTTTCCCTTAAACTTGAGATACTGGTATCAAGTCAGTTCATGGAAATGGTTACAATTGAAGGTGTGTGTTGCTTCAAATTATTCTGGTTTAGATGTGTGACTGAGGGGTTCTATCAAGGGAGCTTAAGTTTGAATCTCAATCTGGATGAGTTGTGTTTTCTGAGTGTCTAAAGGCAGCATTGAAACCTTCTCCCAGATACTCCCTATTGCACACAGTAATGAAATATGATCAGAGATTACAAAAGGTTGTCAAGTAAATAACTAAAAGCATTTCATAGAAACAAAAGAATACAAATTACTCATTTCTAGGCTTCGTTTTCTGTAGAAAGGACTAGAGGTGGTTTATAATGATATAAAGTGTGGACACACTCAGTGTCCAGTTTCCATTATATGTATAGTATAGTAAAGTTCCCCATTTAGACCTTGGGGTCTATAGGGCAGATGATGTAAAGGTCATCTGATTCTGTGGCCTACGGTTAAGAGGGTGTCACATGGCCAGCACAACGACCAACCGCCTTTACTTTTCCCTAACCAATGTCAGGTACCCATTAGAGCTGGGTGAACTCAGAGGCGCCAGAAGATCTCGAAATTAAAAATCCCAGTCTACACCAGGATTCAAACCCTGGTTCGGAAGTAAGCCACCGCGCCTCCAAGTTTCCATTATAGAGACAAACATCCACAAAAAAGCTAAAAAGATTCTAGAAATAAAAAATCACCCTTTGGGTCAGGATTTTGTGATTTTACCATCACAAAAGAGATACAAGACACCGATAGAAGACTAATAGACACAAGCTCTCTTTTGTTCCCCTGGCAGTGAAATCATTGAATAGAAATAATTTGATATAAACATAAACTTTTTTCACATGTAAATTTTGAATGAGTCATGTATGAATGTACATTTTTTTTTTAGGTTTGATGTTTTGTTTGGTGTAATGCACAAATTGTAAGACAAATTTCCTCACGGACAATAAAGATTATTATTATTATAGTAAATATTTCAAATATGCATCATAACTTCAACTCTGAAGAAACATCCGAAACAAACATGACCATGAAGGAGGGGCTTACTGAGTTTTTCATTACATCATTAATTAAGCACTAGTGCTATCAGAGCACTGTGATGATGTGTACTATACATTTTTATATCTAGATCTTATGGCTAAAAAATTACCCTTTTGTGATCTAGTTGCGCAATTGTATTGACTGCTCAATTAATAACTAATTACTGAATTGTTGTTCAAATACTTAAGCAGAAAACAGGCTTCTTTGTTTTTATCTTGTAACTGGTATCTTATAAATTACAGGCTTTCATTCTTACAAATTTGTGCTAAACCTGAGAAAAATTTTTACAAAGCTGTGTTTTTCTTTTTCAGCCGATCCTGTCTCAAGTCTTGGTAGACTAGTCATACTTTGGAAATTTTTTATTTCTAGATTGAAACAATTCTCTTTCAATAAGTAACCAGAAAATTTAGTATTTATTGCATTACACATTAACACTCTCACAGTGCAGACTTGTATGGTTTACCCCAAGTGGAACTTCAGGATTTGGAATGGATTTTGTAATTGATCAGGATTATTATTTTTTTTATGTAAATATTTTACAAAAATGAAGCCTTTTTACAAAGTTTACAAAGACTCACTGTCTGGTAAAAATTTTGTTTCCACACCCAGTCTTGGATCAAGCTGAAACTTGGCACAATTATGTCTCTTACCTGGCAACACAAGAATCTATAAAAAGAAATTAACCAATTAGTTAATTAACTATTGGTAATTAATTATAGAGTTTTGTAGTTTGAACAAGGGAAAGAAATTGTAATTGACTGAAGTGGTGGTACCAGTATGACCTGTATTAGTCGCCTTAAATATATCAAATATAAAAAGATAAGTAAACAATCTTTAATGTTCATAAGCTGTCCACTAAATTGGGTGGTTTAGAGAAGGCTTTAGCCATGAGTTCAAATTTAGGTCATCCCCACTTTTATTTTTTAAATGCTTTTCTATTGTTAGTCTAGATCAATTGCTAATTTAATTAAATGACTGATCCAAACTAATTAATACCATACAACTACATTGATACAACTATGTTAAATATTGTTGTTTTTTTTTACATTTTGGATTTGAGGACAATATCTTACATCAGGTACAGTACCAGGAAGTATTATTAGAGTGTGCCTACTTTAAGCCTATAAATTTTATCAATTAAAAGTTAAAATTTATATGCATGCAGTCTGTCTTGCTTTAATTTTACAAATTTATGTAATGTTAATTTTTAATCACCTACAAGGGTAGGTAGCCTAAAATCTTAATCTACCACCTGCAGACAATGGTACCTGAGCTAGTTGTGGCAAAATTTGTAGGTCACAGCTGGGGCTGTGCAGCCACGGGAAATGCATACAGTATTCCTAATTAATCTACGGACTTGAAGACAAGTCATACTATATAGGCCTAATGTTAATTTCTATGTAAGAGATAATCAAGTCACTTCAACTGGAGACCATTGTTCTTGATCTAGTAAATGTAAATCTTTTTTTTTTCACAGACAATTATAAAAATGTAATGACACATTTAAATCCAATAAAGCCCCTTTCATTATTTTTATGTTCTGTAAAGCTCTTATATGTTAACTAAAAATAGAGAAATAATTGAGAAAGAATAAAGTTCTTAAAAACTAACAATTGTTTTAATGTTTAAAAATGTCAACTCTTAGGCTGGTATTTTACTTTGGTCTACCTACTGGTATTTTTTTAAAAGCCCCTATTCATCTTTATTTTTAAAATCTATAAATATTCATCCCAATCAATTATTAATTTTGGTAGTGTAGCTTTTTGCAATCACTAGACTAAAAAAAACAATGATTGAATCAATAGCTTTGGGTCCAGTTATAGACCTAAGAAGTTACAATATTGGTTAATTATAATTTTTTTTTTCTGATATAGTGTTTATTTTTGTTGTTATAACATTTCGCCTATGTCAGGATAAATTATACATAAACTACTGGTACCGGTACAACTAGTCCAGAACCTAATAAAATACATCTAGGGGTTAAAAAAAAGTACAGACACTGCTGTTTCCACCTGCCCCATTTCAGGAATAATAAATTATTGGTTTCTATCCCAACTTTGGTATTTTTGTACCGTACATCATTTTGTTTTCCATCATCCCTATGATGGGATAACATGTTTATGATCTAAAATATATAATATTTTTTTTGTTTGCAAAGAGAAAATAAGCAATAAGTAGCTAATATATACCATTCAATTTCTACTACAGTACTTACTCTAGCCTATAGATATATATATAATATACCGGTATATATATGTTATGGTGATGATGTCAAGGTCTTTCACTCCAAGTTCAAGGATGAGTTAAGTGTTTCACACTACTAGGCAAACCTAGTTCCAACCTGTACATTTTTCCACAGCTGTTGCAGACCAAGCCATTGTCCATAATGAGTCTATTTCTGAAAAAAATTCATTGGTGCAACTTTGTTCATTCCCACCTCTACAAGTCCATACATGTCTTGTTAGACCCCCCTCTTCTGATGGGAAAGCACTTGGCTTCCAAATTTGCATCCTTAGGGCACCTTAAGTCCACCCATGTTAAATGGGTATTAGTTGGGGAAAAGTAAAGGTGGTTGTTGGATGTGCTTGTGCTGGCCACATAAACAGATGATCCTTACATCTTCTGCCCCATACAGGTCCTCCTTCTTCGTTCTCATTGTTATGTTGGAGGGTCCAGATCACTACACCAATATACGAGATAAACTGCTGACCTGCGCAGTGGTTTCCAAATCAGGGAGCTCTCCATATAGTTTTCTTTCTATTGGGGTGTTATGGGGCCAGTGTCTTGTACGGGCTTCTTGGTAAAGAAGCAAAGTGTTGGAGGACGGGTCTGCATTCTCTGGTGACTCCACATGGGCAGATGTCACTGATTCCAATTTTGAGTTTGCGGTACATGTGTTGTCTCATTCTGTTGTGTCCGGTCCTAAGTCGAAAGATTAGACGATCTTGTCAGGATAGCTTATAGCAAGCATCATCTTTGTGATTTGGATGTGAGCTCGTCCATTTCTCATTTATTTTATTTTAATTTAAGATTTAGCTGTAATTAATTTCTTCTGGGTAGAGTGCAGAGTTTATTTGTGAATTAGTTATCCCACTGCCAGGCCCGAAATAAAGGGGGGTGGAGAATTTTAAATTAACTTACCAGGAAACTGTATATAAGTATACTAAACAACCAAGATAGGTACTAACTTTATTTTAGTTATCACAGAAAATGATGTCTCCCATAAGGTAACTTTCAAGGCTGATACTAAGAGGGAGTAGTGCATTATATTATCAGACATGAGAAATAAATGATGAGAAATAAATGAACATAATTGTTCCTGTTGCATTTCAATGCAAACCACATGGCCCAAGCAAGTCTAAATTGGGACATCGGGACATCATTACTCAGTCAAGTCAAAGATAATTGGCCTCCATATTTTTATTTGGACTGGAGAAATGATTAAATGTAATGACAAAGAAAGAAAAACAATGTAGTATCAGTACAAACAGTTTTATTTCTTATGTACACACCCCCCTCTGCTTAACTTGAATAAAAGCAACAGGCAAAAGTCCTGATTGCCACAGTTTTGCAAACAGCCACATATTGTGAAAGACTACATAAAATACACCAATGGTACATGATAGTTTCTCAAATAAAAGTATGTTTGCACAACAGTAGAAACAGGTAAAGTAAGCTTGTAGCTTCAAAGAACAGCTGCCTTTACGAATCTCACCTCTGCTCTCTCTCCACCTCATGGACCAACTGGGCTTTAAAACAAAACAGTGAAGCTTGTAATCAAAACTCTTCTTTTACAAATACAACAATCATGTTGGTAAATATTTACCAATCACTGACCTCCAGTATGACCAACTAAAACTATCCCTCCCCTCATGTTGAAATAATGTTAAGACAATAGCTCAAAATAACTGACTCATGGCTCATCCACACAAAGTAAGGCAAACAAACATTTTCAAGTTGCAGTATATGATAAACAACTTGCTGTTTTGCTGTTAGTGTAAATATGTACACAAAAATGCTAATAATAAAAATATTTTTTTTGCTTTGAATAATTTTGTTAAAATTGGTACAATTTCATTCATCTACATCTTTGAGCCATGTACATGAGTGTTTCATAATTTAATAACCATTACTTGTCAAATCTCTTCTAGAAGTGGTACCAGTATAGTATAAATGTCTCAATAAACAGAGCCAGGTTGACAATGGTACAATCAGGACATATCTCTAGCAATTTTATTACCCTCCAGAATTATTACTACCCCAAAAATAGTTTTCCAGTGGACCCTTTAAAACTATGACCTTTAAGGTAAACTAACTATTGAGGACTGAGAATTAAACAAAGCCATGACATTTTCTTAACATTGGGTGGACAAAACTGTTGCACTAAAATAGTGAAGAAGAAAAAAAAATCTAAACATTAAATAGTAACCAGAACCTAAGTTGACACATTAAAACATTACTTTTTGGCTCTTACAGCAACAGAAACAATTCATAAAACATGGAGTAATGGGGAGAAAAATTTCAAGAATATAGGAATTTATGTTTAGACTATTAGACCATTCAATAAAAATGTTGAAAAAAAAAAAATTAAAAATCCTTCAACCAAAATTTGATTATTTACAAAATGATGATGTAGCCCTAAGAAAAATAACAAACCAATAGCTAAACTTGAAACACTCTTTGATGTATATATTTTCTTACAGAAGCAGAAGTGAAAATTAAAACAACTTTAACTTACACAAGTAAAACAGTCCCTAGAGATCAATAAAAGTACAGAAACAACTGTAATGAAGAAATATGTATCAATTGATAAAAAGATTTTAATGAAAAAAAAATGGCATTCCAGAAATGTATGAGCAACAAGTGTGACACCCAACTCCATCATGCTGCTGCCACCAAGTCATTTGATTCCACGGGACAATCTCTAGCAATGTGACCCATCTGATTACAATTGTAACATTGAGTCTTGCTGTTGCCCTCTGGGCAATCACGAGCCAAGTGATCAGTTGAGCCACATCTGAGAAATAGCAATAATGGATTATTAAATGAAAGTATTATCATATGTATTTTATAACAGTAATGCACTCTAATTAAAAAAAAAATACCAGTATTTTAGAATTATTATTTTATAATTAAAGAAAAACAACAAATCAAAAAAAATCAGCAGTTAATTTTAAGCTAATATAATAAGTAATAAAATTAAGCCTAAAATAAAAAATAGAATTTTAATTATTAAATAACTACCTAGTTTATAATCATAAAAAGGACTACCCATTTATCAATATAGTAACTGATAAAATTTATATCAGTAGTTTATTTAAAAGTACCCCAAGCATAAGTCATAAAAACACTTAGCTGGTGTATTTAAAGTCATATACTCTCAAAGTATATATAAAAATAAATGATTAGTACTAAATGGTAATTATTTCTAATGAGGTAATCTAATGCTTCTCGCACATTTAAATTTGTGTATTTGCACAATGCAACCAACCAAGCTTCCTCTAATGCTCATTAAACCTAATTACACCAATACATCATATACAAAAACGTCCTCCTCAACCTGTAGTTTCCTCTTTCCTCACCTCCTTCATGCCATCTTTTCTCCTCTCAATTAGTTCCACTTCACCTCTCTGCCTCGTCCTCTGTCAGACATATAGGGTCCAATACCTCTAGCAGATCTGTCTCTAGGAGAGCGAATGGGACCGACTCCTCCCCTGTTTAAATGATAGTCACCATCTCAAATCTCCACCTCCCTCTCCACATCTTCACCATTCAAATGACTACAGTAACCAGGCTTCAAAATAACCAACAATCCACCACAATTTTCTCTTTTCAAGACATGCACCTGATTTACTAAAGACAGTACACCCACAGACTAAACAAGGACTAGCTCTACACGTGATTGAACAACAGACATTAGCAAAACATAATAAAAATCAAAAAGAAAAATTTACAATAGTGTGCTTCTCAGAAACAACAAAACATTTTTTTCTACCACAGTAGAGCTTGTATATGTTTAAGAAACAAAATAAATACTAAGACAATTAAGGAGCTGAGTTTACCGCCCTTTAAGGGAACTAAGACCAACTCTTCTTGTGCAAAAAACAAACATTAACAAAACATGACAAGCTAAAGTACATGTTCAACCATAACAAAATCATGACATAAAAAGGGAAAATGGGCAGAAATACATTATAAGAATGTTATTCTGAAACCTGGTTTGAAATTTTCCAATGATGAAAATTTAAAACATTATAAAAACATTAACCATGATGAAAAATTAAAATTCTTTTTAAAGACATTTTCCTTATTTTTCTAATTACAAAGATTAGTTTTGTTATTACATTTACATTACAAACTTTCCTTAATATAAAGTTACTTTTTTGTTTTGTTATTACATTTAACTTAGGATACTTGGTGGCTGTATGTGCATTCTAGTAATGCAAATTGAATCACAACATGATTAGTGCACTTACATTTAATCCATCAATGAAGATTAAAGGTTACTTTCAATTAGTATTTTAAAACAATAATCAATACTATCAATTTTATTATATCCGAAAAAAAAAACAATACCTGTAGCAGTCTCGTCCTTGATTGCGTTGAGCAGTTGGGCATTCTCGAGAAATATGGCCAACACCACCACAGCCATAGCATTTTCTTTCATCTGGTCCACGATCCTCAGGGCAGTCACGAGCAAGATGACCATTCTCTCCACATCTGTAGCATGGACGACTGCTTACTTCAGGACAATCTCGTTGAACATGACCAGGATTTTTGCAATTGTAGCAAGCTCCTTAAAGAAATAAGAACCTATTTATTTTCATTCTATTAAATGGTAAACTTAAAGTTAGAAAGTCTTCATATTTATGCATGGACTACACATAATTTATTCCCTAACTGCCACTTAGTGGCATATAAGATATCTTTAAAAATCAAACTAAGAAAAAAAAAAACAAAAAAAAACTAATTACCAATATTTAACTAATTGGTTGATTTTTTTTTCATTGATTTTGTGTTGTTAAAAAAAAATATTTGTGCAAAATTTTAGCTTAATCCGAGATTGGGTGTGGGAGCTATGTATAAAAACTTTTATCATAGAGTGAGTTAATATAAGCTTTGTAAAAATAAATTGGAGTGTGTATTTTGAACAGTACTATTTTAATATTTGTACATTTTTCCTGTTGTTTTTTTTTTTTTAGTTCATATCCAACCAACGTACCTTTCAAGAAAACAATTAGGATGTACAATGAGCCACAAGTGAGCTTACTTGTGATGTCTAAATACTTGGCTGACATTTTAATGTTACATTATTTGATTATGTTTCTATAAAGCATGTCAGTTATTAAGAAGGTACTTTAAATCTATTTTCAAAACTTTGCATAATGAAGTATTTTAGCTTGTACTATTTCACCCAGCTGTAAAGATAGCTACATTGACTGTGGGGTTGTGAGATAAAGAGCTTGTGGAGTTTTAAAAATTCACACAAAATGAAAAGATTCCTAACCTGAATCAATGTCTTTTTCACATTCTTTGGCAATGTGCCCCAACTGATTACATTTGTAGCACCGATCTTGATCCATTCTACATTCTCTGGCAAAGTGGCCAGGTCTGTTGCATTTATAACATTTGTCTGAAAAAGTGTATATAGACAGTAACAAGACCTGTGGGTTTAGGAATATATGAAACATGCACTTTCCAAAAATAAAGAACATTTAGATAAATTGTATGATGTTAAGAGTAGAACAAAAAATCATTTTGCCAAACTTATAGATTCCAAGCTAAAGCTTTGACCATCATTCATCATTTTCACATTTATCAAGACACAATTCATAAAACTAATTAAGCCTCAAAGACCCCAGTGAATTGAAATATTGGTTTTAGATAGTAAACTTACTTTTTTTTATAATTAAACATTTTAATATTGTATCACTATCACAATGTTTTTAAATTATACTTACCACCTCCTCTACCATTGCGAAAATCCATTCGAGATCCTCTATCTCGGCCACCAAAACCACCACCTCCACTACCACCTGGTCCGCCACTGCGGCAGTCTCTTGCCCAATGGCCAGGTCTTCCACACTTGTAACAGTCTCCTCCACTCATTCTTCTAATCAACTCTGTTGGGTATTGAAGACAACAAACTTAATATTTAACAAAGAACATGTTGAAATTAATAATTGTATTTGGTTTTTAAAAAAATGATTTGGTTATTTATGAAACACCCAAAATGTGTAGGCTTAGCCTCTCTTCCAAAGGTGGCAGAGGCTATAAGTCTCAGGACAAAGCAGGAAATATGGGTTCCAGACACTGCTTGATTTAGAGCTCTTTGCTTCTCTGTCTGCTGTTTTGTTTCCCTCTATGACCACATAAGAGGGGATCCAGATGAAGGTGACATCACTATGGTCAGCTGTTATTCGGTCTAAAATCTTTAGGCTTTTATGTACCAATGGAATGTCAGTTTGAATCTGCCCCAAAGCTTGCAATGCATATGTGGAGTCGGAGCATATGAGAAATTTTCTACTGTCTAATGCTTTTAAAGCTATGTTAGATCTAAGTCTGACTAAACTATTCTAAACATAACACTAACATCCTGCATCATGAGCGTCATACATGCATTTTAATCTTTTTTTTTCCCCTTATAAGTATTAGTAGTCTACAAAGCATAGGATAGGTCTAAAAAACTGTGTTCATTCCAAACTGAAATGTCATAGAATCTACTATCTACAACTACAATGTTGAATCATGAATACCTAACAATTTATTAATTTAATATGTGCTTTTTAATCAATCATTATGCAGTCTAGATTAGGAAGATACGTAAGAATACAATAATTTGAATAAAGAAAACGGTACACATAAAGTCGTAGACTATAATCTAGACTAGATGTGTAGTATAGTAAAGTGCGAAGTTCGAAAGGATTAAGCATGCTAGCAGAAATTTTCAAGTTTGGATTTTTATAGCATCGTAGCGGTGTGAAATATGAAAAAACTGATGGTATCTCTGAATTCCTCGTCCTTTTTTCAATAAAAATAAATTTGATTTAATGTATCACTAGGCTTAGAATTAAATATGAGGTCAAAGATAGGTACTTCGATAAAAATTTCAAAATGATCACAATGCAATGGGACCAGTGATGGGAACAGACTCTACAAAAATTTTAGGAAATTTTTGAAAATTTGTAACCCTCCCCCCCCCCGGTTTTTAAACTGGCCTTTTGCAGTGACTTAAAAAAAGATGTTGCTGATTTTTTTTATTATGTAGAATCATTTTATTTAATATTTTCTTTAATTAATGTTGTATTACATAATAATTACACTGCATAAGATTTGCTGTACACATGTCACTATATATAATAATCTATATACATATATGTGTGTCCCGTTCGTTGGTGTGATAGATTGTCAAGACTAAGACTGCTTTATTGATCCTTACGGAAATCTGTTGTGATTACAAGGACTCTTTTCTTTTATAAAGACAACACAACAGAAACATACACATAAATACAACAGACACAACATACACAAAGCCATGCATTTATCAAATCAATTATTGACAACATCCCACCCAGAACATAATAATGTCATAAGCTGAGTGGTATGTCCAGAGAAAATGTAATGAAAGTTATATTTTAATCAGGTAACAACTTGACTGTCAACCTCAAACAACCATTTTTGTTCAAAGATTTATTAAAGAACAATACAAATGGTTATTATTCCATTGTTTTAAAATAAGGAACTTTCTTAGAGATGCCTTCATAATATGTATTCTCTCTCTGTTATGGAAATGTATATTCTTAGCTCCTATGTGTATCTCATAGATACTAGAGTAATGGTGGGCATTTGTTTTAAGGTAATGTTTTATTCTTTTATTAACTGAACTTAAATTCTCCTCATCAACAGAGCCTGTAGTATAAATAAACCTATTTCAACTATTTGTATAATTAATTGATATTTGCTTACTAAATAATGACATTTGGAGAGGGGGTATTAGACATATTTTCTTTTTTTTTTCTTCTTAAAGCAGAATTTCTTTTTCAACTAGATCTAGATCTATATGTAGTTTCCATGGCTTTCACGACCAAAATAACTTTCACGGACTTTTCACAGCTGTGTGGGTAATATTTTTTATTAAATCTACAGTATATCTAGACTCTAGATCCAGGTCACTAAAATTCGCGGACTTTTCACGGCTGTGTGCGAATTATCTTCACTGAATCTATCGTAGATCTAGAATATATTATTGACTTTATAGAGTTTAACAATAAATCACTAAAATTCGCGGACTTTTCAAGGCTCCACACTGTCCACATGGTTAGTTATTATCTTCACTAGATTCTAGTGATTTAGCGTAAATTTAGAGCCTATATCTAAGTCACTAAATTCGCGGACTTTTCGCGGCCCTGTGCGAATTATCTTCACTAACTCTACCGTAAATCCACTAACTCTACCGTAAATCTAAATTCTAGATCTAAGTCACTTAATTCCCGAACTTTTCACGGCCGTGTGCGATTTATCTTCACTGACTCTACCGTAAATCTAGAAACTAGATCTAAGTCAATCTAAGTCACTAAATTCGCGGACTTTTCACGACTGTGTGCGAATTTATCTTTACTGACTCTACCGTAAATCTAGAGTCTAGATCTAAGTCACTAAATTCGCGGACTTTTCACGGCTGTGTGCGAATTTATCTTTACTGACTATACCGTAAATCTAGAGTCTAGATCTAAGTCACTAAATTCGCGAACTTTTAACGCATGTGTGCGATTTTATCCTCACTGACTCGACTACAGTAGTAAATTTCGTAAAACTAGAGTTTAGATCAAGGTTTTGTCATCGTTTTTTTACGATATTATAGGCATTGAATTTTATAATGAAATTTAAGGTATTTTCCAGGTTTTCAAGGTGGCTACGATCCATGAAAAGTATTCAAATTAAAGAAACTAGATATCTTATGTACAATATATCTATCTAGACTGATTCAAACCACTAAAGTCACTCTAGTCTACACTGAGATCAACAAGACCATACGATCAGGCGAGATTTTTTTAAAAATAGAACTTATAACTCTGTCAAAAAACCGTTCGCATTTTTCCGAAAATGGAAAAATAATAAAATCGGATTTTTTTTTGCATAAAAAAAAATATTAAAAAAATTTCGGATTTTTTTTCCGAAAAAAAAAATGTCGGGAAAATTTCGGATTTTTTTGCTTGAAAATCGGCTCAGAAGAAATTTTCGGAATTCCGAAAATTTTCGGAAAATTCCCATCACTGAATGGGACCTATTTAGTTAGATAGAGCTTGAGAAATGCTTTCCAATGATACCAATTTTATATTGCTGAGTTAATTATGAGGGAAGTTATTAAATTTTTAGTGGCCAAAAATTAGCCTTCTTTAGCCTTAGTAAAGCGAAAAAACAAAAAACTGTGACCGAAACAACTGACAGTTGAACTTTAATTAACTGTATCATAAAAGTCTTTAAGATATGGGGGTTGAAACTTCAGTCTTTTTCATTAACCTGTATTCTGTTAAAATAAATTTAAAAAATAAGACCAAGCAATAAAATCTTTGAAGAAAATTGAATTTATACATAAAAAAAGCCTTCCACAAAAAAAATAAAATATACGTGATTATGTCATCATATATGCCCAAAGATCACAAAAAAAAACAAAAAAAAACAAATCAAAGATCTGTAGTGTGTTTTATTTTGTTTAATAATAATTCTACTATATTTAAATAGCTATTTATATGCATCAGATAGATAATTTGTATAAATTATAAATGAAAATAGTACTGCGCAGAAAAATATTAGCTAAAATTTAATGAGCATGAGTTCAAAAAAATTCAAAAAAACAATTTAAACCTTTTTGTAGAGCACTGGCAATTAATCATTTTAAAATGCCTGAATTTAGATTTAAATGCTTTGAAAATTAGATTGTAAATGGAAAATTTCTTGCATAGGAAAATAAAATAAAAAAGAAACCTTGCGATTTTTTTAGAAGTCATTAAAAGATTTTTTTACTTCAATTTTTGTACAGTAATAGCTCATCATTTTGAAAATAAATTGTACTCATTTATTAACTATTAATTAACATGCATAATAATAGAATTATGATTCTATAGTAAGTGTTCTCGCACTTTACTATAGAATCATAAATAAAAAATAAATTTATTAAACAAAGAGTCTTTTTTACAGTCTTAGCACTGTAAAAAAATCTAACTCGACCTATGTGACCTAGTGTTTCATACAAATAAATTAGTCTTATCTAATCACTCTAATCTATTCTTCTAGATTACAATTAGAGTTACTAGATCTATAGTTAATCACGTCTACTGAACATCCTTTATTTCCTGAAATTAACGAACAGCCCACAATCTTTGTTAAATTGAGCCTTTATTTTAATAATAAGACGAAACCGGTCTATTGTTTTTATTTATACTCCATTTCTTTATAGTTCAGACACAGCTAATTTTGTTTACTCTGAAAAACAAGGGTTTTACACGGGTTCAACCCATTTTTTTTCTTCTAGGACAGAAGGAGGGTAGGTCCGGGATTAAGAAGATTTTTTTGATCTAGTATAGGTTGTAGGTCTAACATTTTTACTTAATGTTGATTTCTTTTAGGTGTTAAACCAAGTCACCCAAGTGTGATGTGAATAAGTAAAAAGAAAGGGAATATCGCTAAACCAAGTGCTAATGACTTGGATATAATGTGAATGAAAAAAAAATGTTTTTATGAGTGCACAATCCTGCCTCTCTCTCTCTCTCTGACTCTCTTTCTTAATTAAGAACAGGGTTAGTAGCACTTTTCCATGACAAAATTTTAGGAGATTTTAGGAGGTTTTTTTAAGGATGAAATGTATGATGTATCACTGTCCTTTATATATATATATATATGACCGTGATACATTGTAGAACATGCAACTATGCATTTATCAAATCAAATATTGTTAGTTTATTGTGAAAATAAAAAATATCTTGCCAACATCCCACCCAGAACAGACACAATATTATCAGCTGTGGTATGTCCACAGAAAATGTAATGAAAGTTATTTTTTAATGAAGCAACAACTTGACTGTCATCCCAAAACCTAAAACAACCATTTTTTTTTTCTCTCCAAAGAATTAGCAAAGACCATTAGTAAAGAATGGATGCTATTAAATTTTTTTTTCCATAAAAAAACATTTTTAGAGATGTTTTAATGTGTCCACTGTGTTGGAAATGGACATTTTTAGTTCCTATGTGTGTCTTATAGATATTATAGATATAATTATTGATTATTAAACATTATAGATACTCAGTTATGGTGTGCATTTAAGGTAATAATGTTTTATCTTGATTATTAATTGCACTTAAATCCTCCTCATAAACAGGGCCTATTATATACATGCCTATTTGTATGTTTAGTTGACATTTGCTTACTAAATAATGGCTTTTGGATTGGGGGGGGGGGTATTAGACCTATTAGCGTTTTGTTTTTCCAGTACAATTTTTTCCCTGGCTTTTACAACCAAAAAAAAACTCTACGGACTTTTCACAGCTGTTTGCGAAATATTTTTGCTAAATCTGCAGTAGATCTAAACTCATGATCTAAGTCACTAAAACTCTTGCGGACTTTTCGCGGCTGTTTGCTAATTATCTCACTGAATCTAGAGTAAATCTAGACTTAAGATCTAAGTCACTAAAATTCGCGGACTTTTCGCGGCTGCATGCGAATTATCTTCACTGAATCTAGCGTAAATAGGCTTTAGATCTAAGTCACTAAAATTCGCGGACTTTTCGCGGCTGTTTGCTAATTGTCTCACTGAATCTAGCGTAAATCTAGACGAGATCTAATTCACTAAAATTCGCGGACTTTTCGCGGCTGTGTGTGAATTATTTTCACTGAATCTAGCGTAGACTTTAGATCTAAGTCACTAAAATTTGCAGACTTTTCAAGGCGGTGTGCGAATTATCTTCACTAAATCTACCGTAGCCATAGATCTAATTAGGCCTACTAACTAATAGTCTAGATCTAAGTCATTAAAATTTGCAGGCTTTTCACGGCTGTGTGCGAATTATCTTCACTAGATTCTGGATCTAGTGATTTAGAGTAAATCTAGAAACTATCGTTTTATCTTATCTTTCTAGAGTAATCTAGACATTGGACTAGATTAGATGTATCGAGATCAATAAATTGACTAAAATTCGTTGATTCAAGGTCAGATCTAAATCTAGATAGGCCTACTAGATATAGATGATTTACGGACTTCCACATACAAAAACATTGTGTAGCCAACAAATTAGGCTGGTTAGGCTCTAATAGTCTAATTATAGACAATAGTCACTACAGACTAGATCTAGCGCGTCTTCAGTCGTAACTATGAATGAAACAACCATTTCACGCTGCCTTCAGAAAAATACGGCTGAGTGCCAGGTGAAATGCTTGTTTGAAGCAAGGCCATCGTCGAGGTCGCGCTTCACAAGTGGGTGAAAGGCGGTGTAGACGCGTCACTGTTCAGCTCATTAACACAGCCAGCCCGTAACGTCATGCGATCAGAATGCCTAGTTACGCTGTTCCCCCCCCCCCACGTTTTTAGAAAGAAATAAGCAAAAGTATGTTTTAAAAAATATTGGGTAAAATTTTTAGGAGAGAGGACAAAATTTTAGGAGGATTCTGACAAATTTTAGGAGAATTTTAGGATTTTAGGAGACTTTTCATTTTTTAGGAGATTTTAGGAGTTTTTAGGAGCGCTACGAACCCTGTAAGAACCTAGCATGCTACCATAAAAAAAAAATAGGAGGGACAATTAGTAATTACTGATCAATCTGGTACCAAATTAGGTCACAATCACAGCAGGCTAAACGTGCGGGTCGCGGGATTCGGGCATTTTGTTTGTTTTTTTGGGTCAACTAGATTCTAGATCTACAAGATGATATAGGTAAGGGCCTTTGCAAAGTTGAGGGTTTAGCAGAGAAGGGACCAATTAAAAGTGGAAAAAGTAACACTAATCAGTCAGTCTTGAGTTGGTTAAAAAGAAATTAATATTAAAATAAAAAAAAATGAAGATATATTATTTTTTAATACAATAAACAAGAGGTGTTCGTTCGTGTACAGCAAAGTTCGTTAGTGTACAGAGATGAGTATGGTGTTCGATACATGGTTACGCTGGGCCTCATTACCTGACCCTCTTCAACATCATATTTTATTGTAACTATGCGTAGCGTAATAAAACAATAAAGCTATTTTATGGGCAAATGGATGACGAGTTTATAGATGTTTGTAGTTTTTTCCTAGTAGGATTAATCATTACGGAGCTAGATCTATAAAATTTCAAATGCAAAAGTCGCGGTGGCAGCGCTTAATTTGTTACTTAATTTGTTTGAAAGACGGACATTACTATAGACTATAGTGGTCTATAGATCTCTAATACTAATAATAATTGATCTAGTATACTAGATTCTAGAGTTTCAAGACACATGTGACTATCATACTAATACTAGTCTATGTCACTGGTCTGGGATTGTGGTGCATGAAACTGAAAAAAAAGGTGGTTGTTCAAAATCAAGCAAGTGAAGATAATCAAGATTCAATTCAAGACTCAGTCTCAGTGAAGATCAATAAAAACAAGTTTACATAAAAAGACATATCCACAACTAGACTAGATCTATGATATTATTAAAAACAAACACATACCAATACGTTCTGTAATGAACGGATAAAGAAAATAACAATGTCAATTTACAATTAGAGTCTAGTCTAGATCTAATCTATGATTAAATTCTTACCCTCCGATTATCACAACCTCAACACGACTCCCCCTCACCACGCTTGATTTCAGTTTGTATATTTTGCACACGGTTAAGCCTTTCCTCTGAACTATCCTGACCAGATAATATGTGAAAAGGTTCCTCATTTATTTATTAGATTTCATTCTCCATAGACAAATAATCATAAAAAATCGATAACTTTGCAATTTATTTTAGAATTAACGACTGGAATTTTTTTAACCTTTTTCTAAACTCAATGACTTCAATGACGCTTATTAAATGTAAATGTGAAGGCATATTTTTTATATAGATAATTTAAGATTAATTTGTTATGTTGACAATTGTTTTTAACTTCGGAAAAGACTCTTATAATATCATACAATATCTAAAAATGTATGCAGATAAACAAAAAAGCCTTTTAAATGGTTAATAATATATAAATTCATACATCAATATCTTTACATTATTTTAAGAAATAAATCTTCAAGTGTTGTAATTAGATGAAGATCTAAACAATTTACAGAAAATTTAATTCACTACATTAACTTTTTAAAAATCATTCGGGATCTTTTTAGTCTTTTCTCGATAATAGATACCTTTTTTAAAAAAAAAATCTATTTTAGAAACTTGGCTTTTAAAAAAAAAAAAAGCCAAACTGGTAGGAAATGCAAGTACACGCTAATCGTGCGCTAAAGATCGAATTTATACGAATTTTGCACACGGTTCTAAAACCTTATTTTTTATCATAAAAATAAAAGATTTCTTTAGCCCATGGAACTTAGCCTAGTGACGTGTTGATCTAGATCTATATTCCTTCCTCCCTATTGACCCCTTTCTATTTCTTTTTAATGCATTGTGGACATAGACTTATATAAATCTACCTATGAATGTGGATCTATGTTAGATCTAGATCTATATATCGTAGTATTGAAGGGTGCATTTTAAGCTAAATTTTCTAAATAAATTTACTGTTGTTTTTTTTTTTAATCTGCCAAAAAAAGTTACCTCAAAAAGAGTTGCTACTTTTCTATTTCTTTTTAATACATTGTAGATCTGTATAATATATTAATCTATATAGATCTAGATCTATTAAATATTTACTTATTTGCCAAGATGTTCGTTTTCCTAGCTGTGACCCAGGCAACCCATTCAATTCTTGAAATATCCGAAATCTCCAAATCAATCTACTCATGGTAAATGGTCGCCCCATCAGTGTTGTTACTGTTGCTAAAGTATCTGAGACGTACTTAGGGTCTTCAATTACCTTTCGATGGACGTAGATAACCATCTAGTTAAGGCTAGTACTAGTTCTAGTAGGCTTGCACCTTTATGCATCTTCAGAGAGTGTTGCGGAATAAATCGCTCAGTTTGCCAACAAAAATGAAGCAGTGGTTTTTCTCAATCACTTTGTTTGGATTTAAACATGGGTGCTATACAGAAAGCGATTTCGAACGCTTTCGATAAAAGTGTCTTTGCTCCTTCATAGGCATACGAAGGCAAGACAACACTACAATTAGCGATGTTCTGGCAAATGGAAAGTATGCTGGACAGAGCACCTATCCCTTATGGGATGACAATTTGGCAGCTTAATAAGGTGGTCGGCGTAACAGAAGTGCCCCCCCCCCCACCCTTTAAAAACACCTCAAAGACCAGCTCAGGCGACTGATTGCTTTTATTTGCATAGTGGAGAGCTCCTGGCAGCATGCAGCTTCCGAAACAGACAACTAAAGATTTCTTTTAAAATGTCGTGGAATATACATTGCTTCTTCTTCTTCATAATTGTCCCAAGAGTTTTAGTCTTAGACTCTTGAAACTCTAGACCTATGGAAGCTTGCCTGCAACTGCCTGTCTGAGCAAACTTAAGTTTGGGAAAGATCCTTGCAGATGTAAATTATTAAACCCTTATTACCAATAGTTCGTATCGGAGAAACGAGGGTCAAAGGCCTAGCTCACAAGGGAAACTCACCAAATATTTCGTCTATGTACCACATCAGCTGCGCAGGTGTCCAATATAAAAAAAAATCGGCCTCTTGGGGAACGGTGTGTAAATATTGACATGTTTGTTGGAGCTTTTCTGCATTCCCGCCAGTGCAACGGAATAGGTCCTTATACTATAGGCACCCGACGAGGTTTCTTTTCCATATTGACCAAACTCCAACGACCGTTTGCTAGCAAATTACGTCATTGTTTGTTGTTTATGTTTTGTGTGAAAGAAAAGGAATGAGCGGAAATGAAATAGTTCTCTATGTCTACCTTGATAAAGATCGTCTCGTTATTATTATTGTTTAGTAATGTCTTTGGCATACGTTCGTCTCCCATACGGGATACGTGCCATATAGAAAGCTATCTTTTTTTTGGTGAGCTAAAAGGTGGTCGGCGTAACAGAGGCGCCCCACGAAAACGCTTTAAAGACCAGCTTAGGCGTCAACTTTCTTTGGCTGACATAGAAGAGAGCACCTGGCTGCATGGGCGTCGGAACGAGACAGCTGGAGGTCACTCACGAAGGCCGCGGGATACACATTTGAGACCAAAAGAAAATCTGCCGCCGAGGACAAACGCAGACGACGAAAAGAAAATCTAAACCGACCACCTGCGGACAATGGTTTTGCTTGCCCTGGATGTGGCAAAATATGTTGGTCACTGCTGGGACTGCACAGCCACGGGAAACACTGTATTGTTCACAAATCTTCGGATTCGAAGACAAGCCTATTATTATTAGTAGTAGTAATGTCTACAGTTATTTATTATTAATCTGTGACAACATAACGTGTCATATAATTTAAATGTGTAAACATATTTTTGGTATTAATTAGTTATAATTATACTTGTTTTGACTTCCAATATTAGGCAATGTAAAATGTATTTAAAAATTCATGCAAAATATTGCTGGGTCACAGGTCTGTACGATGTGGCAATGAGCGATTGGTCTGCACTGCCCATGGGTTGCGACGTTGCATTTCAGTGTTCATGCCTTCTGAGACAATTCGTCTCGATCTCACCCAGTGCACTTTTTTTCTCTCTTAAGGCGAATAAAAATATATATATATATATAAAAATTATAACTTTCCCAAAGACGACACATAATGGTAAAATGTGATTTTTTTTTAGACTATTAGGCTATCTGAATGTAAATAATTGACAAAGCAAATCACAACATCAAAAAGCTATAACTAACTTAAACTAAGATGTGCTTAAAATAGAATTAGACTAAAATGTGTTTAAAATCTGTTAACATATCCAATAACTTGTTGAATGGCTACTGCTCGTGTGACATACGCACTGAACGTTCGATCGCCTCGATTATCCCGGGTTCATAGTTTCATACCCTGTCCTCTGCCATCCCACGTCGTCCGAATAGGGAAAATTTAGGAGCCCGAAAATTTGGGCACTTTTTGACAAAGTGGAAAATTAGGCACAGGAAAATGAGTGCCTTAACTCACAGTACCTTAATTTAGTGGAAAATAAGATTTTCTTCAGCTCTGAAGGATGATCCGAAACATGTAAAACAACTGAAGCATATAAAATATTTTATAAACATTTACAAACACGGCAAAGTGTCTTTCCAGCAACCTCTTGGACAATCTTTTAAAAACATCAAAAACCACACTCAACTTCTCCGTATGTTGTGCCTGTTAATTCTCTTTTGTAGAATGTTGTTGTTGTATCTTTTAAATTGAAAACAATAGTCCTTGAACGACAACAGGACTGGATATGTGGTAGTAGTATATAGTACATGCAGTGTATAGGCTACTATAATAGTTGCCTGAGCCAGCCAGGAAAACCATGCAATGACTTGGCAGAATTTAATTCATTGACAACGCGGAGGACGTAATCATCTTCTTTTTTTTTAAACAACGTTTGTATTTTTAGCGGACGCTAATAGTTTTGTGTGGCCTGTCTGTTCGTCTGTCTGTTTGTCTGTCTGACCGTCCGTCCGTCCGTCCCGTTTAGATCTCAGAAAGTAGAAGAGAAAATGAAAATCGGACATCACAATAATTTAGATGATTCAAAGTTCTGATGCAACGGTTACTTTTTTTTTCTAAAAGCTCAAAGTCTAATTTTTAAAAATCATTTAAGCAAGCAGTTTTTTTAAAGAGAAAAACCTAATTAGTATGCATTATATATCAGACCTAATTTAAGACAATTAATAATGTTATTAATTTATTATTTCACGATTATTTTTTTTGGAACACGTGAGTGTTTACTCTCTAAGTAACCAACCCAAAAAATAAGCAAAGAAAAGAGGCCCAATATGCCTAAGGAGTACTGGGGCACTACATAGGATCTGTTAACCTTATATCTGCATTCTTATCTGTCATTTGTCTTTGATATAATTTCATTTGGATGTTCTTTCTGAAAATATTGAAACCTGCCTGGGTGGACCACTTCGGGGGCCGATTTTAAGTTTGTGTTTCCACACAAACTGTCTTTGTAACCTTGTATAAGATAAGTTGTTGTTATTATTATAAAAAAAGAAAAAGAAAAAATCGAAACGTAAAATAAAAATGGATGTACAATGTATACTAAGGGAACTAACTCTATTGGAATGATGAATTTTATACTATCTAGAAAAAAGAATAGAAACTAGTCTAACTATGCTCATGCTGTCACTAGATCTATCATCTAGATTAGATCTAGAATAGCTAGACTAGTCCACATAAGTAGTCTTAAGTATAAGTAGATCTATTAGAATCTAGAAGTGTAGCTGCAAAATTTATCAAACCATACTACTATTAATTATAATTAATTTAAATCTACCAGAAGCCAGAACTTGAGTCAAGTGTTGGCGGCGTTGAAGTAACTTGAAGTAAGACTTACTAAGACCAATTGGCAATTCTCAATTCTGAATTCAGAAATTGAATAATTATATAATTAGTGTTTTAGTGTTCTACTCAAGTTCAAGCGTGGTTACTTTTGGGCAGAAAGGAAGGGGGGATGATACTGATAGTGTTACTTTTTTTTTTCTAGGATTTGTTACTCGAATGCTAAGATCTGTAACTGTAAAGTAAAGTTCCCCTTTCAGACCTTGTGGTCTATAGGGGTGTGACGAGATTGTATTTGTTTGTCTCGTCGTGCCGGGGAATCTTTCTATCTTGAACACGTGGTTGATGACAAGCGATTTGATTCAAGTCTTGTAGATGAATTAATTGAATAAATGTAGATCTAGAATTCACAATAAAGACTTTCTTGTAGAAAACAATATTCAGGAACTTTATTTGAACAAAACGTAAGTACAACTTATGTACAATGTAGATCAAACAATAAGAAAAATTATTACAAGGCTTCTTTGTTAAAAACTTAGAGATAATAGAAAACACAACCGTTCAATTCAACATCCAGACTTAGACTGTCGATCTCGCGCAAATCTCATTCTCTTCTTTTGGGCGGATGTCACGTGATTTTATGTCTTTCTTTTCAAAACAACCAATAGAATTCAAAACATGCCATACTACGTCTTTGTAAAAACCTGGAGTCACCAACTCGTGTCTGGAGTCTCCTATTAAAAACCGAGCCATCAGGCGAGGGTTTATATTTCCATTTACAACCAATCTTCCACATGAGAAATATATAATTAAATCTACAATGGCATATGTGACAAGGGGATTAGGGCAGATGATGTAAAGGTCATCTGATTCTGTGGCCTACGGTTAACGAGGGTGTCATGTGGCCAGCACAACGACCAACCGCCTTTACTTTTCCCCAACTAATGCCAGGTACCCATTAGAGCTGGGTGGACTCAAGGGCGCCCGAAAATCCCGAAATAAAAATCCCAGTCTTCACCAGGATTCGAACCCGGGACCTCCAGTACGGAAGCCAAGCGCTTTACCGCTCAGCCACAGCGCCCTCTCTGTGACTGTAGTTACTGTAGATTTCTTGATCTACAAAGTAAAATAACTACAAGTCAAGCATATCATATGATATATAATAAATCAAACTTATGGTATACCCAAACTTATGAATATTTAAGTTATTATGATGCTAGACTCTACTCTTCTATTATCTAGACCTGGACTGCAGAGCAGGGGTTCTCAACCTGTGGATTGCATCCCCCTTGGGGGGTCGTTGACAGTTTGCCAGAGGTCGCCTAAGAGTGCCTAAGTTCATCGATAATATGGATTGTTTTTGTCTATTCTTCATTGCTGTGTATGTGTGTGTGGGTCACGGCAGAGTGAGGGATTCTTAAAGGGTTGCCGAGCTTAAAAGGTTGAGAACCGCTGCTCCAGTCTTATTTAGAGACTTCTAAAGATTCACTGGGGTATATGTACTGTAACTGTAACTTACAGTACTTAAAGTTACACTCTAAGTAGTCTAAGATTGCAAACTAAGTGGATAAAAGGAACCTGGCAGTTTGGGATGAATAGTGAATATGAACTCTTTAATTTTGTAAATTATTGTTATGAATTTCAAAATCCTCTTGGGCCCCCACTTGAGGGGGGCCCCCAAATGAGTTTTTTTTTTTTTACATTAAATATTAAATATAATGCAAAATGCAGGGGCCCCTAAAGAGGTCAAGCCTCCCGGGATCCCAAATGATGGCAAATTCCTAGCTACGCCCCTGTTTTGTACTAAATTTAATCACATTTGTCCACATACTCTAATACTCTATAATGTAAAATAAATGGAAAGCCTCAGATGAATTGAGCTAAATTGAATTGAAGTGAAACCAAATTAGAATCATTTAAGAACTACTATAGGCCAGGAAAGAGTTTCAGCTTTGGCAGTTTTGCTTGTTAAAGATAAGGCTGACATACCAAGGATAAATTACACTACTCTAATAAAGGATTAATTTCATAAAGGCTAAATGCCGCTAAAAGATTTCAGTTTCTTTCTCTTTTTTTCTCTATGACTTGATTGAAATAACCGCAGCCATGCACCCGCAGTCCCAACAGCCCAACAAATATCATTTGGACTCACCTTCATTTAAAGATAAGCCAACCAGACAATAAGCACAATCACTTTTATTTTTGATTATTGAAAGAAGAAGATGAAGAAAATATGGCGAAATATAGACATGGAGGACTTGAACCACTGACCCTGACATGGCACCATCGCCTAGCAGTGACCAGTCTAACTAACACTTTTGCTGTTCCGCTTTCCACATGGACTTGTCGGGGTCAGTGGTTCAGATCCTCCTTAGCATTCGTCTGTATTAGTAACTGTCTTTCATTGTTGATATGTAAGGTACATTGTCTTACCTTACCTATCCCTTAGTCTGTTGGACCGTTGGGGCACCAAGCACGACTTGTCGACCGTCTTTCTCCATTCCCCCCTATCTTTTGCCTTGTTAAAAACCTCTTTTAATGGTAGGCCTGTCCAATCTTTTATGTTGTCCTCCCATCCCTTTCTCTGTCTGGCTCTTCATCTTTTTTCTGGTACTGTTCCCTGAAGGAAGGTTTTTGCGAGCCCCGAAGAACTTGTATTATGGCCATAGTTTTAAATTCCGTTTTTTTAAAGATAGTTAATAGGTCATCATGGGGTCCAATCGCTGCCGTAATTGCTGCCTCTTCTTCTTTTTCCTGGTACTGTTCCCTGAAGGAAGGTCTTTGCAAGCCCCACAGATCTTGTAATGTGGTCATAGATTTTAAGCTACATTGTCACTTACATTTAAAGTTACACTCTCTTACTGGTGGTTGCATTGTGACTGAATGGTAAAGCTGTTGGCTTCCAAACCAAGGGGTTTTGGGTGAGATTACTCCCATAGAGCACATCCCAGGTACTCACATTAGAGTTGAGTGGACTCAGGGGCAGTCTAAAAATTTAGAAGCTAAAAAACCTCAGTCTACATTGGAATTCAGAGCTGACACCACTCAGTACAGAAGCTGTGCACTTAACTTTACCCACCGCTCTCCCTTATTAGAAGTTAAACAGTTAAATATGGGATCCTTGTTATTGCAGGAAATGGTTAAATCTGGGATACTTGTTATTGCTGGAAATAGTTAAATCTGGGATACTTGTTATTGCAGGAAATAGTTTAATATGGGATACTTTTTATTACAGGATATAGCAGACAGAACACTTCACTATGGACAACATCTTGCTAGACAGCACAAGAGATGTTGAAGAGGACTTAGAACCTATTTGTAAAAAAGCCAAGTTGAGCAATGGCACAAAAAATGCAGATGCCTTGATTCAGTTGGAAATTAATTCAGAAGAAGCTAGCAAAGAAAGCATCCAAAGTGCCGACATTGGCACAAGTGTGGAAGTTTCACCATTTGAGAAGCTTCTGCCTCTGACCGAGTCACAGGCAGGCATAACAGAATATTTGAGTGACCAGGAAGGTTTCAGTGCAATCATCAAACAAAGGTCAGATTTTTAAAAATACATTTTATAGATAATAGATCTATGGCCTCCTTCAGTCACAAAGCAGCTATGAATCATCTCATAGAAATGAGATGAAAGCCTGAGCATTAGATATAGTTGGAAAGATGTCCCCCCCTAACAGTAGTTCTCCCCTCTCTAAGGCTAATGACCTCCTCCTGCCCGAAGCTGACTGGTTTAGGCTGTTCTCCCTTCTACTGTTAGTAATAACAGTTCTGACGTACTCAATATTTGAGCCACACATGCTAGGAGTTAGACTGTTAGTCCGAGGCTCTTTGAGATAAAATGTTATTGGAAGTATTTCAAACTTGCTGCAGTGTTTATATCTATTACCACTTCCAGCGATAACAACCCTACAGAAGAAAGATAATTGTATGGTCTTGTAGATGAGGTTGCGTGTCAATGTGTTATGCGCCAGTAGGTTCAATGACTTCAGTCTGCTTTTCTTTTTGGGTGTGCTCCCTTAACTTTGATCTTCCAAGATCATCTGCAAGGCAGCAGTTGTTTATTTTTGAAGTTTTCTCTCCTAGGTGCTATCCCTAGCTAACGAGCTTCATCTACCCGGGTTTAGAATTAGAGCGCCCTATACTCGTTTTTTGCAATCATTACCCTAGATTTCTGAGATGTTTTTAGTAAATATTCTAACCACTGGAATACTCCATCTCATCCTCCAGTCCATGACTGCAAACTAGTTGGTATTCACAGCTAGCCCTTATATCTAATGGTCCTTCCCCTATCCGCCATCTGGGGACATTCATGGTAGAGAAAGAAAAACTATATGGAGAGCTCCCTGATTTGGCAACCATTGCGCAGTTCATCTCACTTATTAGTCTAATCATCTGAACGCTTCAACATAAAAATGAGAACGAGGAAGAAGAAGTATTTACTTGTAGATAATAGATCTAAATATTAAAGTAAAATCTTTGCATTCATTATTGTACTAGGAGTTAAATTTATAGACCACATTGAACCAGAGAAGGTAAACTGTATAGCACTTTTGTGGTCAATAGTTAATAAGGTAAATGTGTGTCCAAAACAAAGGGCATTGTTCCTTCAGTAGTGAAGATTGTTATGTCCAGCCCAAACCTATTACAGGACAGCATGTGATAGCAGCTCAGTGATAACAGTTGGAAGTGCATACCTCAGAACGAGGCAGCTTTGGTGTAATCACCTTGTCTATTAACTATAACCATATAAGCACCACTTTGGGTGACTGATTACAAATATTACATCTACACAATAACACCATCAGTTATGTGACTTAAATGGACATGATTTTAAAAAAAATGACATAATTATTTTTTTAAAATTGAATCTTTCAATTCTTTATGCAGATTAGTCTCAACTTTAATGCCTCCATGGCTTATGTTTTCATTGTTTCCTAGGTACTCAGATTTTATTGTCCATGAAATAGACAGAGAGGGCAATGTCATTCACCTGACAGATTTGGCAGTGCCAGAGGATGACCAGCAGGAAGAGACTGCACCTGAAACTGAAAAGGTAAATTTCTTATAAAATGGAATTTTTTTTTTAAAAGTATGTGCATCCTTCCTAAAAATGTTAGTTTTTTAAACAGGACAAAGTTGTCAATCTTGGTATCTTGAATACAAAATCTATTTCACTGATGGCCCTAAATAGGAAAGTCACCAATTATTTAATAATTTTTAAGATTTTTAAAGAGTTCAAAAATAATAAAATATGTCTGATGTTCAGTTTTCTCATTACACAAAAGCAAACTTATTTTCAATACATTTTTTGTTTGTATTATGATAATATAAAAAGGAGTTTATATTTTTTCTATATTCATTATTATTGTTACATATGATTTTATCTAATTACTTGATTTTAGATTTTTTTTTTCTACAGATTATATGTCATTAAAATTGCTTCAGTAAAAAAATTATTATTTATCATCATATATTTTTAGAAGTTTGAATGCTGTTAATTTCAAACTTCATCTCAGCAAAGCAAAAGATTTTCTAATAAAAAAGTTTTGTGAATGAACAGGTTACAGAAAGTTGTCCTGAAATAATAGAAGACATTCTAACGAAGCTTGATCAACTCGCCAACAGTGGAGATAAAAAGAGCACAGTTGATGTTGTTGTACGTCCAAAATTTTGAAGTCTCTAAATTCAAATTAGCAATAAAAATTTTGACTCAATTTTTTGTTATTTAAATATTAAAACTTGCAATAGAAAGAATTAAAAACAATTCTTATCAGCTAATGCTACAAAAAAAAGTTCTGATTTAAGCAATATTTTTGAAATGTGTTTTTTTTTTTTTCTGCAGGCGCCAGAAGATAAAGAACGTAGAACGCAGATTCATTTGGTTATAAAGAAAAGATTCCCTCAACTGGAGACTAAGACTGTTGACAAGGATGGTCAGAAGTTCATCCAAGCTCTTTTGAGATCAGGTATTTTACATTTGAATTGGAAATGCTTAACACCAAAAAGTGTTTTATAGAATGGTGGCAATGATTTCAAACTAATAATCTACATATTGCTTCTTTCAATTAATAAAACGTTTGTACACTTGCGATACATGGTTACCTACCAGGCTTGTTATTTACCTTAATCATGCTTGAAAAGTTTATAAATACCTGTCAAAAAAAAAATTCTTATATTTTCCTCAAATTTTTTTTTTAAGAAAATTCTCGTGGCTCTAATAATGAAGAATGGCCAAAGTCCAAGAGAGCTTGCCAGTTTGTCAAGTTTGTGCTTTATAAGGAGAACAAAGACACCATGGATGCACTTGGTCTCATTTCTAAACTGCTGAAGCAAGTAGACACCATTTAGTTCCATGTCTCATTTTAAATCTTTAAATTCAGCTTTGAATCAATCATATAAGTTTTAATCAACCAAATAGTCTTAATTGATCTTTTAAATTACAAAATAGTTTTTCAATTTATCTTTTAATCTACAAAATAGTTTTTTAATTTATCTTTAAATCTACAAAATAGTTTTACTAAATCTTTTGTTATGGCACAATAAGGAACTAGTTATTTGTTTTGGAAATAGGGGAAGTTTTAACATAGAGATGTTGAGTGTTAATCTGTTTGGTTTATCTGCATTAGACATGGCGGACGCACTTAACACTTTTAATCTATCAAATAGTTTTAATGTCACTTTAACTCTATTTTTTGAAGCTTCATCTTTAAATCTATCACATTAATTACAAAAAAAAAGTTTAAATGTAGGTTTTAATGTCTCCAAGAAATGTATTACAAATGCTTGTCTTTGTTTATCAGAGTCAAAGAAGGTGTGTTCCAGTATGCAGGCACTAAAGACAAAAGAGCTAAGACATCCCAGGAGGTGACAGCTAACAGGTACAGTAACAATCAGTTGTCATCAAATTATTCAAACTATGTTTGTTTGTTTTACAAGCTGCAGATGTCCCAGAAATGAAGATTTTTATATCCTAGCGCGAATCTCCCGCAGGACAGCCTGACTGCGGGTAGGATTTTTGGTTAGGAACATATTGATTAGTCTGAAGTGCATACCACACAACCAGGCAATGCTCCATCCCTTAAACTTTTATTCCCTTTGAAAACATAACCCAGTAGGGATTTCTTATTATTTGTTTTTATTAATTTAATTTAATTGAAAATTTTTTTTTTCATGTATGGAATACAATTGTTATGAATCCTAAAAGTAATAATCTATAATCACTAATTTAAAAAAATCAAATGCTCCATTTTCTGATTTTTAGCGGCCCCCGAAAGGGGAAAAGACGCTATTAGTTTTGCGTGGCCTGTCTGTCTGTCTGTCCGTCCGTCCCATTTAGTGCTCAGAAAGTAGAAGAGAAAATGAAAATCTGACATCACGATAATATAGATCGTTCAAAGTTGTGATGCAACGGCTACTTTTTTTTTTCTAAAGCTCAAAATCTAATTTTTTAAAATGTTTTATGCAAGCAGTATTTAAAGAAAAAAAACCTAATTAGTATGCAATATAAATAAGACCTAATTTAAGACAATTAATAATGTTAAAAATTACAATGCACTTCACGTTTTGTTTTGTTCCAACATATGAGTAGGCTATTTACTATATAAGTTACCACTTCATAAAAGAGAAGTGGCAGTTGCGTAGAACATCGGCTTTTCAAGGCAAACGTTGAGAGATCAAAGCATGGAAGGTGTATATCTTGACCGCTGGGGCACTACATAAGATCTGTCATTTATCTTTGATATAATTTCATTCGGATGTTCTTTCTGAAAATATTGAAACCTGCCTGGTCGGACCACTTCGGGGGCCGATTATAAGTTTGTGTTTCCACACAAACTGTCTTTGTAACCTTGTAAAATATTATTTCAGTTTTTTTTTTTATGTATTTTTTTTTTTTTTTTACAATTTTGAGTTTGTGTCTCCACACAAACTGTCTTTGTAATCTTGTTTTTTTAAACTTAAGTGATACAAAAAAATCCTAATTTCTAAATACATTTTCTGTTATTGAAACTTTTGAAATATTAAAAGATTGTTCTAATTACTTTGTGTCTCTGTGTCTAGAATTCATCCTAAGAAACTGGCGTTCTTGAACAAAATGTTAAGGAATATGGCAGTTGGTAATTTTAGGTAGGTGTCTTTACATTCTATATATCTTGTCAAACACAACTGCTAATTATTTATATTATTTTTTTTAGAGCTGTAACATACTTTCTGTCTGACAACCTAAATAAGAAAATCTCTATTAGATATTTAGCTTTATTGTGTTTAAACCTTTTTCTGGAGTGACTTGGAAATAAATTTCAATGAACATTCAATTGTAAACTATATTTGCTTACTAAACATTCAATTGTAAACTATATTTGCTTATTAAGCCTATACTACAAGCTTATCAAATGAGCTCTACAAAATCTCATACTCAGCTACATCTGCTCGCTTGTCTATATAAATTGTCTCAACAGCTTAAGGTTTACTGTATTCATTGCTAATGATTTTGTTGCTGTCAAATCCATGGGCGGACTGGCTATATAGGCCACTGGGTAAAGGGTTGGTGGGCCTGTGCATAAATGGGCTGATTTGTATGTCATATTTTTTGCTATTATTATTATAATTTTGCTCCTTGTGAAAGAAAAGCTTAATTATAAATGATAGATGTCAAAAGAAAAATAATATTAAGTTTTTATTTTAAGTTTTTCTTTTTTCATAAATTTAGTTCTCATAAATTGTATAACATATTTAAACCACTATAGTGTACATTGATCTGTAGATATGTCAAAGAACCACTGAAGCTTGGACAGTTATCAGGGAATGAGTTTACTATTGTACTAAGGTAAGACTAAAATTTCAGTGTCTTATCTCTTTAAATAAATATAAATATACCTGCTTTTAGATTTTTTTTACAGAAATATTTTTTTCCATTTTGACTTAAACAAAGAGATTAATAGTAAAATAAAGGTACCTTGGGCAGGCCATGTAAATTTGTGTATGTGGCTAAAGTTTAATAAGGGTGTCATATAGCCAGAACAATGACCAACAACCTGTCCTAGACAGAAGTCGATATCTGTTAGTAACTAAAAACCCTAACCTTCAATGTGATTTGAACTTGAAATGCTGATATAAGTGTATCTACCTTCAGCCTCCCTACACTTAATGAAAAGACCAGTGGGTTAAGTGAATGATGCTCAAAGGTCGATTCTACTGTTAAATTTTATGTCTACATTACTGCAGTTTAAATGTCTCTTATGAAATCATTCAACACTATTTCAACTTATTTCATTGTCATTGACTAAGAGTACTAACAAGAATTTTTTTTTT
>JADKLZ010000687.1:36363077-36373663 GCA_021533235.1 Biomphalaria straminea | reverse complement strand
TAAATCACTAACATGGCCTCCTCTTACACCAAACAATACTTAAGTCACTAACATGGCCTCCTCTTACACCAAACAGTTTTTAAATCACTAACATGGCCTCCTCTTACACCAAACAATACTTAAGTCATTAACATGGCCTCCTCTTACACCAAACAATACTTAAGTCACTAACATGGCCTCCTCTTACACCAAACAGTACTTAAGTCACTAACATGGCCTCCTCTTACACCAAACAGTACTTAAGTCAAAAACATGGCCTCCTCTTACACCAATCAGTACTTAAGTCACTAACATGGCCTCCTCTTACACCAAACAGTACTTAAGTCACTAACATGTCCTCCTCTTACACCAAACAGTACTTAAGTCAAAAACATGGCCTCCTCTTACACCAAACAATACTTAAGTCATTAACATGGCCTCCTCTTACACCAAACAGTACTTAAGTCACTAACATGTCCTCCTCTTACACCAAACAGTACTTAAGTCAAAAACATGGCCTCCTCTTACACCAAACAGTACTTAAGCCACTAACTTGGCCTCCTCATACACGTTACAGGGCTATCTGCCTTCTTTATACACATTACACATTGGTCATTCTTGCAAATTCAAAAATTGAGTTTTATACCATATAGGTCAAATGGAATCATCCAGACAAATAGTCATAACAAACATACTTAAAAAAAAAATAAGCATGAAGAGACTGACATATATATTATTACATTTTTGGAATTGTGTAAATGTATGTTGTGGAAGACTTTGGTCTACCACTACTTGGACATCAAATGAAGCATTTTGCTAGTTATATTAATAAAAAAAAGGGAGGCAAACAACTACAAAACATAATAATTTTAAAGCTTCAGTTATTTCCCCATCATTTTCCAAGGTACAATAAGTATACTATCTGGTTTTTGGAGTTTCTGGCACTTCAGAAACTGGTAGCCATTTTTTAATATATTTTTTTGAAACAAGGTGTTATTTATTAATTTTTTATTAAAACATTTAATACTAAATATGTTGTTTTTTTAAAACTGTGCATTACAGTTTTAATGTCTAAATTAATCACAAGCATCAAATCCTTCTTACTTGTTCAATCTCTGCAATCTACAAAGTTTGAATCACTAATAGTATTGACAAGGTTGGGATAAGAAAAAAAATTGTCATGAATATTTTTCACTCTTCAAAGGCGTAGCTAGGAATTTTCCATCGTTTGGGTGCCCGTGGGGCTTGACCTCTTTGGGGCCCCTGGATTTTGCATAATAGTTAATTTTTAATGGAAAAAAAACACTTATTTGGGGGCCCCCCCTCAAGTGGGGGCCGGGGGGATTTTCGAATTCTTCCCCTCCTCCCCCCACCCACCCTAGTTACGCCACTGTCACTATTTATGTTCATGATAAGGATGTCATAGTGTGATATGGGAAATCAATCTGTTTAGGTAGAAGGGGTGGTTACGAGGGGGGGGGGTCTTAACTCTTTATCTCCTAACCAACGTTGATACCAACGTTGATTCCACCTGAATGTTGTAAATAATTACGGAGAGAAAGAGTTAATGTAATTTTGTTAAATGTACTCTGGTAGGGTGGGGGAAGACTTTAGCATTCCATACAAAGCAATTCTTCATGTATTGTAATGTTTGATAAAATAATTGTATTTCTGTTTTATTCACAGTCAAAGACTGGTACAAGAAAACTTTAGAGGCTGATGGTTTAGATATGAATAATATGAAGAGACCACAAAAGTAAGTGTCTGGGAAACATATGTCTAATTTAAAAAAAAAATATCTTCACTAAGTATCAAAATGCAATCACACAATTTTATATAACAATGGGATTGTTTTCTGATTAGAAAAATGGATTTGAAATTTAAAGACATAAAATTTGAAAGCAGTCGTTAGTTGTGCTATTTTGTATTTTTATTTAAAACATCAAAATATAGTTACGAGTCTCACTATCCAGGCTGTCTGTATCACAGGACACCACCAACTGAAAGAACTTGACAACTCAGTGCTCCAAATAACGTAAATGTTTAATGTCAATAAATAACAACCAATACTGTACAATTGGCAGCACTTAACAGACTGTACAAATATTTCTCCGTTAATAGCCGCACCGCCGTATCAACACTTGCACTGGTCTCTCTGTCTTGTCTTGAACTTGTACTGAGCCGTCGTAATGAACCGTAGATCGGGAAGTGGTGACCACCCGGTCTCTGATACCTGCACTCCTTATATAGGGTCCCTGCTGGCCTTCTTGAACCAGACAGAACCCGCTCGACGTTTCTAGGTGGTCAGATGACTATAATTCTCTTGACGCTCCTGAGCTCTGTTCACGGCGCCGAGGTTTCCCAAAGCTTCGTGTTGAGACTCTTCTCTGCTGACCGTAGTTACTTGTCACTCTTGACCGCTCGTCTGACCTGGGGCGATTTGTGTCAGCTGACTACACACACCACTACTACCCCCCACCTGTGCCTCCACCAGGTTTATAACAATATCTACAACTATGGTGAATTAAACATGTCTATATTACTTAATTAATCGAAGATTTTTTCTAAATTCTTAACTTGTTAAGACCTCAAATTTTCTATTGCCACTAAAGCCAAATATATTATCTAGCATAAAATATTTAAATTTAATCCATAATATTTCAATATAATCACATAGCATGAATAGCCCATCCCCCCATTGGTCCACAGAGATTGTGTCATAGCACTCTGAGCCATGAAGGTTACACAATACAAAAACAATTTTTAAAAAAATAATTAAATAGACCAAACTGTAATCATGTATGTGTCTAGTTAGTTCCCTTTGATCATGCATCGAATTGCCCAATAGTTAAGAAAGCAAATTTCATTACTCAATTTTTAAATGAATCGAAATTGTCATTACCTTCAAGATTTGTCTTATTTTGTTTGTGTGGTAACTTTTATTTATAATGATTTTTAGTGTTTTTTTTTTAAAGACCTTTTGATCTTGTCATTGTTTAAGTGATCAAATTTCATGACACCATTACAGAGACTATTCACTGCCTGGAGCTTACAGACATATTGTTGTCCAGCCTTCGTTTGTCAGCTGGTCACACCAACCCTATGATGACTACACTTTGCCCCTTGTACTGAGTGACCTTGACCTGATCAAGGATGTGCAGCCACCACAAAATACTAGTGAAGGTAGATTATTGGCATCGGAATTCAAAATAAAACTTTCTTGACGTTTTTTTTTTTCCTCTTAAAAATACATTCTTATAATAAAATCATTCCTCTTATAAACTCTTTCAGGGAAAAAATGACCTGAGGGAAATCATTTTCTATCCACCTTTTTCTTGAGAATCATATTGGCAGTACTTGATCTGCTACCATCACAGTGCTAGTTCTAGGCTTAAACCTAAAATCGGAGTAAAGTAAAAAATTGGAATAATTTATTTTAGACTTTTCATCGTTCTATCCCGAAATTTTGCAGATCAACTAGCACTTCGTGACAAACACGTTTAATTAAAGTTTCACTTCGTTAATTATTGAATTTTTTTTTTCACAATGTGCGGATGGAAGTACTCAAAGTTTTTTGGATGCCATTTTTATTTTCTTGTAGATGTTATTTATAGAGCTAGATTTATATATTTGTGTAACTATTTGTTACATGGCTGGTTAGTTCAATTGATTTGAGAATTGTGCTAATAGCATACAAGTTGTGGGTTAGACCTCCATGTAGGATTTTTTTGTTTCTATTTTTCAATGACCCATTTGGCTTTGGGTAGAAAATAAAGTTAGATCCTTAGCCAGGGGATTCTCAACCTGTGAGTCAAGACCCCCTTGAAATGTTTTTGTCTTTTTTTTTTTTTTTTGCTGTATGAATGTGTGTGTGTGTGTGGGTCACTGCAGAGTGGGGGATTGTAAAAAGGGGTCGCCGTGCTTAAAAGGTTTTCCAAACAGCAATTTTTTTCTTCTTCTTTTCTATTTTGTCACTTTTATGTTAGAATGTTTTATGTAAACAAAATGATGAACACAAAATATGAATGTTTAGTTTATTTAAATGTCAAGTAAAAAATTGATTTAGAATTATATTCATATTACTTTTTCAGGAAAACTAAAGTCTGTTATTTTGACACTGAGGTTACCTACTTCCTGTTACGCCACAATGGCTTTGAGAGAAGCTTTGCGTGTGGACACATCATCAGCTCATCAGACTACACTGAATGTGTTGTCATGACACGTCATGTGTGTGTGTGTGTGTGTGTGTGTCTTGTAGGTGTGCATGATTTGCCATGTGTGATAACATCTGAATGAACAGTGAAAGCAACAGAACGCTTGTTGTTGAAACTTTTAATATGTTCAGGGAATAAAACTTTGTTGTTTTATTGACATTATTTTTTTTTAATTTACTTTTTTTACAAAACAAAAAAAAAAAATTAAGGCTGGCTGCCTGGTGCTGTGTTTCAGTCTCACAACTATTGTCAGGATTGTCTCAGGTTTGAACCTTGCCTGCTGCCATACACTGTCATCTTGCAGGAAGTCTCGGCTAGGACATAATAAACTTTAGATCTGTAGGAACATCCATAACTTGTTCAATAAATAACTCACTAGTGGGTAGAGTTTTGTGTATATATATCTATATCTATCTATTTATATATATATATATATTATATTAATTTGTAGTTCTGGTAACTAGAACAAGTGTATCACAATTTTTCCTGTTGATTCACAACAGAAGTTATTTATCTCTCGTGTGTTCTGATGAACAGTGCTAGTGTATAGTGCTATGCCACTATTTAGACTTGACGTTTATCTTATCTTATCTTATAGAATACAGACGTTACTTCAGAAAAGAAGAGGATTACGTTTGCTTATTTTGTAGGAACTCGAGGAACAAACACGATTTGAACTAATTATTTTTTAAAATGAAAGTACAGAATTAGATCCAACTTTGAAAGTAAACTCAATGTGAAGGCAGCTCTGTGTATTTGTGTGCGTTAATTTACAAAGTTTTACTGCAAAATTGCACAGAGTTTAAATATTGTTTGTTGTTGTCAAACTTGACTTTGTTTTGTTTTACATGTTTTGAGATGTTTCTTCCAAGTTGAACCTCATTACATCCTTTGTTAGGCTGAATGTTTGTTAGGATCTTCCACAGTGTCTGATGCAAATAAACCCAATTGAACACGTAAACCAATAACACCGTTGAAAGGCCCAAGAATCAATAAAAGTTAGTCGACTCTGATACTGAATGTCAAACAAGTTTAATAGCACTGAAGGGAAATGTTGGATGTCAGCTAACTCTATAGGTTAAAATGTTAACTTATTTCTACGTTGTCCTTTATTTATGTCCACTGATATTTCTGTCTCTAAAACCTATCTTTGTTTTTTTACTAGTCATGTCATTGTCTCCAAGTCAAAACTTTCTCTATTTCCCAAACAATGAATTCCTAATCGTGCTATAAAACTTACAATACCTCTTCCAGGTCGGCAGGGTTCAAACCAGGACCATCAAGATGACAGTCCAATGTGCACACCACATGACCAAGCATCAAGAATTGGTGGTACCTCCAGTGACTTGGGAGGTGTGGTGGCTGAGTGGATAAATGCTTTGTGGGCTCAAATCCTGGTAAAGACTGGGATTTAAAATTTTGGGATCTAAAGGGTGTCTCTTGAGTCCAGCCAGCTCCAATGAGGACCTGAAATTAGCTGGGGAAAAGTAAAGGTTGTGGGTCGTTGTGATGGCCACGACACCTTGCTGGTTAACAGTAGGCCAAAGAAACAAATGATCTTAAAATCATATGCCCTAAAGAAAAGGAAACTAATTAGACAAACTTTAATGGTCTGCCCAGTCTTGCACTCTGGTTAATTGGCCTGGCTTAGGCGTATTTACCAACAAAAAAAATCAAAATCCCAGTCCTCACAGAGATTTGAACCCAGGACCCCAGATTTAAATTCAAAATTTAACCTCTCAGCCAAGGCCCCCCCCCCCTTTCGGGTACACAAAAAAAAAAAAGACTACAACAATTAAAAAAAAACATTTTAACAACATATGCATATAAAATAAAGTCAGAAAAAAATAATGGAAATGATATTTATAAGTAGGTCACTCTGTTTTTCTTGAGAAATATGACAAGCTTAAAGATCTATTAATTGTATTATGTGCAATGTATTGAAGAGGGGACCTGAAGACAAACTTCTGGCCAGGGTCCCCACTAACTCAAAAGGTGCCCTTTGCGATGTACAGGTCATCTGTTTCATGGCCGACGGTGTAATGGTACCGGTAATAATTACACAAATATTTGTAAAAATGTTTAGTGTGTCTCGGATGTTCCTTCAGAGTTGAAGATAATTTGCTTCCTAGTCTAAGCCTCCTGAGGGCGCGGTGGCTGAGCGGTAAAGCGCTTGGCTTCCGTACTGGAGGTCCCGGGTTCAAATCCTGGTGGAGGCTGGGATTTTTATTTCGGGATTTTCGGGCGCCCTTGAGTCCACCCAGCTCTAATGGGTACCTGACATCAGTTGGGGAAAAGTAAAGGCGGTTAGTCGTTGTGCTGGCCACATGACACCCTCGTAAACCGTGGGCCACAGAATCAGATGATCTTTACATCATCTGCCCTATAGACCACAAGGTCTGAAAGGGGAACTTTACTTACTTTACTAGTCTAAGCCTCCCGTACGACGACCGGGGATGACTGCGGGCAGGGTATGAACCTGGGACCATCGAACGACAGTCCCACGCCCTTACCGCACGACCAGGCTTTTCCTCGTATTATCCTTCCTTTTTTTTTAATGAATTCTAGCTGGATGTTTGCTAATACGAGCATTTATACTTTAAATTTATAGTTTTAAAAAAAGTATATGTTTAGCTTTCAACTTTCATTCGTTGCTTCCATTCTTTTGGCGACTTTCCAATATTCGCCCAACTCATCCCAGAGTTCCCTCCCGCATTTGAACAGAGTCGCCGCCCATGCCAATGTTTTATTTTGTCTGTCTCCCAAACTGCTGTTTTCCCCTTGCTTTGCGTCTTCGAGTTAAATGTCAGATCACTAAAAACCCCGGTATGACGTAATGATGATTTCATTTCCGGTGAGAGAAAGAATAAAACTTTTGGGCCTTGAATTGACGTCACCTCGCGGCCTACCTGCTCAAGTAAAGCAGACCGGAAACAAAAGTCAAACGGCTCAACCTCCATAGCATGCAGGTTTAAATAAGCTCGCACGAAGATGAGTGTGGACTGAACACTCAAATTAGAATTAGAAAATCCCCCTGGGCCCCCACTTGAGGGGGGTCCCCAAATCAGTGTTTTTTACATTGAAAAATTAATATTAAAGGGAAACTCCGATGGTTTTGACAATTTTTGATATAATATGTGTTTTGATTTACAGATAATGAATATATTATTATTTTTTTTTATTTGCAAGAATAACTTAGTAATTGATGTTTTTCTGACATAATTTTTCTGCGCATCCAAAACGGTCAGATTTTCACGGAATTTCTGTGTGACGTCACATTGGTGCACTCAAATCTTAGGCTATATAGATGTACTAATCCGAGTAGGCCTACCGGTACTTGTCTTCCGCGAATTTATTTTAAAACAAGCTCCCGATGTAGATCTAGTCTAGATCTAAAATATGTATTATAGACTCTAGGCATTTTTTTTTCTTTTACTAGATCTAGAATTAACCCCAACTCCGAATACCAAATCATTAATGATAAACAGTAACCTTTAAAAGTACTATTAATACGTATACATTAAATATAGGCCTACTGTTAATTTAGTCTGCAAAGGAAAAAAAAAGTGTTGAGGTTGTATGAGAAATGGTCGTCTCCTTTCCATCAAGACTAAAACTGAAAGATTTAAAAACTCCTTTGTCCCACTTTCGGTCAGAGTGTTACGAGGTCAGCTGCCGTCATCGAGAAGTAGGCCTACATAGAAGTCAAATCCATGAAGCGCTGGTTGTGAATGTGTATGTGTGTTCTTATGTGAATGTTCGAATTTTTCATCAATATTGTTTTTGTACAGTAGTTACGTTGAGGTTGTCAATTGTAAACAAACTTGATCTCTATTAGATTGGATCAAATTATCTTATTTTATCTTATTTGGTACTGTAACCTAGCCTATGTATTGAACCAGTTGATGTAGATCTACTTGTACAGCTATTTCGGCCAATAGTCAATAGGCTCCGAGAAACTGACGATGACGCATTCCCCCCAACCCCCCAAAAGGCTATTGTGAATACACATCGTGCAGCTTTGGGAAAACCCCGTGTCACCATATATAAAAAAAACAACAAAAACAACAAAAAAAACAACAAAAAAAACTTAGGAGTATTTTTTTAATTATTTTTTTTAAACCTGAGGTATATAGCCCTTCCATATAAGTCGGGTCTTGGGATGTGTATATAAGGCGGATATACTGTATTGTTATTGTTACAGCGTGAGAGACGGATGAGCCCGTTAGCGTGATATATATATATATACTAGCTAAATTTTACCCGGCTTTGCTCGGGTTTTTCTTTCTACAAATAGCATACATGGAGTCCCTTTGAATAATCAATTTTTTTCGCCCCAGGTGTAATTTTTCCAATACATCTTTTTTTTGGTGGCATAATGAATCTAAAAAAAATAAAAGTAAAAAGTTGAATAGGTGACGTTTTATTGCATAACCTGTTAACACAAATAGTTTTCTCAATACCCATTTTATTTTTTACCAGTCCAAAAGGTAGGCTACAACGTTTGGAGAAACCACATATGTTTCAAATAATAATAATAAAGATAAGATAAGATAATTTTTATTGATCCAATTTAATGGAAATTCATTTTGATTACAATTGACAACCTCAGCGTAACTACTGTACAAAAAACAATATTGATGAAAAATTCGAACAACATTAACATACGAAACACATACACATTCACAACCAGCGCTTTATGAATTTGACTTCTATGAACTTCTCGATGTCAACAGCTGATCTCATTATAAAAAGCAATGATTAACCTTTTTTTTTCAGACGGAAATATACACAATTTAGCAATAATAGCATAATACATTCACATGATGGCCCGTGTCTTTCCATAGCCGAGTAGGCCTAATTTTGTAGATTAATAGCTTATGGTAGATTCTTACTATCCCAGTGAGAAAATTGTCACATGCAGACGATGTTTAGTAAAAGTTTATATTCATTGCTAATTTCCCAAAGATATCTGCACATTTTTCCCTTTTTCCTATACAAAAATGTATAATAGTTGAACGTTATATTTCTTTCGAGAGAGACAGATCCATGTAATAGCTTGTGATCAAATTAGTCAATCACAATGACTAAAACACTTTTGAGTTTGTGTTGACGTAGATCAACACGCTAACGTAAAGCCATTAACTTTGATAAAAAGTAGATATCTCACTCTCTCTATAGATTTACATATGTTTCTTTTATTCAACTATTTAAGCTATATGAAGTAGGCCTAATAAGTGGCCTTATTGTTCCTACTAATAGTAGTTTAAATGTTTTACTGAAGAATATTGTAGATCTACAATCAGTAAAGATATTGAGCTCGCTGTCTTGTTTATTTACGTTTTATAAATTATTGAATACACTCACGTCTGAAACTGAAAAGTTATCTTTAGAAATGTAAGAGTTCAAGCCTCCAAATGAGAAGAAAGTAGTTTATTATATCTAGGTCATCAATGAAATGAAAGCTTTTAGATCTAATTTTAAAATAGTTATTGTTAATTAAAAGTATAGTCATGTATATAAGAGAGTAGTCTATATTGAATTCTCATTAATTTAAATTAAAAAATAACGCAAAATAGAGCTTAATTATTCAATTTATTGATCAAAGGTCAACATCTGTTTTTATTTTTGTGTAGCTATGTAGGTTCATGACCCCTTGACGCGTCTCCTTGGTGACCTCAATACGCGTTGCGTACACTGTTGGGCGTGTTAGCGGCAAAAAACAACAACAATACAATAGATCTAGCCTATATTTTAAAAGCAAATCATACGCGTGAATGTAATTGTTTATGTAATATTGTTAGTTTAAATTTGTATAGCTCTTGAATCCTAACAATTTGAATGCCACAGCAATCTAGTCAATAAATAAAAACTTGTGTGACACATTAGCATCTAAGATTTGACCTAGATCTAGATACAATAACGGTGTTATCAGGTCTAAATGCGCATAAGTAAGTAAATCTGAAAGAAAAAAAAAGTAAATTAAAAATAAAGATTTAAAATTAAACCAAATCGGTAGTTGTAGGTTTAAATGTTATGAAAAAATACAATAAAAAGTAAATTGTATTATGTATATAGTTTATTACTTAAATAATATGCATTTATAATGCGCGATATTATAATTATGACCTATGACGTTCATTTCATTTGTACCACTGCGCGACACTTGTAGATCTAGACATGGCTTGTGACCTAGTTTTTGTTAGATACAATAGTCTAATAGAGTTGGTCAACTTTATTTTTTTTGAGGGTCTTAAGTTTGTTTTAGGACTACAATACATACACTACGGCCTAAGTTGGTACCCAAGGAACATTTCTGCCAAGTTTAATGAAAATTGGTCACGCGGTTTTGATTTCCATTCGATACATACATACATACATACATACATACAT
>JADKLZ010000687.1:36334247-36345549 GCA_021533235.1 Biomphalaria straminea | reverse complement strand
AGCGTTTCCCTACCATGCAATGAACCACTGTCTTGAACCTATTCCTACAGCGTTTCTCTACCATGCAATGAACCACTGTCTTGAAACTACCATTCAACTAACCCTTTATGACACATTTAGTAATTTGCCTGTATTCGTATCATATCATATTTCTTCCCACAATCTTTTCGTCAATCTTTGTATCATTTTCACACTTACTGTTTAGTGCAAGTATTAGGCAACTCATATCCCAGTATTCATAACATGTCTTTGTAACGAATCCCCCCTCGTAAGCGTCTCGGTGTTGCTTTCTAATTAGACGTCATCACCCACTCGTGCTAGATAATCTCTACCGCGTCCCGCCCCTCCCCCCCCCCCTGACTAAACAGTGATGCAAGTCTCGAGGAAGTCGCCGAGTGCTGTAGAACTTGCGTCTAGTTTTCTTTGTACACACATTCGTCTATTACCTTTATTTGTTCACTTCATGCTTCTCTTTGCTACTTTCCTTTTGGCGAGCTAGAGGGGGAAGGAAGACAGTGCGGGATCGGTACGCTTGGTCGATTGTTTTTTGCCGATCACGAGTCGTGTTTGGTTTCATCCATGCTGTTCGGGGCAGCCGAGGAACGTCAGCGGGTGTTTTTGCCCCAAAGAACCAGTGGGCAACCCCCCAGCACTTGGCGAGGAGCAGCATCGGAGAGGATATCGGCAAAGTCAATATTGTTCCACGTCCCGTCCCAAGATACCGTGAAGTTTTGAAACACCGCTAGCTTTCCTACCACCTTGCATACCGTCAGAGTGACTTTCACTTCAGGAGGGGAGGAGGGGTGCGGAGGTGTGCGCATTAAGGCGTTTACCCGTGTCCTCATATGACGTCAACTTTTTTCCCCTCTTCCATCTTGTCTATTTTTTAAATGACTTTCTCCTATGAGTTAATTTGAGCGCTGATCCACCCCGTTTCCCCCCCCCCCCTCTTTTTTTTTCGCACTTGTGTTGTAAAAAAAAAAAGGTTAGGGTTTGGTTTAACTACCGCACTGTAACGGAGAATCAACCACTTGTGAAATAGCTTTCACCAAGAGGCCAGATTTTTTGACGAGATAACTAGCCGAGAAATCTCGTTTGCTGCAAGTTTAAAATGAAATGTCTCTTTTTTCCAAATTTAACCTCGTTGGTTAGCGTTTGAGCTATTCTAGCAACTCATCTTTGTTTTACACGCAACAAACATAACTGTAAATGTTGACGCAGAATATGTGTTGTTTTTTTTTTTTGTTTAAGTGAGATAATCGTGGCTTGCTCGTGAGCAGAAAGTTGTCCTATATCTATGTAAAACTCACTGACGCCTCGATTATCGATCTTCGGTGACAAAAAAAAAAACTAAAACATAAAACTCTCAGAATCTAGCAAATAATGCAGATGAATTCTTGATTGGATTATTTATACGCCATGGATTATGCCGAGGCACGTTTCCTGCCCGTGGATATAAATGTCCAACAACTCTGGTGGAATGTGGATATGGATTACTGCATGGAAAGGTATGGACTTAATTTCTAACAGGTGGAAAAAAAAACGCACACACACATTAGTATATAGATACTTTTTAGGCATTCACACATTAAAGTTATCCACTTTAAATGTTAACTCAATGACTTGTATTTATTTTTTTAAAACCAAATTTTATGAATAAAAACTGAATACAGTGTGAAATTACCTCAACAGTATTAATACGAGAACACATATATATATTTTTTTTTACGTTATTTGATCACTTTAAAAAAACAACAACTTTGAAACATTATAACTTCTGACAATCAAAACAAATCACGTCATCAATGTTCCTTGCGATTAGGCGGATCCGAACTCTTGAAATATCTTTGTAATCTTTTTTTTTACCCGGTTTAAACAACAATTAAAGTTAACATTGTTCAGAAACTGTCCAAACTTGGCGATCAATAGGTAGTCCTTTCTTGTGACGAACGAAGTCCTTTGATATTGGAACTCTTTCGGAAGATTCTGTCTTTATTTCATATGGAAGCCCAAAGGTTCCAAGAAATATAAAATGTTTTGGTTGGTGCATTTACTATTATTGGTTTCTTTTTCCTTATCCCCTCCTTTTTAAAATATTTTGTTTTACTGAAATTTATAGACACAATTTCACTAATAAAGATTGTCTTTTATTCACAAGATAAAACAGATTACATATACTTATAGTTGGTGAGTGACTTTCCGATTACATAATTGCGTTAAATTATCGGGATCTTGAGTATATTTCATCAACAAAATCATATCCCTTGTTTATCAGCGCTCTAATGTTTGTATATTGTCGACGTATTGGTTTAAGTATTGCATTGTAAGTTTTATCAACCAACACGCGACTATCTCCCCTGCCAGGGTCTAAATTTAGAAAATATACAGGAAGGTGATGACTGATGTTTTAGTATTTGCTGTAATCGTAAAGAATGTTTTTGCAAAAAAAAAATAATACAATAATTACTGTGGAGACAGTTACAATAAGAAAAGTCTAAATTTGTCTCATCCCCTATACGACATTGCCTGAATCGACTTTTATTGGCCTAAATATGTTTGTGACTGCCATGAACGGACATACCTATATTATTATTGCGTATCATACTCATGTCTCGCTGACTTGTCTTGGAAAAAATGTCTTGAACCAAAACCCATCGATATGGAAGGCCTGAACTTTGACCCGCAACGTCACAATCTGTGGGCTGGGTAGACCAATATCTCGTTACCATTATATTTATTTGTACGAAGTACAGTTCATTCTATGATTTCAATTCGAATTTATTTGAAGATTTTATGGTTTAGCTTTGTGTGCATATTTCCGTAGTTCATAAAGCAGGGGCGTAGCTAGAAATTTTTCCATCGTTTGGGGGTCCGCGGGACTGATCTATTTGGGGGCACCTACATTTAGCGTAATACTTTATTTTTAAACACCCATTTGGCCCCTCCCCCTCAAGTGGGGGCCCGGGGGGGGATTTTCAGTTTCTCCCCCTTAAAAACTATAAAAAAAACAAACCAACTATAATTAGAGTCCTGAGAGTTGGGCTCCCTTCTTTCTAGACTTGACGTAGACCTCATGCCATTATTAACGCGTTCATCATGCACCGACCAGACAGCGCCCCCCCCCCCCCCACGTTCCTTCTCCACCCCGCATTGTGCAGGGGCAAGGACAGTGTTTTCGATTATCTTCCCCCGCGTGCCCAACATTCGTAGGTGAGCCGTGATTTCACAGCAATGTGGACTTGTGTCATACCGTGCATAGATCTGGAAATTGTCGGATAACTTTCCCCCACCCCACCTCCCCTTTCTGTCCCTCCCACATTCCTTTGACCCTCCTCTCCAATTCTTTCGTTTGTCACTTTATGAGGGCGAGTTAAAAAAAAAAGCCACGTGTTTCCGCCCTTTACATGACCAACTCCACTCCTCATTATTCTAACGAAACATGGCTCCTCACATACAAGCCCTCTCGCTGCACGTACATTTGGTTTATGTGCCACCACGACCCTGTCCTCGTCTAGAGATGCAGACTATGAGTCTTATGACGTAGCTCCCCCCCCTCGTAGCCCGGTTTATTGGGGTTAAACGCCAACGCAATGCTATTATATTACTGAGTTTGAGAAGCATTAACTAGATCTGTTAACCCTTTGAAACCCGGTGTTTAGAAACGCTAGCATTTTTAACATTCATTGGTCATTCTTTTGCACTGTGATACCGCTATGCCCTTCGTATGTATCTTTGACATTTTGAAATAGGTTTCATTTTAGGTAATGCCTGTTACCATAAAGATGGTTTTAATAAGTCCCGTATAGCAGATGCTATATTTGATATGATTATTATTATTATATTTATTGAATTTTTGTTAAATTATTGAGATTCGGAAAGTGATACAAATATGATAATAATATACCGGGCGTAGCGGGTGGGATTTTTTAAGGTGACTCGTCAGACGGAATCGATCAAGTAATCATAGAAATCTTTTATATCTATTTTTTTTTTTAACTTCACAAAACGATACAGTTTTTAAAACTTTAAAAATCCTCTAGCGATCGGGAAAAAAATAAACTGACGACCTCAGATAATGTAAACAATATATCAGTTTATCGATTAGATGCAGACTATTTCACTAGTACAAAATTCGACTCACTAATATAAGAGTCAATGTTTACTCAATGTTGCACTGTCATAAGACTTAACATAAGACTTAACATCCATCCCTTAATAATGATACTCAGTGGATACTATGGTACTATGAACTTTTTGTTTTGAAGTTGTTGGGTGGGGTGTCAAGGTGTAAAGGTCGTTTGTTTATATTAAAGTATTGACATTTCTCTTAATAATGCGCTTGTGATCTGTAAAACTAACAACACGCAGACAGCTACAGTCAGTGTTACCAGTGACCATCTCATTGTTTGTAAATTTGTTACGGTAGGGGGCGCCCTAAATTATTCATCAAGCTGGAAAAAAAAAGCGCCACTGTTTAAATCAGATCAGCGCCCCGACTTGGTTGACGTAAGCCTGAGAGCTACTAAGCTATCATTGCCCTATGCATTTACAAGAAGGGAGGGAGAGAGAGAGAGTGATAGAAAGAGAGGGAGAGAGGGAGTGATAGAAAGAGAGGGAGAGAGAGGGAGAGATAGAGAGAGGGAGAGAAAGAGAGAGGGAGAGATAGAGAGAGAGGGAGAGAGAGAGGGGGGAGAGATACAGAGAGAGAGAGAGCTTGCTGAGAAAGGGAGGGACTAAGACATTATAAAAGCATAGTAACAGCAGCCAAAAAAAAAAGAAGCTATATTTGATTTGGGGGAGGGAGAGGAAGAGAGAGCGAATTGAAGAACAAAAAATACCATGCATTGTTAGTGGAGACGAGATAAAAGGGGGAGGGTTACTAGTAGAGAGGAGATGACCTAAAAGTGGACTTTGACGTACATCACCATAATATGACTGAGATGGGGGGGGGTCCGTGGCCTGTCATCTGTCAGTGGTGCTTTCAGCCCGTGTCAGCAGTATACAACCAGGTTAGCAGTGGAGCTGACAGCGCCACCTTGGGGAAATCTTAATCACATTTGAGGATCCCTGTATCAATCTCCTGGCTGAGAAATTGGAAGGAATACTGGGGGGGGGGGTCACCGCTGTATCGGTGCCGTGACAGTTCAAAGTGGCAGTGAGCATGAGTTCCTTTACCTCGGGAGATTGCTTCATTTAGGGCGCATTTCTGTTGACCTACTTTTTCCATGCTGTTTCTTTCTTCTCTTCCTTTGCATAATAGATTTGTAGTTGTGAAGATACTATAACATTTACTAACATATAAAAAAATGATAAAAATTGGCATCTTGAGTTGAGAATTACAATCGACAGTGCTAGATCTATATAAAAGCGCAATACATACTGTCATTCAAGCTGTCTGTGTGTGTGTTCTCTGTGAAGACATCCATCGCTGACGTTATCATGCTCACCAAAACAACTTCGCAGCGCACTGATTTTGTCTAATACGTGTCGTTATAGAACTATCTAATTCTGTAGACCAAAGTGTGCAAATTTTAATGCTAGTAGTAACAACATGAGGCTTGGTCTTCGAGTCAGGAGCTTAACGAGGAGTGCTGTACTTCACGTAGAGGAGCAGTCCTATCTGTGACCTACATTTTTTGCCTCAACCTACGCTGACAACACTGTTTTGGACGGTGGCCGATATACGCTGTACTATCGCCGTCTACACCTGTTCTCGGCCAATTGAAAATAATTATATGATTTTCCAATTTGAATTAGGAATATATCGCACCGTTGCCCTATATTGAGATGTGGAATATGAATATCAGGGCACAACATGGCCTAAAGTGTGCCGATTTGTAAATGAATACACAATATGTATATATTCAGATAGCTTACCTTGCTTATGTAGATACCACAATGTGTGGATAATCTACCTTGCTTAGGTATATTACACATTGTTTGCTGTTATATTTAGTTGAATAATATTTCAATTTGTGGTCAACTTTTTTTTTTTTAGCTGCTTTGTACTTTGGGACTTGTCCACTGATTGGCTACTCCTCACATTCATTAGGAAAGACAATTGTCTCAGTACGTTTTTGGGTCTGTCCAAAGGTCACAAGAACTTAATTGAATTAGCCCTCGAGCTCCCCACTCATCTACCCTCTCTCCTATGTGTAGTACTCGTCAGGGTTTAGTACGTCAGTCGAGGAACTAACAAGTGGTGAAAATGGTACCGAGCTCGTGGAAATAGCATTAGACACCTGCGGATGTTAACTATTGAACAACGGAGTCACTTCCTTTTGTTGGGCCAATCCGAAGTTGGTAGATTCCTTTTTTTTTTTTTTTTGTGACAGGATAATTTCATTTGGTCTGGAGGTTTCCGGCAGTCGCAGGCGCTAACGAAGGTCAAGTAATAGTTGTCAAAAAGTTCACGTATCAAACATTTATAAGGTTCACATGTTTGGTTCAGTGTGTGGAATGGAACTGACAATGCTCTTGTAACAGGTGTTACTTCGCTCTGATGGGACCACTCAGTCTGGTGGGGGTCACCTTAGTCTATCACCATTCATTTAATTAACATTTTTTAAACGTTTATTGTATCTCAGTGTGAATGTGTCTTTGTGTGTGTGTGTTTGTGTTTCTTCTTTCGAAATAAAACATTTCCTTTAAATGTGACGTTATTCTTCCAAATTAGGTCAACGTGCAAACGACAAATTTGTATTGTTGGCTACTCAGCAACTTTACTTGTTTCATTACGTTAGTTCCCTAATAGCGTTTTTTTTTACTCCGATAGGGCTCTAATCTTTTCCGCACTTTAGTATCGTTTTGGATGTCTGGTTCAAGTATCGTTTGGTTTCCTTTCTCTAGTATTTATTTGATTTCTTACTCTTTTTTTTATTATTATTATAGCTTTTATATAGCGCCACTTTCATGCTTATAGCATGCTCAGAGCGCTTTGGTCCAATCTCATTTGTGGACCAGTGGGGGGGGGGGAGGGGGTATCTAGGAGTTGGTTTCCCGTGCTGCCTTTGGGCGCTCAGTAAACACAACTCTGCCCGAGTCGGGTGTCGAACCTCGAGCCCCCCTTCTAGGTAGCCAAGCAAGCCAAGCTCAAGCCGCACTTAGCCTCTCGACCACGCTTCCCGTACTCTAGAATTGTTATGTTTCCTAATATAATAACGTGTTGTTTCCTTAATGTGGTATCGATTCCCTTAGAAATCGAAATCTAAAGTTAACCTCGGTATAAACTGTTGTAATGAATTATTCAGTCCATTATTCATACGTATACACAGAGTTGTGTATTTGGATACGCAAAGACTAGACTAGACTAGATACATCTATAACCAATATGCATATCTTCCTAGTTTTTCCATTTTAAAAAAACGCTCCTGTCATCGAATGTCTTGTTCTGACCTCCTGACATCGAATGTCTTGTTCTGACCTTCCCTGCATCCCTCCCGCCACCTCATGGGCTATCCCTAACTGAAATGCTATACTGCACGCGTCTATTGTCCCGTTGTGTAACCGCCAAGAGTTCCTGCGTCTGTCCATCTGTACTGGCCGCCAGATATCAGCGTCCCCCCCCCCCTCTTATACACGGCACGCCAGGCAAGGAGCGGACAGCGACAAAACCAGAAATCTTTTTTTTTTTTTTTTATTCCACGGCTTCTGTCACAATTTTTTTTTATGTCTTGTTTTCTGTTATCAAATTCTCTTTCTTGTTGGAGCTCTTCTGGATATAGGAAACCTTGAAATCTATTTTTATAGGTTCAGTCAGGACCGCACGGAATGTTGGAACATTCTGATTGTGTGGACATCGTCTTTTACTGTTCCATAGGAAACATTGAGATATCTTAGTACTTATTGTTCAGTATCGCTAGGTTTTAAACCAATGTTGTGTTTTTTTTTCTTTAGTGGTTATCCTTCGTTGCTGTGTAATGGCGAATTTGAGATTTTGCTGTGATAGAGACACGAGTTGTTTAATGTTTAGAACACGCCTTGTGTTGTTCTAATTTTAGACTGTTCTCTTTGGATATACATATTGAAACTTAGTGATAACTACTAATTTCACTTTGCTATCTTAATATGACGATTTGTGCATATTTTTAAAAATCGCATTTGAATTTTTATTACGATGTCCTGTGTAAGTCTAGGTTATTTGTATAAGGTATACCACTGTACTTCAAGTGCTTCTGACTAGCGAAATCAACACAATAAGACAACAATCTTGATTGAAGGGTGATAGATTAGTTAGTATCTAAGTCGTTAAAGATCTAAGTGTATCATGTTGCTAATTGACGTATTCTCTATACGTCCTTTAAGTTGCGTCATTACTTTCGGTGTACAAGATCACTATAGAATACAGTAACTGATGATGTCATTTCTAGATTTGTAAAAACAATCCCATCTGGCATACCATATCTAGGCTGACGTTAATTTACTTTTGTTAGAAGCTGTAGGCATTTGAAGGTATATTTCTGCAGTGAGATAGGTAATGTCTGATCACTAAATCTGTGGGGATTTTTTTTTAAAGCTTTAGCTCTAAGTCGTTTTTGAATGGAAACTTGCTTGGCATTTATGTTTGCTGTCATGTCATGATACAAAGCTAATCACAGAAGTGGCGGCACTGTGTGGTCTGTTGTAGAGAAGAGGTGTTAAATTGTAGGACACTTACTTTCCAGGTGACTGTCATGAATAGTAGGTTTGGTTTATGCGCGATACTACACCCTAAAAACTGCCATTTGAGTGGTATGCATGGCGAGCTAGCCCTTTACGGAGACAGGGCAACTCTGTAACAAACTGCTTTCTTTGTCTGTGTTATCAGAGAATAGATTTCATAACACGGAGCCCTAGTGCGGTTTGGTTTGAGTGTGTGTTCGTGGGATGATTAGTAGCTTGTGTGGATTACACACAGACGCTTTTAAAATCCGTATCCCCCTGCCTTCCCCCCCCCCCTCCCAGGATTAAAAAAAAATTGATTATACTCTCTACCACTTTTCATGAAACATTTATAACTTAAAAGAGAATCAGACTTAGCGTGTTGGCCGTTCCTGGTCATAAAGTTAAGTCTTTGAGAGAACTGAAGGGTATTGTGGGATTCCTTCTTCTATTTTGAGTGTGCAAATATTTTTCATTCATTCGTGCACACATTTTATCTCTTTCTCTGTTTCCCATCGTCACCATCTTCCCCATTCATCAGCCTAATCGAAATCGTGTGTCCACTCTCAGCATTATCATCCTTTCAAACTTATGCTTTCATCACACCCAATCCTTCCCGCTCTTTTCTTGACTCCCCCCCACCATTCTACACACACACACACACACACTCTTCAGTCCACTGTGGCTGTAATCTTATCATTGTCAACTTAAAGACAACCTAAAACTCTGGATTGTTTGCTTTTGGCAGACAGCTTCAGCAATCATGATTGTCAATAAAATGCTTTCCCCCCCCCCCGGTTTTTTTTTCTCGTTTTCTTTCCCGCCTCTTTCGGAACACTAGTTTTATCACGTGACCAAATCAGTATCAGAGAGTGAGCTCCCCCAATACACTCATTCTGTTTTCTTTTTCCTTATGCTATCGCTACTTTGAGCGCCACATTAAATGCATGACTGTATGTTTCTGGACTGCTCAATAATTGACGTCCAGCTTGCCTCCTCCATCCGCTTGGACCCATCGATTTAGAAGCCGACGTGGCACTTGAGTGGTCAGTAAGGAACGGTGGCTATCGTGTCCAGTTCCCCGGCAGCGCCAGCGTACTCGGATTTTCAGTATTGTTTCAAGTGAGATTTGATTACACGGAAAATGAAATAAATTAGTCCAGTCGCTTGAGAGTAACGTCCCCTGTTGCTAAGAGACATTGAAATATTTTAAATATTGTTTCTTCCTTGAGGAATATAGGTCAACTTTGTTTTTCAAATATTGACTCTTGTTCGGGTAGTCTTAGATTTGAATATATTATTTTGTGGTAATTGTTAAAACTTAATTCCCCCCCCTCCCTTTTTTAAAAATGTGGTCAGTTGATGTGGCGTTTTAATATATTATAAATGGTTTGCTAGTTGATGGTGGATGCATTTCCATAGATGCATCGTTCATGTGGTCAGTTTTCTTGTTTAGTTGATATGGTCACTATTCTTCGATAGGTGATGGGGCCAGTTGTCATAGATGAATAGTTTGTATGGTCAGATGTAACATTATTTTTAAACGCATTCATGTCAATAAATACGTTAAAAAATTATTTTCAGTTATTTTTTTCTAACACTTATTCACCAAAAATACATCAAAGACCAAGTGTTGATATGTTTCGCCTAGTAACATCATTGGTTGTAAGATTAATAATATCGGATTTGATATAATAACACGACTTCGCCGCCAAAGCAGCAGCCTACCTGGTAGCTCATGACTGACACCATTACATTCGCCATGTACTACTGCGACTATCTAGAAATTGCTCTGCCATTGTGCCTATGGAGGTAAACCAAGTTCGATCATTGTGTTGTGTTCTTGGTCGAATCTTTTTTATTGTAATTTCATACACAAACTTACCATTTATGCATGTATCGACTTTTCAGCACTATGTGTAGCGCTGTCTTCATTTCTTGTGTTTTGTATCTACCTGAACTTTTTACAATGGCTACTTCACAACCCATTAACATACAGAACTTTAGATTGGAGAGTATCTTATTAGTTTGGGGGGGGGGGGTGCCACGTGTTTATTGGACGAAATGTCTCCGCCCCGCCTCAGTTTCGATTTAGACCTTGATTTAGCACGATGATGAATGAATGTCAAGGACATCACTGAACGATATATTTAAACTGTTTAAACCCGTGTTTCTCAAACTGTGTTCCGCGGCACCCTAGTATTCCGAATGGGTGTTCCACGAACTACTGAAATAATTAACTAGTAGGCCACTTCGTGAATTAATCTCTCTTTCAAACATTAGCATAGTGTTATGTTTAATTGTCAGAATGTGTTAATTGTTCCGTTAAGGAAGAAGGTGGAGAAACACTGATTTAAACCAACAGTTTTGTTTTCGTAAACACATTTCTAGAGCGCTATTGTTTCCCCTGCAGACACTTTACTCCAATCAAAGTATGTCACTCACAACATAATATACTTTTGTGGTTCTCACACTATACCAAATTATACATATATATTTATGGTTCTCACACGATGCCATTATGTTTCATAAACTTGTATTGTTCTCAACATTAAATTTCTAGTTTTGGTTTTGTTCTGTTGCCACGAATACTATTTTAGATATTCTGATATACAATTAAGTGGTGGTTTTGCTTATCCTCAACTGGTATACCATCAATTGG
>JADKLZ010000687.1:36226269-36262906 GCA_021533235.1 Biomphalaria straminea | reverse complement strand
CCCCCCCCCCCCCCCCCCAGTATGTTGGTTTGTAGAAATTTCAGTTTGTTAAATTAATTGGTCACATATCTGTTATATGATAAGCTGCTTATTTAAATATTTTAACAAATCATAATATTATATCATTCCCCTTCTGGTTTGTTGGTCGATTTGGTGGGGTGGGGTGATTGTTCCTCCACACTCTTAAGACTTTTCAAGGGGGCGGGGCAAATTATAGCAGAAATCATAGTATATGAACAAAATTAGTTGACTATTTTTATAATATAAGCTGCTTATTAATATTTGAACCCATTTGTATATTATGTCACACCACACTCTAATCTCAAATTAAATCAAAAGTAAATATAAAATTAAAGAGGGTTGTACAAGGTGACCAATTCTTGTCTTTGTATTATAGTTAAGAAATTACGTTTTAAAAAAAAAATCTGTTTGAGAGCATACAAATTCAATTAGAAGATGAACTGAAATGATTATGAAATCTGTTATAAAAAAATAGAGAGGCTAGAATAAAAAAAAAATGTACCAATTATTATTATTATGGTTATTTAAAAAGAAAAATTAACAAGTTGAAAAAATTTAATTCTAATGTTCACAATGATGACATCTATTTAAGCTGTGATAGTGCTCCATATCCAATGGCTGGTCTGTCAATTTCTACTCTAGAAGTACATATTAGTTATTAATGACTCTAAGGTCATTTAAATACATAGTACATTTCTTTTTGTTGTTGTTTTGTTACAGACAGTGATGGGCCAGTCTTTGTATGCTGCTTTTGTCTGGAACAGTTTGCTAGTCATGAGGCTGTCCAGACTCACCAGAATATCTGCCCCAGTAGATTTCAGGATTCAGGCAGTTCCCTTGCGCATCCTGCTTCATCCAAAGCTGAAATTCCCCATAAACATCACACAACATCAGCATCTAATAAATCAGCGCCACAAGACTCACACACGGCTGTTAAAGCTTCTCACATCAGTAAACTGGACGACACATTTCTCTCACAACATAAATCACATGGGCATGATCAGGTTTCTTCTTCTATTTCCTCGTTACCAACCAAGAAGCCTGCTCATGGAGCATCGTCCTTCAAGTTTGTGCCCACCCTTAAGACACGCAGTCAGAAAAAGTTGGATCAAATTATGGAGAAACACAATCAAAGACAGTTAATGATGAAGGAATGCCAAGCCATGAAACCAGTTCCACCCACCGGAGCATGGTGGAGACAAAAGCGGGAGATAAAAATGCGAGCTCTTCATCCTAGGTTATATTTATCTTCTGATGCATTTATGTCTACCTTGAATTTAGTAAAGAAATCTGAATTAGAGTCACGATTAAGTGATGCACCTAAAGACGTGGATATGGACTGTCAGATTATTTCAGTGGAAGGACCGCTTAGTGCCGTCCCAATCATAAGGTTTGAGAAGCCTTCCTCCACATCGCCACGTTCTACTAGGTCACTTATGTCTCAACTAAGCAGGGACAACGATGTAAACTCCCGTCGCCGTCTAAGCTTTTGTTTCGTGGAAGATGAATGGGCAGACAAAGAGGCCTTGGAGGAAGGAAGAGACCCACTTCAGTTATCTCTCTTGACTTTGGATTTATCCTCCCCTCTAGGCCAGCGAATCAGAAAGTATGTGAAAGGTGAAGGGCACTTAAACATTATAAAGGATGCAGAAAGTTACTGCAGGACAGAAGTAGATGACGACAGTTACAGCAAACTGAGATACAGGGGCATGGACTTCCGCGTTACTTTCAAGAAGAAAAAGAGGGGCTCAACGTTTGTGCACAAATACAAGTTTAACTCCAGTGACAGGTTTGAGTTTAATTTGTTACTTAAAACTGGTCTTAGTGCCAGGAGTAGACATCTCAAACAGTGCTTACCAACTTGTAAAGTACTGTTGACCCGGTTGAAGGAGTCAGAAATCAAAGAACTGACTGAAGAGAAGAAGATAACAATAGCAGAGAATATTGTTTTTGATGATGACATTTGCATTACCCAGATAGACATTCCACAATCCAAGGTACCTCAAGGGTTCTCCTCTGATAAACTCAGTCTTCAGCCTCAAAGCTCAAATTTCTCTTCACACTTCTTGCAGAACTCCCCCAACAAACCCAAACTTGCCACCAACCGGCCTGCTCTGGCTCACAACTTACCACCTTCACCACCACATGTCCCAAATATCTTTCGTAGCAGGTCACATTGCTCTCCTTCCCCGACTAGACCTGGGCCAAAGTGCTTCCACGATCGCAACCGAATCGCAAAATCTTTGAATTTTTCAAATGTCGGCACTGCTTCTCCCAAGAATACAACTGCAGTGATCAAAAATGGCGGTGAAAGATTCATGCCACATTTAAGTCAACACCCAATGCAGTCACCGTCAGTTTATGCATCGAGAAACTCCTTACCTGTTATCCAAAACAAGCTGCCAGGACCCAGCAGTCGGAGAAAGCAGCCAATGAACTATGTTCGACGAGAAGGGTTTGATGGAGGGATGGCACAACGGAATGGAGATCACAATGTGGGCTATATCCGTGATATCAACAACACGTGTGTCGTAAGTAAGTCAGCTGGGGATCAGGACCCCACACAGAATTTCAGGAGACTTTCCAATTTCGATTATTTCAGTATTCGAAACGGAAAGTTGCATCACCCTGATCAGTCCATTGTGTCTCCTCCAGCCACAAAGAAAACTTTTCAACTCGATGACGGTGGCGACAACAGAAACCTTCACAAGTCCCTCCCCACCCACAGACCTTTGCCAGCTAATGCTGTGGCACCGTTAAGAACCCAACAGAAAACATTTTCTAGAACAGTCGATAATGGCCCGAAGATAAAACCACAGGTTTCTAGTAGCTCCAGGCCTCATTCTGTAGCAAGGCCAGAAGGGAAGAGGCAGCCTGTTAACAATTCTCTGATGGAGCACCTGGCAGACACAGTTTCTGTCCCAGACTCCACGCCCAGGATCAAATCCTTCATGAGCTTGTGTCCCACATTGGATGGTGAGGATGAGATCATGGAGATTATCTGTGTTGACGACGACTGACTTCTGCAAACAGAGGCGTGCTTTCCAATATTCCATTCTATCTTGAAACGGGTACAGTTGAAACATTCATTGATCATTGAGCACATATCTCATTCATCAATCTGCTCAAATCTTTGTTACTGAGCAAAAGATTTTTTTTTTTTTAAAGTAACTTTATTTTCCAATTGAAGTCTAGGGCTCTCTTACTTAAATTTGGAAAGAAAGACTGACAAGACTGGACAGTTTTATGTATTATACTTTTAATTAAATCACTTCATTTTACCAGTCTCAAGCACATTAGCTTATTTTGAGTTTTTATAAACTTGTGAAATAGTTATTGAGTTGTGGTTCTAATAACTTTACAAACAAAAAAAATGCAATTAATTCAAATAGGTCAAGATAGTTGGCATACTGTTTGGTCTTTGGTTGCTGGGCCAAAATAAATTTTTCCAAAATAACTCAAGTTGTCATGGTGATCATCACTTGCGTTTGCACTATCTATTGTCACAAGAAAGTCATTCATTACAGTAGATTCTTGTTAGGCTTATTTTGTCATAACTAAATTAAAATGTTTTTGTAATGTCAATGTAAAAAAACAAAAAAAAAAACAAGGTAGTTACATATCTCATAAACATTTTTTGTCCAGTTATGAATTAAACTCACTGACCTATTTACAAAAAAGTTTGTTTGGGCATTATCCCTTTTAAACGATACAAAAACTTGTATAAAGTCTTTTTTTTTTTTTTTTTGTTAACAGAATATTTCTCAGACTATCATAGTTAACATTGTGATTGTCTGCAAGCATTTATTATTTATAGTTGAAGCCTGCAACCTTTTGGCACTACTGTGCTATCAAGATTTACAAATCGTTTAATCCACCATCAAAGATGCAAGCTTTTAAATGGCATATAATTTAACATTATTAGATAGATATTACAAGAACCCTTGCTTAGGTTTTTTAGAAAGAAGAAATTGCTATTAAAAAAACAGTTTGTCTTGTTTTTTGGAAAGAAATGTTGTACATACATATAATGTAATTGATGCATTCTCCAGATTTATGTTAATTCTATCAAAACTTTTTTGCTGAACCATTAACTGTTATGAACTAGATAAATGATATGTTGATGGAAACTTATTTTGTACTTGAATTCATTGCAACTCAGCAAACTTTATGTTCCTAATTTTAATGACTTCTAATAAAATAATAGTTGCCTACTATAACAAAAGTTGACATTGAAATGTGTTGCTTTTCAAAAATAAGGAAATCCTGTTTAATGGATGTTATGAAATGGTCAATAAACTGGAAAATCTTGAATTTTATTTAGCATCCTTTATCTAGATGTTGTTAAAATGCAATCCCTCTTCTGTAGATCATTTTTGTCAAACTGCAGCTGACTTTATATAGAAGGTTAATTTATGCAATAACTTTGAACATTTTATTAAATGATTTTAAATATATATATTTCAAGTCTTACAGTTGATCTAGAAGAATACTTTTATTTTTTACGTTTATCTTTTTCAGTCAATCATTTACCAGCAAGGCCTGTAGGTTCTAGTATGAAGTTTAATCCAGCACATATTTATTTATTGTATAATTTATGATTGCCTAATCTGGTTGGCCTGCCATGGGCTTTATCCCCAGATTCATAGTATTATTGCAACCCATTTCTTTGAGATGGAGAATGTCTGTTAATCAGGCTTTGTCTCTTCACAAACGTGTACAGTTCAAGAGTGTTTTTGATATTAATATTGAACGTACTTTTGTTATGTATCATGGAATGAAATAAATTCATGCCTTTGAAGTATTTTTTTAATTTGTAGGTTGAAAATAAGGTGAAGACAGCATTGAATTTACCTTATTATTTTGTTTGTTTAGCTGTTTGAGAGGAACTTTTCTTTTAGTTCTTTGTGAACTTTTACACTGTATTGCTGCTCAGACTTTTTTTTCTTGCCCTAATGCACAGCATGCCACTTTTTACAAAGAAAAACTTTTTAATATTTTTCCAAGCTACTTTGGTAGTACTTCAAATATAGTTTGGCAATTAAGACTTCAAACATAATGCAATAGTAGACTTTCTGAGCAGATAACTTAAAGCTTGTAGTTTTACAATTGATTTAGTTTAATAAAATGAAATTAATAGTACTGATGTACTTTAATCCCCATTTGAATTATCTCAAGTAAATGCCTAGTATTTTCACACAATAATATGGTAATTTTTTTTTTTCTTTTTTATATGCTTCGATTCAAAATTTAAAATAGCTTAGACAAAGTTATGAACAAGTGACAATATTGTTATGAAATAGTCCAATACCCTTTTTTTTTTTTTTTTTTTACCTATTTTCTCTTCTGTAGTCTGTACTATACTTATGTTATAATTAGGCTATGTGATTTTCTTTCTTACAAACAATGCTGTAAGACACTGTACTTTGTGTATATAAATCATGAAGTCACATTTGGATTTGTAATAAATTTATTTCAATGTCATTTATTGTATGTTTCATTGGTTCAATGTTCAACTCCAGTAAAACGTTAAGGACTTTAAGAAAGGAAAACAGAAAAGAAAGGACACTTTATAAGAAAAAGACAATTGCATAATCAGTGCTTAATATAGCTCAAAAACATATGGGGGAAAAAGTGAGATTCGTGAAGAAAAATGTTAGGCTGTAATTCAGTTTTTAATGATTGTCTCAATTCTTTGATCATAACATTTACAATAATAAATTTTTATTTTTTTTTACCTTGATGAACAAGAAGTCAAAGCCAGCTCATTAATTGACTAACTACATATATTTTAACAACATAATCATTTATTCATAACAATAAGGATTTAATTTTCACACATACCAATAATAATCAGTATTTTTTTTAGTATGAAATGAATGTTAAAGGCATAATATTATCTGGGCGTGTACATGAGAAACAATTATTGAAATCTTGCAAAGAATCTTATAAGGCTCTTGCATAATAAACTGCCCAGAATGAGAAGACCAAAGCCATCCATAAAAGCACACTGCAAAATGGTTCTGTCGGAGGAAACAGTAGTGCATATTTTGTAGAAGTGCTTCAAGAGCTGAATGGAAATCAGTGACAGTTTAACTCAATCCTGTATGTGAGCTAAGATGCACTAGGTCAGTGCACTGCAGCAGCATGAAAATTTTATGATTTTCTTCATGTAAACAAATTGAAATTGATGGCTACATAAGTTGATGAACAAAAATAAATACACACACGGGCCTTTCACCCTGGTTACCTACTGCACCTCCCCTCAGGCAAAAGTGGATGTATAAAGTATATGTGTTGGAATTAAGTACTTTGGTGTTCAAATTGATACAGCTAAATAATTAAATTGTCATGCAGTACATAGAGCACTTTTTTTTCCTGTTTTAGTCTTTTTAAAGACAACTACTGCAATAATGAGACAACTACTTGTTCAATCTAAAGCAGTGATGCCCAAAATACAGCCCATGGGCCAGATCCTGCCCTCCACGTGGTTCCATACGACCGCCGAAACATCGGTACAAAGTGGAGAAAATTTCCGCTCCAAAAAAAAAGAAAAAAAAAGTTGAAAATGTATCTTTACCTAATTTAGGGTCCTCATATTTTGTTCTGATGGTTTGATACCATGACTTTCTTTAATGTTTGTGCGTTTATGAACAGGAACTCTGAATGTAGAATCTACCAGGAAAAGTGTGAGGCTCTTTACTTTTATGGAACATGATAATAAGCCAACATCTTTGTTTTATAAAGAAAGTGTGGCTGTTTAAAAAAATAACATATATATCAGCATTATCAAATAAATATGGGGCCTCCTTGGTTTGAACCAGGACGTGTACAAAAGTTTAATCATCAAATACCACATAAATGTAGTACTAAGTCCAGGGGGTTCTGGTACAATAGTTTCAAAACAAGTTCATTTGATTTTTGTAACTTTTCGGTAATGTGGCCAGCGAGACGAGTGTTGGAAATTAAACTGGCCCGAAGGTCAAATTAGGTTGGGCATCACTGTTCTGAAGTATGAAGCGTTCTAGGGTGAATAAAGCATTTCAACACCAGATAAAGCTCAATGAGGCTATTACTTTTTTGTGCGTGCATATTTTGATGAAAATGATTATTCTATCAAGTTATTCATACATTTTTTGAAGTCCACCTAATGCCTGAGTGAAAATGCGGGGAGATTTAAAGATCAAATTCAATCAGGATTTCTACTCAGCCCATTAGATTAACAGCCATCTAAGCACTCAGAAGAAATGAAATGGCAAGAACATTTAAAGCATTTTTAAAGTACATCATATCAGTTAATGCTGAGCTTCATGATAAGCAATCATGAAACAAACTGAATTATTAATTTATAAACATAGATATACAGTGGAATAAAAACATGGTTTGACACAAGTGGTTATTTTCTGCATTTACCAATAGATATCCTATTTCAATCTTAACACAGATTTAAGCAGTCACCCTCCAATCAACAGTTTTGTTTTTTTTCTTTGATATAATAATATAGCATTATTTCATTGATACACAAAATATTTTAAAATTCATTTTAGAAAAAAATAAAAATTCTTTTTTTTTTTCACTCAGAACAAGCCAGCAGCTTGTTGTCACATTTGATAAGAATAGTATTTAAAGTTTAAATGCATATATGGAAAGATTTGTAAAATAATATATTTAAACAAATAAAGATACATTAAAAATTAATTAAATTGTATAGAAAAAAAATTATTCACTTGAAAACATCAATATCACAGATAACTTTTTAATGGCTTTAAATGAACGTTAAAAAAAAAACAGTAAAAACTTTATACTTCAAAATCTTTGAGTAAATCCTAGTTCAATATATAAGTGTTACACTATCAGTAAATGTAGTATTCTTAAATATCAAAGACGTAACAGTTTCTTTGATACAATGTTTTGAATGTTTAACTTTGGAATTTTAGTTGAAGAGAAAGAGCTATTAATAGTAAGATTACAAAGCCAGTGACTCTTAATTGATTGTTTTATGGTATTTCAAAACCAATTAGCCCAAATGCTGGATATAAATGAAAAACTTATGACCATCAAATACATGAATGCATTTATGACTAACATGGATTTATTGTTCTTTTGAATGCTTTGGATTTTTAGAAAATATTAATTTATAGTACCGGTAATTGAAATAATACTTTAGTATCCTTGAATAACTTACAAACTTAAAATTATATGATTTTTGTCATCAATGGTATGTGTCCACAATACAAATTTCATTAAAAAAACAAAATACAATAAATGTTATATATATATCTATATGCAAATATAATTAGTTTAAAACATTTTTTTTAAAGTTGAAAACTTTTTTTCACATAAAACAATAAATAACGGTAAAAAATGGCTGTTCGCTTTTCAAACCATAAGATCTATAGGGTAGATGATGTTAATGTCATCAGTTTCTGTGGCAGGGTGTCATGAGTGCACCCAACTCTAATGGATACCTGACTTTAGTTCGGGAAAGTAAAGATGGTAAATATGCTGGGCACAATATGTACTGATTGTTAACTGTTGTCCAAAGAAAACAAATGACCTTAACATCATCTGCCCTATAGATCACAAGGTCTGAAAAGGGACCTTTACTTTTATATATACATACACATATGTAATAAGTTTAACAAATTTTTTAAAGTTGAAAGCTGATAATTTTTTTTTTTAAATAAACAATAAATAAAGGTAAAAATGACTGAAAAAAAAGTAATAAAAAAATAAAATTTAAATCAATCACTTAAAATATTTATATAAATCTGATCTGAAGTAACAAACAAAAATGTGCACATTTAATCAATTGTTACACCAATTATAAAACACACCAGTTTTTCAATGAATCAGTGTCTGTTTCCATATGCTGCTTCATATGGTGGTGGGGGCTCTGGGTTGTAAGGTATGTTCACTGGACCTGATGTTGCATGAAATGGACTGTTGTTATCTGAGATTGATGTAGAATAACCAGCAAAACCTCCGTACCCAGCCACAGAGGAGGATGAAAAGTTTTGAGTTGGTGCGTCTGGTACAGCATAGTTTGTTCTAGAACCTCCACAAGCAGGGTGATTCATGGAGCTAACTTCAGAGTTCATACAGTCCATACACAGCGGTATGATGACTATAACTACTAGCAAGAAAATTATTATGGACACTAAGACGCCCAACATAAGATTATTTGCTGTGATATTAGCCAAACCATCTTGAAAACTATCTGTAAAATACAAACCAAAAATTTACCACACATGTTTTTGAAGTTAAAGCTTTAAGACAAATAGTCAAACATTATCACTGAGAATGTATACTAGTTGATTAATTAGTTCCAATTAAACTTCAGTTGACTTTTTAACTTATATACCATCTACCCTCTTCTTTAAAAAAAAAAACATATAATTATTCTCTTTTAGAGGCATTATCTGTCATTAGGTAAGATTTTTATTGCTGGAATTGCACCATAACAGATATAAGCAATTCCGTACCTATAAAATGGTGAACAGAAATAAGCACTCAACTACCTATAAAATGCTTTCATATGGCATGCAGCTCAAATGACTTAATCCTGTGTACTCCCAGGGGAGCATAGGGCCGCAACAACACCTCTCCACCGAACTCGATTCTGAGCAGCTTTCTTCATCTGCTCCCATGTCATTCCAGTACCCTCAGCTTCACTGATGACTGTCCTCTTCCAGGTTTGCTTGGGTCTGCCCACTTTCCTCTTTCCTTGTGGGTTCCAGTCAAGAGCCTGCCTTGCAACATTGGTAGCTGGTTTTCGCAGGGTGTGTCCTATCCAGCTCCATTTTCGTTTTGTAATGTCTTGGGCTATGGGATTTTGTCTAGTTCTTTCCCACATCTCAAATAGCCTCTGACAATCAGTTCAACTCCTGGCCTTCATGTGTGACTCAGATATTGAGTCTGGCTGAACAGTTTTCACTTACAGGAGAGGGGGCTAAGGTGAGTAACTGGCGCCTTAATCAGTAAACTTTCAACAAGAGAAAAGGAAAACTCTTGACTTCAAACCTATACTGCCCTTGCAGCTTACCCAAACATGGGAAATGCTTTGGGAGTTAACCCTGAGGAAAAATTCAAACAGGGGCCTAGGACCCTTAAACACTTTGCAGTACTCAGTACTATACCCTGACAGAGCATGTGATGCTGCTGACCCCAAAACTGTTTTGGCACTTGCCATTCCTTTGGAAACATTAGATGGGTAAATAAAATAATTATTTCTTTTGAGTAGACTTCCATTATATACAATATCCAAAAATGAAAAACTTTCACCAGTCCATAGTTTGAGCCTTGTTAAAATATTTTTAAGGATATGGATATTTAAGGATATCATTTATGATCGCATAGTGTGGTGAATTTGTATGTTGAGTAAGACAATCTCAAATATTGTTACCATAAACCTGTTTAAAGGTTTAAACATGAGTATTACTAATAACTGGTATCCATTTAATTGTCACTGAAAACTGTAAGTAAAATAATGCGGAAGGATAAGTATAAACTTGTGCATTTTTTATTTACTTGTAAGTGATTTTTAATCTAAAAAGCTTATCAAAATACTTCTTAACAAATATTTTGATTTCAAGGCTGGTGGAAACGTGGATATCAATGAAAATGTTCTGCATAGGTATGTTTACCAATTCAGTCAAATACAGGATCTGAGAAGCTAGGTTTAAGTTTTATATACTGTAGCAAAAGTGTTCATCTTCTGAGATCCAAACAAAACATAGAAGGTAAAAATTGGTAAAGTAAGAGGGGTTCACAGATTATATGTTGTTGTTTTTTTGTTACTACTTATCTCATAAATTACAGAGTTTACTTGAAAAGAGAAGATAATTACATTCATGTGTCAATTTAGTCACGCATATTAATCAGTGACTTGAAATTCATTTAATTTCTTGGCTGATTCATGCAGCCCATTCCATGCTCTCATAGCACTAGGCTAAAGGAGCACTTGTACAAATGGGAAAAAATAAGATATATGTGCCTTTATCTTTGTACCTTTCTAAGTATTTTATTAGGTTATGTTTTCATATTTCTGAATTATGGTTCAATGCTTTATTTATTATTTTTACTTTACTTTTTTTTTATAGCCTTCTATCCTGAAAGGTCTCTTAAATTTAGTGATTTTACTAAGGTGCTACTTTCATCAAATGTGAATATGTTCGTTATAAAGCTCACTGCTATTTTTGTGTCGTTCTATTTACAAAGCCAATTTACTTTATTTGATTTCATTTTTAATTTCATCATGAATTATTAAGTAAAGTAAAGTAAGTTCCCCTCTCAGACCTAATCTATAGGGCAGATGATGTAAAGGTCATCTGTTTCTGTGGGCCATGGTTAACAATGGTGTAATGTAGCCAGCACAACAACCAACCGCCTTTACTTTTCATAACAATTGACAGGTATCCATTAAAAATGGGTGGATTCAGAGGCGCCCTAAGAATCCCAAAATAAAAAATCCCAGTCTTTAAAAGGATTTGAAAGCAGGACCCAATGGTTTGGAAGCCAAGCACTTTACCACTCAGCTACTAAGCCTCCATTTTCATGAATAATAACACCTAGATATTTTGAGTTTTTAGTCTTTTTAGCTGGTTTACCATGAATGAGATACAAAGTTTTTATAAGTTTTATTTGTTATTTTTAATACCAGTTTTTGTTACACAGTTTGAAGTAGTTCCCGTATTTTTATGACAGATTTTCATAAATTACTAGGGTACTAAAATTGAGGTAAAATTAAATATTAATTTAAAAACAAAATACAACATAAAAAATAAAGCTTACTGTCTGAAACAAAGCTTACCTTTTAACTTATCTGGTTCATTAGAATAAACACCGACTGAAGACCATATGATTCTCATAAATGTGCAAATCATAAACTTGGTTATTCGTGACAATAATGTCATGGTTTTAATGTTAGCATACACTGACTTTCTTTAACCTTGCTTAAGACTCAGTCCTTATCTAAGAATTGGAAATAAATATCAATCATTTAAGAATTTAGATACATATATGATCACTACACTAAATAATTATGATGAGCTGATATTAGAATATATATAATATTGTTGTAACCCTTTTGGCGGCGCGATAGGGTTAACTGTACAATCAGCTGACACATGTAAAACAGGCCAGTAATACAGTTTAGTGTTCTATGTCGATGGACAAGGGACAGTACTGATATGAACTTTGCACGCAAATATGACCAGTGTTTTGGTCATGTGATCAGAAGCCTTTGTGGACCAAAGACATAGTGTGTAAGGCAGAATAGTTCAGTACAAGGACAGCCAGGAGACCAGGACTGTGAGCTGGCCATGAAGTCGGCCCTGGTGGAATCCTCTAGTGAAACGTATGTGTCCAGGAAGAGTCAATAGTATGGTGATGTACAGTGCAACATTTGTAGTAGCTTATTGCGTCATATTGCTGTTTTATTTACTCATTATTAAAGTACCAGGTTATTTGACTTGTTCCCAGGCTATATAACTTTCATTTTGTCAGGGACAAATTTATATTAAAAAAGGTCCAAGTTAAAAAGCTAATGCTTCCTCATAAATACATTTGGCCTGAGAATTCTAGTATCTGTGACATAGAATTGAAACACCCCACTTTATAATACCTCCCTCAAACATACTTTTGCCCCCCTCCCCACCTTAAAATAGCCCTTCATACAATCTCTGACTAATCTTCAGCTTTTCTGTTCTTTATCAAAATATTTAATAGGCTCAAAGATGACTTTCTTATTGCATCCTGCACATGGTAATGCTTACATAATATTTTGGCACTACTAGCCCCTTTTTTACACTTGTAATAAAACATCTTGCATTTTAATGTTCCCCCTGCAGATTTTGTTACCTGATATTGATATAATTATAGATCTATACTAGATTATAGATCTATCTAGAATCTAGATTATCCGGTAAAACTTTACATCCAAGGCCAAGGCCCCTAGCCCTAGGTTTTCAGGTCAGAATTTTATTTAGATTATAAACATTACACAACACATTTGTAATTACAATTACTGAAGTTACTCAACTGTGTACGGTGTACAGTTAGTAATATTAGTATAGCCCTATACTGCCCTGCATATGATACACTGTAGGCTGCACTGCCAACAATCACTTACTCACAGTGGTACACTGCCCCCCTATTACTAGTAGTAGTATTTAGTATTACTGTGTTAGTCACTTACTGGTGTATAACACTGTATATATAGTGTCACTGTATAGTATTAAGTATACATACCAACTGTGACTATAGTAGTAGTAATAGTTATAGTAAGATAGTGTATTAGATCTAGATTTAGACAATGAATGAATTTACAATTGTGAATTTACTCATAATTTAGATCTACACTCACAGTTACACACACACTGTCTACAGGTTTGTAACTCCCGTTAATCCGTTACTGCGTATGATGATCATGAAGCTGATCTAGACTATAATTTGAGTATAATAAAGTATTAAAGTATAGATCTAGATCTAGTATAAACTATATAACTACTAGATCTACTAGTGACTACTGAAACTAGACTACTGTAACTAGTCACTAGTGTTTTACTAGTGATACTCACTGATACTGATATATTGATATATCTATTATACTATATATAAATCTATAGATCTATTATATAAATATAGACTCTATTTCTACATTAGGTCAAGATTGTAAATAGTAGATCTAAATACGGTTACAAATATTGAAATATCTAGACTCCAGTCTTCTTGTCTGAAACATAAATAAAGAATCAGTTTCTATAATAGTAGATAGATCTAGATATATATAGGTCTGTGACAGACAAACAAGGAAGTATTTCTAGGATCTAGTGACGGCGATCTTGAAATAGAAACCTCCCTTCCCTCTCCCATTTTTGTTTTTCCAAGTAGACCAAAATCAATGAGTGATTTGATGATGTTCATGTAGAAAAAGAAACTTTAATAATAAATGTTTCCCAATCAACACCAATAATATAACAATAAACTCAGGTGTATCACAAGAAGTTTTTTGAAGAACTCCTCTGCTGTTTCGAAAATACATTTATAAATTATAAATTGCCTCATTGATTTAAAGACTTATATTTGCAGATTGCATGGCATATATGTAGATCTAGAACAAAAAAAAAAACAACATAAGATACTGAAGTTTTACAAAGAAAACTTGATGAATTATAAAATTGAGAATCAAATTAGACCATGTTTTGAAATTTTCACCCCAATAAAATGCTTTTATACAGATTAAAAAAAACATCTATTTTTCTTTCAGTTCAAGGGATATTTAGGCCTATCCAATAATCCATAATTTGTTTCTGAGGACAGATCTTCCATCTTATACAACAGATAGCTAGTCCTCTTTTGGACAATAGAGTGGATAGTGGCTCGAATCTTGTAGCAATATATCCACTGAGCAGCCCTACCTTATGTCTTTTATTTGTCAGCTAAGCAACCCAACAAATTCTGCCGCCCCCCCCCCCTTTTTCATAAAACCAATTAGTAAAGCTGCACCTAGTAGAACAACAAAAAGAAAAAAACAATGTCTTCAGAAAAGTACACTGCATCTCTCTAGAAAATACTGGAACTGTTGGCTTCCAGAAGGAATATTACAACATATATAGATGGTAATATTAATATTATGAATGATGCTGAATCTGTGAGAAGAAGAGAAAATATTGGACATGGAATTGGATAAAAATCTGTATCAATTTTAAAAAATAAAAAGTTGTGCAGCTTAATTTTAAACTAAAAAAAAAATAAAAACTATGACTTTCATCTACACCTTCCCCTGCTCTGAAAGACACACATATCTTATTCCACCAGCCAGAACTAATTTGTACAATTCCTCCTTATTCCCTAGTGCCATGGAATAAACTTCCCCTTTCAGACCTTGTGGTCTATAGGGCATATGATGTAAAGGTCATCTGATTCTGTGGCCTACGGTTAATGAGGGTGTCATGTGGCCAGCACAACAACCAACTTCCTTTACTTTTCCCCAACTAATGTCAGGTACCCATTAGAGCTGTGTGGACTAAGAGGCACCCAAGGAACCTGGAAATAAAAATTCGAACCTGGGACCCCAGGTTCATAAGCAAAGCGCTTTACCGCTTAGCCACAGCGCCTCCAGTGCCATGGAATGGGTAACCTGAATCAATCTAGGAAAACCAAAGACTTAGAAGAGTTGAACATGCATAACAAGATTAACATAGCTACACATGAGGTAATTTTCTCTTTCGAATGAGATTCGAGTATGAAAATTATACGATTGGAGCTCAGTGAAAAAAAATTCATTCACATGTTGGAAAGGTGAAATTTATCAAAATGTGGGCCTTTGTCCATTTGACAGTTTTAACAAGAATTGAGTAGATACTATTAAATCATCTGTCACTTTCTCACTTACTTAATCTATTTTATTAGTGGGATTGTTTTTGTGTAAGAGTAAAATATTTGATGCATGTGTACATTATTTTAGTAGTGTTTTAATTATTTTTTATTCTAAAAACAACTGAAGCTTCTTTAGGAAAATTATTTTATTTAAATATGTAATAAGATTCTTTCAAATGTTTGCTTATTTAAAGCTGCCCTTGCACTTAACTATAGTTTTCTGAGTGAAAGACTGAAATAAATCTAGAGTGATCAATTGGTGATACTTAATAAATCTTTATTATCCATAATCAAATTTGTCTAACAATTTGTGCATTACACAAAACATTACAATTATTGAAAACCTAAATATTCATTCACACCAGGCTCACTCATCTTATATAATACAGACGTTACTTCAAAAAAGAAGATGATTACGTCCTACACATCATGCATTTAGTCACAATTTACTTGCCAAATGTTTATATCAAATGGTTTTATTTTATTTAATAATTGATTGTCAGGGGGACAAAGGAGTTTTTGTTTATGTTTGTCTTTGCTATCGGTGTCTTGTATCACTTTTATGATGGTAAAATCATGACCCAAAGGGTGATTTTTTATTTCTATAATCTTTTTACCTTATGTTGTGCAAGTCGCACACTACCTTTTAGTAAGCTATTTAAAATTCATATACTGACAATGTGATCCCATTATACTATCATGCTAAAATTAATAATTTTCCCTGGAGGTTCTTTGTAAAAGAAAAAAAAATCACAGTAACTTGCAACTTTAATGAAAACAAAAAAAATAACAGCAATTGCAACTTTAATGCTATTGAAGATCAAATGAGACAATAAAAATGTCTACAAAAATGACTTTATTAAAATACATATTTAGGTTATCTACAATTAATATATATTACTTAAGTTATCCTCATGTATTCTCATTTGTTACATTATATACATTGGTACAGTTGTAAAAGAGCTACATCTAACATTGGTGTAGCTGTGTAAACCACTGCATCCATCCTTTATCTTTGGAATCAATGTCACTGACATTAGATTAGTAAGAACCACATGACATAATTTGATTCATTCATAAAATAATTAAAAGAAATAGCAAGTAATTCAAGAGATCAAGAAAAAAAAGCAAAAACTTTGAATTAAAACTACAATAGAAAAGGAAATATAGGAAATAAATAGATAAGAAAGACCCAATACACAAATCAGTCAGGAAAATGTCCAGCATTTTTGTTCCCTTCATTTCACCACAAGATATTTTCAGTAATTTTAATATTACACATTATCTCTTCATCCTTTTAACTTTCAAACAGTCAGAGAACACATGTTAAAATAAAATAAATATTTATTACACACATCATCATCTGCCCTATAGACCACAAGGTCTGAAAGGGTAACTTTACTTTTTTACTTACACATCTCATAATTTACAGATGAGTCTTAAAAAAAACATTACTGTTACAAAAACATTCACTAGAGCTTAACTTAAGCTCTTAAGTAAAAACAACAAAGTTAATGCATGTATGGTACCGGTATATTTATAATTCCATATTTTATCACAGAATTTCAAATGTTACATCTTTTTTTAGTCAAACATGGAATGTATTATACAAGAGTATGCTTCATCTGCTCTACACTGAAATAGAGATTACAAAACTTTTTAATGTTGGTCTTTTATTTATTCTTCTCATCTTGTAAACATATTTTGACTCTGGTCATCGATTCACCTTTCTAAATAAAGTAAAAAAAAAAGATGAAAAAAAAAACAAAACAAAACCTATTACTAGTTAGATCTATGAAGAGCTAATAAAAAAAATTAGTAACAAACTATATATGTATGACTAAGTTGGAAATGGCCATGTTAATAAATATATATATTTATATGACTACAATCTATAGTGTTTCATGAATTATCTATACCGGTACTTAAAAGTAGAATGTAAGGAGTATGTATGTCCGAAATAGAAATCAAAAACCATTTGACCAATCTTGATGAAACTTAATACAAATGTTCCTTTGATGATAACTGGAATTGTGACATATGTATAGAAGCCCTAAAACAAACTAAAGACCCTAAAAAAAAATGCTTGTAATGACAAAGAATGCCTGGTGTTTTCAAAGTAAGAATTAACATGACCATTTCCTACTTTTCTTAGGCATTCTAATTTAAAGTTAAAAAGTCATTTGAATTTATTTTTTTAAAATATAATTTCTACTTATTTGTTTTGGTAATTAAATCAAAATTCAACTTAGAAAACTAAGTCAATTAACTAAGTAAAAAACAAAAATATAATGAAAAATTACTGAACTTAACCCACCAACTAAATACTCATTTCCTGAACGAATTTTCCCTTTCTTGTGCAAATGATCCACCATGGACTTAATAAATCTATCTGTGCAAACTGTTGCAGTATCACATATAACTGTTAAGTGTCGACGAGCACGTGTTACTGCTACATTGATCCTGCGTATCTCTGCTAGAAATCCAACGGATGCTAGTAGTAAAAAAAAAATGAATTATTAACATAAACAAAAAATTTTAGGCAATAAAATAATGAAAAGAAACAAAAATTATTTTTTTTTTATTAAATTTGTTCTTGTAATAAACTAAGTTGAATTTAAACCTTGTAAATAAAATTTTGTATCAATAAAACATAACTACATAAAACATAACTACATTTAAGTGAACAGAAAAATCAAGTAGTAAGATGTGGGATGCGTGGTCTAGAGGCTAAGTGCGCTTGCACTTGGCTTGGCTTAGCTACCTATGAAGGGGGTTCGAGGTTCGACACCGGGCTTGAGCAGAGTTGTGTTTACTGAGTGCCTAAACGCAGCATGGGAAAAACCTTCTCCCAGATACCCCCTTCCCTCAGTGGTCCACAAATGAGATTGGACCATAGTGCGCTAAGCATGTTTTAAGCATGAAAGCTATATAAAAACTATAACTTAAGATATAGAAAACAAAGATTGATGATAATATGACCACTGTGATTACAAATACTGAAACAAACATATGCATGAACCGCACACAGAGTCAATAGATATCTGAGTTCATAAAAGTTACTTTTCTGAAACTACCAGATAACAATTTCATAAATTAAAAAAAAAGAAAATTACATTTCAAATTGCTCCTGACCATTGAAATGATTACTACTTCCTTTTCACGACCCTGAAAACCATCTACAGTTTTGACCTCGAGATCGAAGTATCTTGAACACAACTGTAACTTAATTAGTTTCACCTGCCAAAAAATAAAATGACTGCCATATGACAAACTGCCCAAATTAAAATTCAAAATAAAAAAAAAAAAGAAGTATGTAATTTAAAAAGGATCATTTAACTAGCAAAAGTAAGAAAACTTTTTACAAAAACATAAGGGAAATAGCCACTAATTACTGCCATTTATCTTAAGATGACAGGGTTTAGCTCCCTTTCTGTAATATAAAACAAAATCAATTAATAAACTACTAATTGGTTAATTTGTAATTGATTTGTTTATTGTCATTGGCTATGAATAATTATGTAAAATTTCAACTTCAACTTGATCTGAGAAAAGGAAATGGGAGAAAAAAAACAAGACAAAATGTAATAAGGGGAATGAATCCATACATACATTCACATCTCTCATTACGTAGCAGTTATTCCCCATATTTCAATATCAAACAAAATAATTAATTATGTAGCAGATTATTCCCCATATTTTGAAACTAAACAAAATAATTAATTACCAATAATTAATTAACTAATTGGTACATTTTTTTATTGATTCATGTTTTGTCAGGAACAATGAAGAATTGTTAAAGTTTCAACTTGACACGAGAAAGGGAGAAAAAGCATGTTCAAACTTTTTACCAGACAGACAGAGTGTGATGATATAAGCTTTGTTAAAATAAATAACCTTTTTTCAAAATGTACTTATAAGTTCATCAATATGTGATATTAACCTGAAAATTATATGGCGATATAACAGCAATTTCTGATGGTTTCACACCACAACTGATCAGTTCCTCCACTCGATTGACCACAATCTCAACTTCACCTTAAAGAATTAAAAGGTGCAAATTTAATTTTCATGATCTACAAAATATTAAAGCTAGCAAGTATTGAAATGTTAGTATTGAAATGTAGTTATTGAAACATAAGTATTGAAATGTACATACTATAAAATAAAACATAACAGAAAATTAAGGTTTCTTAATGTAATTCTTTGGTCCCTCTCAAATAAACAAACATTAAAATTAAAGATGAAGTTCCCATTTTAGACCTTGCAATCAATAGGGCAGATGATGTAAAGGTCATCTGTTTCTTTGGCCAATGGTTAATGAGTATAGTATTATGTGGCTAGCACAACGGCCACCAATTTTACTTTGCCAACTGTAGTCAAGTACCCATCAAAGTTTGATGGACTCTTCTTCTTCTAGCCAGCTTTTCGCTGCTGAGCTGTCAGGTCTTTTGCAGACTGTGCCAAGGAAAAATAGTGTGCTGTTTTCTTCAGCACTGGGTGGACTCAGGAGCGCCATAAATATCCTGAAAGTCAAAATCCCAGTCTTCATTGAGATTTGAACCCAGGACAAGCACTTAACCACCAACATTAAGGAGAGAGAAAAAAAAGATTTCAATTTATACACTCACCTTCATTAGCCTTTGATACTTCTTCAGGATTATTTAATTCGTACACATCACATCCAGCTGTGTCTATTAGCAGTAAAGGAAAGTTGGTCTCCTCTACATATTCTACTGCAACATGTTTTAGGTCCCTTGATAATAAATTTATCATAATGTATACACATTTAATATAGTTGTTTAACCCTGAAGCCACATGTAAGTTTAAAAAATACACTATATCAAATTTCAAAAAGCTTTTTTTTTTTCAATGAATGAAATGTAGAGAACCTGTAAATTTAATCTCATTTTCTTTTTCTGTAATGTTTAAAAAATAAAATTCATAATTAAAAGGAAATATATACTGCGAGTTTGTAGATGATCCCCTTTTAAAGATCATCGTTCCTTTGGGTTCCTCATGGAACATAGGGTCTTCACAAAAATTTGCCACTCTCCACAGTTTTTTTTAATGGTTTCCCAACTTTTTCCGGTCCTCTCTGCTTCCTCTAGAATACATCATTGCCATGTTCTTTTTGGTTTTCCTCTACATCTTGTTCCCTGGAGGTTCAACTCTAAGGCCTGCCTAGCTCTGTTGCTGGTATCCTTTCTAGGGGTGTGACGGTGTGACCAATCCATCTCTACTTCCTCTCTAAGATCTGTACCTCTATATTCTTCTGTCCACTCATCTCCCACAGTTTGGTATTTTCTACTTTGTCATACCAGTGTATTTTAAAGATATTTCTCAGGCATCTGTTGATGAAGGTCTGTACTTTTTTTTGTTTTCGCTTCAGTTGTTCACTATGTTTCAGAACCATACAGTAGGACAGCCTTGACATTAGAGTTAAAGATTCTTAGTTAAGTCTTGTTTGAGATGTGAGGAGATTTTCATGTTGACTTGAGCTGTGTAAATGTCTGACGTGCTAGATTTATATGACGTTAAATGTCTTCATCTGTTCCACCAGATACACTGACTACACTCCCAAGGTATATACAATTTTCTACTTGGTCTATGGTCTGAGAATCCAGTTTTATGTCTCCAATTTGTTTGTTGTTTACTTTAAGTACTTTTTTTTGGTGGTTTATTTTGAGGCCTACTCTTTTTCCTACTTTGCTTAAAGCTGTGACCTTTTCTTGCATATCCTGTAGTCTGTGTGATAATAAGGCTATGTCATCAGCAAATTCCAGATCTTCCAGCTTTTGTCCATTGGATTCCTTTTCCTGCATTAGAGTAAGCTTCTTTTGTGACCCAATCCAATACTAGAAGGAACAGTGGTGAAAGAAGATATCCCTGTTTGACTCCTGTTGTGACTGGAAATTCCTCTGATAGCTTGCCACAGTGTGTTACTTGGCAGGTGAAACCATTATAAATGTTCTTGATTAAGGTTATTACTCTATTTGGGATCCCGTAATGTCTCATTACTAGTCATTACAGTCCAGATAGATTCTCCTACAAACACAATTAATAATTGCTCTATTCCAATTAAGTATTCACTTAGTGAGTTTATTTTTTGCATGCTTCAGAGACACATAAAAAATTATTTAAAAAAATTAAAAAAAATCTATTTGAAATACAATGCTTCCATTAATGAGTATGCCATTTTTTATTCTTGATGTATAGCTTCTTTTCCTAGATGAAGACCACACATTTATGATAGTTGAGATAAAATGTAAAAAATAAAAACAAACAATAGTTATTAAAAATAAAGTTGAATCCATTAAGGCACACAAAATGCAGGATGCTCACATTTGTAAATTTGGCCTTAACACATGACCTGATTGATAAAAATAGGACTGATTTTAAATACTGTCTCTCACTACAAGAATCCTTGATAAATGAGGGTCATATGTTAAAGTTATATGTGCTCAGTTTCTCTATTTAGAGCATTGCTTTTCCTAGCCATCGAGCTAAAAGTAAAGTTGCAATCTATAGAGCGGATGTAAAGGTCATATGATTCTATTGCCAATGGTTAATGTTGATGTCATATTGCCATCAAAATGACCTACAGACATTCCCCAACTAATATCCATTGGAGTTGGGTGGGCTTAGGGGTCCTAAAAATCCCCAAATTTAAAATACCAGTCGTCACCGAGGTTCTGAGACTCTGATTTACCACTCAGCCACTCTTATATTCAATGCAATACTATTTATATATAGTTGACAAATTACTCTGTAATTTAGAACCATAGTTCTCAATGCTCACATTAACCAGTTACTTTGTGAGATATTTTATTCTAACCACTGTATACTCCGCCTCATCCTTCATGACTATTAATCAGTTTGACATCAGCCTTACATTTAGTATTCACAGCCAAATCTAAGATCATAAGACTCTTTCCTTAGTCATTAACTGATAGTCAGCTGTGCAAAAAGTCAGCCTTAGCATGGAAGTCAAAAAGAGGAAAGCAAAAACAAATCCATCTAAATAGAACATGGCCTTGCACTATCTTAGGAGACCTAAAATCTATGGACAACAGTTGGGAAGAGGCTGTAAAAGTCATCCTTGACCCAATCTCTGTGAGAGAGCTTGCCGCCATATGTGCCAAATGGCACAGGAAGATTGAAGTGTAAAGTCTAAGTTAGAAGATGGTAGCTCAAGTGGGATAAGGTTGATAAAATTTACTTTAAAACAAGGTTACAGAGACAGTTTGTAAGGAAGCACTCTAAATTGTCCCACTCCAAAGTAGTCCACTCAGGCAGGCAAAAAGGCAGGTTTTAATATTTTTTAGGAATAATATTGGTAACTATGAACTACAAACTTTAAAAAGATTCCAAATAACTTCTTGCTTACTTCAGTAAATGTGTGGCCACAGAATGGTGAGCTTCAAGTTGGCCTGCATAAAGTGTTTCAGAACTCCAAGCCATAATGTCTTGATGCATTCTGTACTGAATATGCAACATTTTGACCACTTCATCAAGCTTCAATTTGAACACAGTTTTCATCAATCTTTCCATTAATGTAATTTTAAGTCCCTCAGCCTCAGCTCTGAAAATTGTTTAATGTTAAAAAATGATAATAATAATGTTATCAGATTTTTATTCTCCTTATCAAATAGGTAATTTTTCTCATAAGCCACAGTTTTTTCTAACTCTATGCAATGAACTAAAATGTTTTTAACGATGAAATGAGTTACCAAAGCTTTTGTTTGTTTTACAGGTTTTGGATGTTCTTTCAGAGTTAAAGATAATCTACTTTTTTGTCTAAACCTCTCACAGGATGATGGGGGGATGGTAGTCGACTGGGTATTAATTCGTTACCATTGAGACAAACCGAACGACAGTCCAGCAGATCAGGCAAAAATATTTATCTCTCTAAATACATTAGAATTAGAATAAGACCACATTTTGATAAAAATGCCAGAAATATATATGCTGTAGCTATAGATAAGTAGCTTAAATAAAAACAAAATAGGCAAAGGTTCTTTTGACCTGTGATTGACAGGGATTTTTAGTTTATGTTAGTGTTGAGAAATGTTTTGGTTTTGTCTCACAATTTGCGCTTTAAAGTGAATAAATACCTGAAATAAAAAATGTGATAGGTCAGGCTCTATCAAAAGTGAAAAGTTGCAATAGAACCTAATAATAAAATCATTAAAAGATTTTTCAGGAGAAATAGGTGTGTGTGTGTGGGGAAAGGGGACATTCATATCAAACATAACATATATAAGACTCCAGTAATCTTCTAGGGATCAACTCCTTCCCATAGTCTGTCAATGCTGTTTTAAAATAAATGTATGAATATCATGTCAAAGTGTTTTATGTCACATACTCTCTAGACAGAATGGTGGGAGGAAGTTGCAAATGATCTCCAGCCAGCACACATCTCTTGCCTTGCAATATTGCAATCCAACAAGCTGCTTCGATTGCCTGATACATAAATACACATATTAAAACATTATTTTCATGAAGGATTGGTAACTAATTATGACAACTATTCATTCATAAAAAAAAAAAGGATCTTATTTCTAATAATATTAATTTAATTATTTATTCAAATAGATGTTTTAATTCATAAACATGTTTGACATAAATGTAAAAAAAAAAATCATTTTATTTGTGTCTATCTGGTATCTATAAATACATTCGAGTACATTATTTCCTTACTGTACTGGTATTTGTAAGTTATGGCTAAGTTAGTTTTTTTTTTTAAATAAGATGGAAGATGACATAAAAATGCTAATCTCATTAAGAAAACAGCACATGATATTCAGAATCAATGCACATTTTAAAAAATTCAAAGGTATGGAGTTCAAATTTTCCCCTCATTTTAAATACAAATTGCTGTAAACTTTCTATTAAACTGCAATCAAATTTTTTTTTGTTTTTTGTTTCAATTTTAATTGAAAACTTATCATAGAAAATATTTAAGAAAACTACGTAACCATGTATGTTTTAAGGTAAAAATGTAAACAAAAAAGTAATGAACATTTCAAGAATAGTTACACCTGTGAGCATTCATCAATAACAACTAAGTCAAAATGGTCATCTGCTAAATAATTCATTGGTCCGCTTCCAGCTCTAGAGGCACTGGTAAGTGTGGCCAGCACAACATCTGCCCTGGGCATTAAATATTCAGTTGCTGCTGCTTCTTTTTCTTTGTTTCTCTTTATCAACAAATATAGATTAATTTTTAAATTTCGCCTCTCTGCAAGCTTTTTGCAATTCTTCAACCTATTCTGAGAAAAACAAAGAGAAAATTTATTACATGTTGCTCTACATAAAGCTCTTCAATGTACCAATTACTTTGATTATTATGCCAATCAAATGCATTTGGTAAATAATATCTAATCTTATAACCTACAGACTTTACTTCAAAAGATAAGATAATTATGTCCTATGGATGTCTCTGGGTCAATCTAGTCTTGAATGTTAATCAGTGACTTGAAACCTGACAAGTCAGTGGTTTTCCTGGCTGATTCAGGCAGCCCATTTCATGCTTTAAAAGTACTAGGGAAGAAGTATACTTGTACAAATTTGTCCTAGCATATGGAATAAGAAATGTGCCTTATCTTTGAGTTTTTCTGACTATTTAATAGGTTGTCTTTTTGTAATTGCAAAATATGGTTCAGTGTTTTATTTATAAGTGCTACTTTACTTTTTAGTCTTTAGTCCTGAAGTGTCTCTAAATTTAGTGATTTTACAAATGGTCTGCTCTAATCAAATGTGAATATTTGTGTTATAAATCACATTGCTCTTTTTTGCATCTGTTCTAATTTCTTTATGGTTTTTTTTTTAGTTGAGGGATTCCAAACAGAGAATGCTTATGCCAAAATATTATGTGAAAGTTATCATATGCAAGATGCAAAAGGAAAAAAAGGTTCCAGCCAAAAATCATCATAGAGCTTATGACATATTTCAATAAAGAAGTGGAAAGCAAAAGAATAATCAGAGATTGTATGCAGGACTATTTTTCATGGTGGAGGGGGTTGGAAGGATATGTGATATTGGAATTATGGGCCTAAAATATATGTTTGGGGGAGTTACATAGTGGGTCATTCCAATATGACATAACAGATACCGGTACTAGAATTCATGAGCCAATGGTATTTATAGAGGAAAGTTAACTTGTAGGCATTTCTTTTTTAAGTTTGAAAAAAAAGGGGTGAGGACAAATAATATATATCCTGGGAACAAATCAACAGGCATAGCAGGTCAGTAATGAAATTAAGTCAGTAATGATAGGACATTTATCAAATTTAACTGAAATATAAAAATGTCTTTTGAGAAAATGTTAATACATTTTTAAAACTATATCAAGAAAAAAAATTCACTGACCAAACAACTGTTAATTTCTGACTTTATGCTTGAATTGTTATCTTCCAAATATTTTTCAACTCTGAAATTAAGAGAATGTTTGCGTACTTGTGGCAAAAATCTGGCTGGATGTCCAATGCGTATAATATCAATTACTTGATACTTCCCAAGCCTTTCAGTTATGTTATCCACAGCAATGTTGGATGGAGCTGTAACTAAAACCTTCATTAAAAATAAAAAGATTGATTTTAAAATGTAAAAAAAAGGAGAATATTTATGAATATAAAACTCAAATTTATGTCTATTTAGAAATAAAGGATTAAATGCAGAGCAAGTTTAAAAAAAAACTCAGTTAAGAAGTTTGAATACATCTAGCCAGCGGAAATTATTGTCTAGCATCAAGGAACTGCCAAGTTAAAAAAACAACAACTCAGTGTAGCCATATGAGCAGGTTTCAAAGCTACATGAAGCTTTGAAAATAAGATAGTTTCTTTGAATTATAGGCAATAATATTGTATACTGATGATATATAAACAAACAAGATAAAGAGTAACAAGTATGATTAGTTTTTTAATGACTATTATGAAGAAACTGTGAGCTTTTCTCCTGCTAAACATTAAAGGTTAATTTTAGTAGCTTACTTTTAACCCTTGTCTCACTGCCTGGATAATGAGCTCTACAACAGTAGTTGTTTTCCCAGTGCCAGGTGGGCCATGTATGATGGCTATTTCTTTCTGGTTCAGAGCAAATTTTACTGCCTCTTTCTGATAGTCATCAAGCTTTTTATTCCCAAATTTGAAAGCTGAAATAAAATGTAAATATTGTTTTTTGATGTTGTTTTTTCTTAAATAACCTTTTATCTTAAATTTAGATCTAGTTTCAAAATCTATTTTAAAATAAAATGGGAAAAATTATAATGATTTAGATTGAATAAAGTCAGTCTAAAAGAAATACTCACAATCATATTCATCTTGGATTGAGATATCTTCTATACCAAACAAAGTATTGATAAGGCTCTGCCAAGGCCCACTTTTACTTTTCTCTAATAAATCTTCTAATGCTCTGATTCAAATACATAGATACTTTTGAATTAAGACCAAAATGTTTGTTACAAAACAGCCAAATAAATTCTAATTTAGTTTTTAAATCCAAGGAAAAAAGAAATAATTAATTACATTTACTGTAATAAATCATCATAAATTCACAAAAGACATGGAAATTGAAAGATTGTCAACTAACAAGTTCTGGTTTAAAAATTAGTTTTATTATTCTTATTTTACCTTGAGATCTATCGATGATATAAAGGTCATCTGTTTATGTGGTCTACATTACCGGTACTCAAAGAGCTAAGCAAAAAATTAGCAGCAATATTCAAAAAACTTTTTTTAAAGCTTTACTCAAGGTAGAGTACAGAGAGACTGGAAAGAAACCAATGTCACTCTTCAATTAAAAAACTGAAGTATATCTGATCCAATACACTACAAACCAGTATCAATCACCAACATCACTTGTAAAATGCTAGAACAATTACTAATAAGTAACAGATAAATAGCATTTCATTTTTTTGTGTTTTTGTTTGATTTCTTAATTGTCTCATCAATATGTTGTATAAGGGTTCCATAAAAATTGTTCACTTAGTATGAAACTAAGTATTTTTGAGCTTCTATACTATATTTAACATGAATAAGATAAGTATTTTGTTTAATTTCTTTAAATGATCATGTTTCTGCTCTCCAATTGGATTCTTTAATTACACGATACTTCTGAAATTCTCTTTTTAAAATTTCAATATCCTGTGTTGTTTTTATTTTAATACAGTATGCAAGGAGTCTATTTCTCTATGGGAGAGTAAGTGCTACCAGTGTGGAACTACATGTAGATGCCCTCATCCAGATATTGACTTAATTAAATGAGCATTACTTCAAATAATAGCGTAATTGAGAAGAAAGTTAGAGCAAGCATATACCCCTGCTTTACACAATTCTCTGTAGAGAATTAAACTGATAAATCTGCAAATGGAACGTACTCAGCTTCACAAATCAATGTGAATGGCCACTTCCTTAATGTTTTAAACCACTTCATGTACCTTAGCAGCATCACTAAAGAAATAGACCACTCTCTTGATACAGCCAACAGTAGTTTTGGTCCCCTCCAAATGAGAGTATGGCAGAATAGGTCTATAAAGCATTTAATTGTCACAAAACTTTTGTAGGGCTCTAGAACCTAGGTGCTCTAAAGAAGGAATCTAAGGCTCCTCAAAGACTCCATTAAAGGTGCCTTTGCTCCATAATAATAAGCAGATGCTTCGCCAGAGGCCTGTATCAAATACCTTACCATTTGGCAGCTACAAGATAATTGTCCTTTATGAGGGTGGTCTTTTTTTTTTTTTTTGGTGTAAACTAGCCGCCCCAAGAAATGCTATAAGGATTAAATCAGTTGCCATTTTGCACATTTTTTTAATGAAAAAAGCAGCTGGCAGAAGACAGCCCAATGAACGCCATAAAAGAACAAAAGAAGAGCCATTCTTTTGAGACGTTTGAGGTTGGATGTAATAAGAGAAATTTGTACAAATCAAACAAGAACATCAAAAATTGAAATGTTATTTATTCAACCTTGGTTAGACCAATATTAGAATATGTTTCCTGAGTTTGGACCTCCTTCAACTCATGACAAAACACAAAAAAAAACAATAAACCATGAGGTTTTAAAGAAATGAATACTGGTATCTCATTTGACCACAGCAAAACTTTAATTTAAAAAGTAGCAATAATACATAAGACACTGAGCTATAATTTACAAGTACAGAAACACAACACAACCTACTAAAATACCCAGAAAAACACACACAAAATTAAGGCTCATTTCTTATTTCATATGCTAGAAATAATTCTTAAAAGTGTTCTTTTTTCCCCTATTGTCAATAGAGCACAGAAACATACAAGAAATCCATTAACTTAGTAGAGTTTTTAAGTCTCTAACATGTACAACCAGACTGACACATCTTATCTTATATGATACAGACTTATATGATACAGAGGTTACTTTACATGCATATTAGCCAATGACCTAAATTCTGCCAAGTCACTGGTTTTCCTGGCTAGCTCAGGCAACCCATTCCATGCTCTAATAGCGCTAGGGAAGAAAAAGCATTTGTAAGGATTTGTCCTAGCATATGGAGCGAGGAATGTGCCCTTACCTTTGTGTCTTTCTGAGTATTTTATTAAATTTTGTTTTTGATACATGTAGGATATAATTATCTTATTCTTTAAAGGAATTGTATTGTAAACGTCTTGTATAATACAGACGTTACTTAGTATAATTTATACTTATAAATAAGATAACTAGGTGAAAATAATGCCCAAATCTGTAGGACTAACTTACGACTCAAGCCTTCTATATGTCACATCATTGGAAAGTTTGGTCAGTTTATAAATATCAGTATCACTCAATTCAATAACATCTCTGTATTCATCAAACACTACTTCAATTTTCCATGGATTGACAAAAGATACAAGTCCTCCAGAAATAAAACTTCCTGAATTGGGAGACTGAGTCAGTGTAAGGCCAACCATTGATCCTGCAATTTTCAGATATATTCAAATAATTATTACAATATAAAATAATAATACTAACAGCTTGTATAAATGTTTTTAGAACACTTTTTAAAAAAATGTCTTTCTTAAACAAAATCTTAAAAAAAAATAGTCATTTTGACTTAAAAGTTTTAGATGTTCTTTCAGAAATGAACATAATTATGGCAGGTCTATATATACATGAGGAAATCTGATGGAGGATTCGCACCAAAAAAGAAATATACCAACTATCTGAAGACCTCTCTATAGTTACAGAAATAAAAAGGAACAGATTGTGTTGGAAAGGTCATCTCGAAAGAATGCCAGACAACAGAGGAGCAAAGATTGTTCAGACAAAAACCAAAATGCGGGCGCCCCAAAGGGAGACCATGACAACAGTGGCTTGATGACGTAAAGGTATATCTACAACAGCTAAAAGTTCGGACATGGAGACGTAAAGCACAGAATAAATCAGAATAGAGAGGTGTGCTCTAAAGCAGGCTAGGCCCTCCATGGGGATGGATGATGTTTGGTGACTGATAGGGCTCAAATGAAAGATTATTATGATAACAGTCCAGCTGAAATAACTAGACCGCCACCCATGTATAGCTTATCAGTATAAGTTAGCTCTAAATATAGGCATACAATGTAACATTGCATATTTACCTGGGGTAATTTTGTGAAGTGGTAATGGCCCATCCAAAGCATTTGTGAATGTAAAAACCATAGTTGTACGTCCAAAAAATCCTGATTGGTAATCTGATATTTTTAAATTTACAATACATTTTCCTATGTTCACCAGCTCTTCAATGGACAAGTGTTCTATAGCATCTCTAATTACAAAAAGAAAAAAAAGGGTACATTCAAGTAGATTTATACTATAACATGTAAGGGGAAAAATGATTCGGTACGAAATTTCTTTTTAAAATTATATATTTTTTATACAATAAAATGTGCTCACAGTAGCAGTGGGAGTATTTCCTAATCCGTGCTAAGTTAATATTAATTAATGTACCGGTCTCAATGAAATATAAAAAAAAGATTCATTTAGGAAGTTATATTCTTGTTTTTACAATTATAGTTAAGATTTAGTTTATAGAAAATTTTATTTTAAAAATGTTTGGTTGGAGGGGATGGGGGAGCAGCACTTAATAACTGTGTAGGTTATGTACCTTTCACACTTTGATGTCATCTAAGTGAACTAGATGTTTTAGTTTACTATTAAACAATAATACAAAAAAATTAAATATAGCGCTGTTAAAAACATTGCATAAGCTGAAAGCTGAAAAAAAGAGACATATAAATAATGATCAGCATTTAGCAGCCATAAATACATAGAATATAGAGTTTTAGTTGCGCTGATGCATATGATAATGCATAAAATAATTGGATCACTTTAAAATATACAATGTGCAGTACAGGTTGGATGAAGCCAACCCCGAACTTGCCAATTTTCCTACTCCCAAGGCCAAATGCATGCATTTTTACAAAACTAATATTAAACTCACTCTGTGAGTCTGTCTGGCCAAAAGTTTGTACACCGTATTTCTCTGACACAAATTCTCAGATGAAGCTGAAATTTTTTTCAATTATTTCTTTTACCTTACAACACAAGAATCAGTATAAAAAGAAGTAGCTTATTAACTTTTGGTAATAAATTATTTAGATCTTAGAGAGGAAGTTGAGCTGGATTGGTCACACCCTTAGACCAGCAACAGAGCTAGGCAGGCCGTAAAGTGGAACCCCCAGGGAACATGATGTAGAGGAAGACCAAAAAGAACATGGCGACGCAGTACACTAGAGGAAGCCGAGAGAGCCTGAAAGAGCTGGCAAACCATACAAAAAAACTAGCAAGAGACTGTGGAGAGTGTCGTGTTTTTGTTGAGGTGTTCCATGAGGAACCCAAAGGAATGAGGATGATGATGATGAATAAATTATTTTGTTTAGTATGTCAAACAGGGGAAAGAAATTATACTTGACTGAAGTGGTGGTATAAGATGAGTTAGTCCCCTTTATTTTAGCTTATCTGAGAAAACAAACATGAAATAAAAACAATAGATAACTTTACAATCTTCCATGTTAATAGACACTGTCGCTGCTTATGTTATGGTATTCTAGCACTAATGTTTATTAGGTGCACAATTTGTTTATGTATTTTCTTTGGTGCCTTGCTTTTAAGCTTTTGGAGGGTTTTTGATATTATGCTGTGTAACGTTTCTTTCTTTCGTCTATGTTCTCCTGTTTAGGGTGAGTATCTATTCCCTTTCTTATTTTTTTTAAATATATAAATTTAAATACATTTAAAAATTTATTACCAGATATCCGCTACCCTTTACCAACTGGTCCAGACAAGTGATAGGATCATAGAGTATTGAGAACGCTGAAAGCATGAAATTGCACTAAACAGAAACAATTGGTAGAAAATATTTCTAATTGCATGTTGTTTGTTTACGTTTGGTGTATGGATCCTATTGTTAGTCTAGAACTCTAGATCTATTACAAATTTAATTGCATAATTGGTTGAGAGTAATGGAAAAGCGAGATTTGCATTTTTATCCAAAAGAATTTTTTATACTCTGCTTGTTTTTTTAATTAATTGAAAACTTTGACTCACAATGTTTCATTAATTTCCTTATTAATAATTAGAGAGCAAATGGTTCTATAATGATAGACAAGCAAAATACAAAAATAGTTATAAAAGAAAGCTTATCTAAAGGGAAGAATTCCACATTTACAACTATTTCTATCAATGATGTCGAGTTATTTCCCTTTTTATTTCAAACAAAATAATTAATTACAGTTAATTGATTGTTTATCATTATAGCAACAATTCAAAATCAAATCTTCATAACTTATTAAATCTCTACTCTACTTTACAAATCAAACTGCCTACTTTAGCATAGTTTAATCAAATAGAGCTATACCTGAAATATTTTAATTTTATGCAAACAATTTCTATCTTATTATAACTGTAAGATAAGTATCATTAGCATGCTGTTCGTGTGCTTTATAGTTAAGAAATAGTATTTATACCTCTTATCAGGGTACACATTTTCTGAATAATTTGAATGTCTGGGTGCTGAATTGAGAATCCAGAGTTAAGAGCTATGCTGAAGATTTAAAAAAAAAATAATCAGTTCAGCCAGTTTAATGGCTTCCTGAGATCTGTAAGGAAAATTATAGTTGATTTTGACATATGAGACATCCAGGGCCGGATTAAGCCAATTTGGTGCCCTAGGCACAAACCCACATGGGTGCCCCCATCTGCCCTGACCCCCGATCCTCCACTAACAGCTGGTATGTTCAATATTATGCAAAAAAACAGCTAACAAAAACAAAAGATTATTAACACATATGTTTGTACTACCGTGCTTATATAAAACCATATATAGTCTATGTATAAAACCTACAATAAGGTATTTCTGTATTATATGATTTTTAGGCGTATTTTCTTTTTTTAATTTATTCGTTTCTATTTTTGTATTTTTATTTTCTTCTTTTTAATTTTTTTTTTGTAAGCTTTTTTTTTCTTTTTATTAAAAATAAAATTTTATTATGAAATACATTTTAAACATAGAAAATTTAATAAATCACACAAAATCCTTTATTTCAAGAGCATCCAAAAATTTTTTTTCAACGTGGCGATAATAACTGAGAAAGTCAGAGAGAGCACACATTTACATTCTAAAGTTCTTTTTTCTAGATTTACGTTTGCCAAAGTTTTTGAGTACATCATCAAAGTTAATTTTGCGCAACAAATCCGCTTCAATCATCAGCAGAGACAAGGAATCAAACCTTTCTTGTTTCATTGTTAATCTACTTGGATTTTGTATATGTTTCGAATAAGAAAAAGAACACTCAGATGAACAGTTCGTGACCATTAATGTTAAAAATATGCGCAAGGCGATTTCTACATTTGGAAAAGCACACTCGATGTTATCTCTAACTATTACTTTGTAGAGTTATGCATGACTGAACGTGTTGTTCTCAGATTTTGATTTACGAAACTTGAGGCGAATATATGAGTGGAACTGTGTAGTTCAGTATATAAATTATTGTTCATATCTTCAGGATAAGCATTAATTAGTGCTTCACAACACTGCAATGTTTGTGGTACATCGACCAAACAAGAAAATCGAACTGCTATATCATTATATACCTGCGCTCGTCTACTCATCTCTGTCTCAAGCTTGTCAACAATCGCGTAGAAAGTAGATATACGAACTTTGTCTCTGGCATTCAGTGAGACCTCAGGGGCATTACCATCAATGCTAGTGAGGAATACAAATCAGCACAGGTTGTCAAATTCACATGCTCATTTTGTAGAGCTTGATTGACCCTATGAAAATGTTGTAACACTTCTTCCCAAAAGACAAGCATGAAAGCAAATTATAATTCTTGCATCTTCTTTGCAATGTTTTCTGCTTTTCTTCTGGTGTCCCTCTTCTGTGACTGGTCTTCTTGTAAACATTCTAACGCATCTATAATCTGAGGATGAGACTTTACAATAGCTTCAGTTGCAACAGCATGTGCCTCCCATCTGGTATCGGAAAGGGGCTTTACAGGCGTTTCATTCAAAAGGCATCCTTTCAGAATCTTCCATCTGTTGGTTGAAGCTGAGAAAAAAGTATAAATCAGTTGCACTGAATGGAAGAAGTTTACTGCCTCTAAACAAGAGTCAACGACACTTCTGCCTACCAGATTTAGTGAATGGGCAGCACAGGGTATGTATATAGCAAACTCATTTTCCTCTAGAATTCTTTTCTGCATGCCCTTGTAGAACCCAGACATATTAGCAGCATTGTCGTATGACTGACCTCTGCATTTCGAAAAATCAATATTGCAAACTTCACGTAAGTACTGCAACACTTGCTTAGCCATACTTTCACCTGTGTGACTTTGCAGCTCCAAGAAAGTAAAAAAAGCGCTCAATGGGCTCTCCATCTAAAACATATCGAAGAACAACGCTTAACTGGATGCAAAAGTAATTATATGTCGCTATGCAAATGTAATGAAATGTACAGCAATTTAATGTTACGTCGACAAATTAGCACTATTCACAATTGTTTTCACTAGCAGACCTAATCGGAAGTGAATTTGTCGCTAGGCATTAGTGCGTTACGTAGCACAAACATCTCGTATAAAATTAAAAAATAGCACAAAATGCCTCGAAGAAAAATAGCAAAAATTGGATGGGGATGTGCGATTCAATATTACATTTGCGTTTGCTAATGTCATGTCGATTTCGCGCGGCTAACGGGACAATATACATATTTTTCTTGCGGACTTGTGGTGCCCCCCAAACGCTTGATGCCTTAGGCACGTGCCTTGTTTGCCTAATGGTTAATCCAGGCCTGGAGACATCCCCCCTTTCCGCGCCAAAAAAAAATTATTGTTTTCAATTCCAAAGATTAAAGATAAGTGCAGAGTAGGCACCAGATGTGATTCACATATTTTAACACATCTGATCCAGACAAAACCATTGCCCGCCTTGGGTCTATTTAAGTTTTCACTTCCTTGTCTGCGCCTATTTTCAGCAAGAGCTTTCCTTCAGGTCTCAACTGTGTGCCCCAAGTTAACAACTGAGAAAAGAAACAACTCATCTTTACATCAACAAGAGCTAATCAGAGGTTCTAAACCTGTGGATTGTGACACCCATGGGTGTTGAATGACAGTGGTTTGTCAAAGACGATCTGACAATTTTTTTTTATCTATTCTAAAGTTAAAATTTGATATTTTTGGCCAACAACATCCTTTCATTGATAGTTACTTTTTTTTTTCTATTATTGTTTTTCAAAGATGTATGTTGCAGACAAATGAATCAGAATAATTAAAAAAAAAACTTTACTACATAAATTTTTCTAAAGATTTGCACAAGTGGTGACATAATTGAAAAGCAATTCCATATAATGTATGCCAGTGGCGTCAACAGAAGGTGCGGGGAGTGACACCCTAATCTTACCGCACCGGGTGACACCCACCCTAGTGACGCCACTGATGTATACACTCTTTTTTATAGTCTAAACTTAGAATTAGAAAGCCTTCAAGATTTAAATGTAATTGTAAAGTAGCAATTATACATAATGTCACAGCTCTTCTTATTTATATTTCTACTGAAAACTGATACGTCTAGGTATCCCTGGTTCAGCTGTATTTGCAAATAAACAAGTAACACTCGAACCAAACACAGAGAAAATTTAATGATCATTATGGCATATCCATAGACATAAATAAATATAGACTGGAAAAAAGGAAGTAACTTTATGTAACTTGAAGACGTGTATATCTATTGTATTCGGATTTCCGAATTATGAAAAATGTAAAAATTGCATGATCTTCAGTCCTAGAGATTAAACAAAATGTATAGACATAAAATAAAGTACACACAATTGCGATTCACAAATTTATATGCCATAAAACTTTCTTATTGGCCAGTCTATATTTATTTACGTCTATGGGCATATCACAACAAGCTGGACTCCCTCTGACAACCAACACACTTCCGGTCATTCGCGCATATTTGTAAAAATAGATTATACATTCAAATACACATTCATCCGTGACACATAACACACTGAACCATAATCTTCAAATCTAAAAAAAAATAAATAAAATACTCAGAAAGACACAAAGATAATGGCACATTCCTCGTCCCATATACTAGGACAAATTTGTACAAAAGCTCCTTCTTCCCTAGCGCTATTAGAGCATGGAATGAGTTGCCTGGGCTAGCCAGGAAAACCAGTGACTGGGCAGAATTTAAGTCATTGGTTAATATGCATGACTAAATGCACAACGCGTAGAAAGCGTGGTCGAGAGGCCAAGTGCGGCTTGAGCTTGGCTTGCTTGGCTACCTAGAAGTGGGCTCGAGGTTCGACACCCGACTCGGGCAAATTTGTGTTTACTGAGCGCCCAAAGGCAGCACGGGAAACCAACACCTAGATACCCCTTCCCTCCCACTGGTCCACAAATGAGATTGGACCAAAGCGCTCTGAGCATGCTATAAGCATGAAAGTAGCGCTATATAAAAGCTATAATAATAATAATAATAATCTTTTTTGAAGTAACGTCTGTAACATATAAGATAATCCATGTTTTTACAATTACTAAATTTCCTTATCTAACCAGACTGCTCAATAAGAGAATGGCTGGTCTGTTTGCTATGTATTGATCAGGTAAGAAATGATAGATCTACATGCTTCAGGACATCCAGATTGAAAAATCCAAAAATTGCAAATAGCTGCATCCATAATCCACCCAATAGATAGAACATCACCAAAGCAACTCATGAATCATCTGGGTGCAAGCAC
>JADKLZ010000687.1:36200325-36226259 GCA_021533235.1 Biomphalaria straminea | reverse complement strand
TATGATAGAACATCACCAAAGCAACTCATGAATCATCTGGGTGCAAGCACAAATATGAAAGAACATCACCAAAGCAACTCATGTATCATCTGGGTGCACGCACAAATATGACAGATCACCAAAGCAACTCATGAATCATGTGGGTGCAAGCACTGCTATGATAGAACATCACCAAAGACTATAAACTGATATAGACTAGATCAGCCAGCCAGGAAAACCAACGTTGTTTAGATCATAAATGCTCATTGATTTTGATTAACATGCTTAACTATAGACTATATTTTTCTTATTAGATTGACACATCAAACTTCGCGCAATGGACCTCATTCACCAATTGTAAATAAACAACATTTAGCCACGTGATAATATTGATAAAACAATGAAAAAAACTGTCACGTGATATCCATTGTGTAGTATGTAATTTGTATAGAAGAGATAGAGAATCACGTGGCTAAATGTTGTTTATTTACGATTGGTGAATGAGGTATATTATTCATTGGTTTAGACAAGAATAAAAACAAAAGTAGCCAATTAGACAATAAACTACTAGTAATTCATACATTAGTAGGCCTATTGTTTAATGCCAACAAGGAAAACTAATACTTCAGTAATCACATATATGGCTAAATTTATAAAGTTTAGTCCCTTTAAATAATTGTTAACGCTTTTTCTCCCTCACGCATTCTCCGATCAAGTTGATACTTTAAACAATTATGTATTTTACCAAAACATGAATAAATAAACACATAAACCCAATTAGTCATTTAATTATTGTTGATAAATTATTTTGTTTGACATCGAATAAGGGAAATGACCTGAATATTATTGGTAGATATAGTTTTAATGTTCTTCCCATTTAGATAAGTTTTTTTTAGTTAAGGATTTTTATGTTTTGCCCCTAACTTGTGGTCACAGTTGTGGAGTCCCCGGGGCAATAGCCTCACCTGCCCTCCCTTAAAATCGGCCCTGTGTGCACATGCTTGTGAATGAAATTATATCAAATATCATGATCTCCAAATCTAGGCTACCTGAATTCCCAAGGCAAAAGACAGAGAAATGGAGAAAGACGGTTGACAAATCTTGTGTGGTGCCCCAACAGACTAACCACTTCAGTCAAGTACAATTTATTTCCTTTGTTTGAGATACCAAACAATATAGTTTCTTACTAATAGTTAATTAATTCTTATTGGTTAATTTTTTTTACATTGATTCTTGTGTTGTCAGAAAAAATAGAACTAATTGTGCAAAATTTCAGCTTGATCCAAGATTGGAGAAATAAAGTGTACAAATTTTTGGTCATACAGACAGAGTTAGTTGACATAAGCTTTATAAATAGAAATTCTTGAAGCAGATGACGACATTTGTTATGCTCTTACAAAGATTAGGCGTACACTGAGAATTCCTGATAAGTTTTAACAGAAACAAACCATTTTCGGAATGATATCTGCTTGCTTGCTCAGAATGTCGCAACAGTTTGGTGGCAATATAGGCTACCTTTTAATATTTATGTTAGAAATTTCGCACACGCTTCACCATGCTTTTCAAATTGTCGAATAAGTAGACTTATAAAACATGAATATGAAGAATACGCAATATAAATACATTTCATAAAGATTCGTGAATTTGTAATTCAATTATGAAGAAATATCGTTTGCACATCTTTTCTTTATTAACTAGTTCAGTGTCATACTGCAATGTAAACAATAGTATGGTCGTTGCTCAAGACTGAAAAGTCCCGTTGGTGCGCATAGTGCTAGCTCAGACGGAAAGATTGTCATCTCTGGTTGAAATGGTTGAGGATCAAACGGTCCAAAGTGTCCAAAGTGTAAAAATCTGAAAATGCTATAAAGAATCTTGGATATCATTTCTTTTGTCTCAAAACAGAATCTGGCACTCAATGGGCATCGCAAACAAGTTGAAGAAGAATTGCAAAGACAAAATTTAGGTCATTTGTAGGAGTTTGTATAATTACTTTCCAAGTAAGATCCACTCCTAAAAGAAGAAATAATCTGGATCTAGCTGGTTCCAGATCGAATATGTAAATGTTCCCACAACGTGCTTATTGTAATACTGGGTGATTACCAGCCACATATCTCTGGATAGTTTCACAAATGTTAATTAAGGCTACGTTGTCTTGGATAATAATGGTGTACTAATTCTTTCATTGACTGCTTAAACAATTCTCCAAGTTTGGCAGGAATTCAGATGCTGAATTTGAAATTAATCCAGGATAATTTTTACGTACACTTAACCGCGTACACACCTTTTTTTATCAACTTCAGAATACTGCTAGGACGTCCTCACCAAAATAACCGGAACTAGCCATAAGAGACATTGAATATCACAGATGAAAATCTACTAGATCTGAAGCAGGCGGTCAATTAGTTACTATGCAGCCTACATTTATTTTCTCACCTTAGGGTTTTGGTCGCTGTATTAACTAAAATAATGGACACGCGAGTCCATCTTCAAAAATGATTGTCAATTCGAGACTGCGCACTTAAACGGAAAACATCTCTGAAACCTTAGCCTAAAGCATGTGCACAGATCTGGAGATTAGCAGAACCTCAAAGACGAATTGGCCACAAGAAAAAGGATGACAAGCGAAAAAGGTGAAGATTCTGTAGTAACACACAAGAAAGAGCTGCGGACGGTAATTTATTCTTCCTTGAACGTGATAATTCAAGAAATCACCCGATATGAGCAATAGCATGATGTTAAATAAGCATGAATTTTTATTGCCATCCCTACTATGGAATCCTCAGATCGAATCAATTGCGATCAACGATGAAATATTTGCGACACAGTAATTTGGCAATTGCTGTAAAACAAAAAATAGATTTGGCGAAGTAGCCATACTTTAACAATGAATACACATAATTAGTTCGTAGGGAAAAAAAGAATTTTCTGTTTTATTTCGTTTTCATTCTTTTTATAGGGGTGGGAGGGGGCATCATATACCTTAGCTACGTCACTGTGATATCGATTGTAGGCTATAAGATTGGTGAAAGTTACCAAGGTCTGTGAACGAGGTTCGAACATCTAATTTTACATTAGAGGGTTGCCGCATAGTGAGAAGTTTAAATTGTCTTGTAAAGCAGTCCCAGAACTATCTTATCTTTAAATATTTTTTTTTGACTGACTCAAGCAGCATATATTCTAATTCTAATTCCTACTCTAATTCAAATTGTTTTGTCCTAGTATATTGAAGAAGAAATGTTCGCTTATCTCTATTACATCTCTGTGTCTCTTGAGTTTTTTTTTAAATTAGGTTGTGATATAAGTATTTGTAAGTTTCGTTGCAGAACCGCTTATCTAGAGTTCTTGGTTACAATTATTATAAGAAAGGAAATTCCCATTTACGTTGCAATGACGTAAGGGTATTTTATGATATAAATAAATCATAGTTGGACTTCCGTTTGATTAATCAATCAAAATATTTTTAGTATATCTAGATTTATGTATTAGATGTAGCCTAGATCTAGAACTAGACTCTATACTATAGGCTAGAATTCTAAGAGATCAGTCCTCTGTGTGTAATTTTCGTATTAATATTAATATTCTAGGCCTAATATAGTATCCTTATATAATACAGACGTTACTTCAAAAAAGAAGATGATTACGTCCTACGCGTCATGCAAACTATCATATGTTTGTTAATGTTGGCTTATATGCAATTTAATTACATATAGGCATAAAATCAATATAGATATTATCTCATGCTACACTAAAGTCACATATTATTTTATTTATTTATTTATTTTATTTTAAAAAGTATTTAATTAATTGTAAAGTGAGTAAATTTTTTAATGGATTTTATTAACGTTTTACTCAATTCAAATTAGGCTAATCAAAATCAGTAATATATCAAAGTACTAGACAATCCGCAGTTTAAAATTGAGGATGTAGGCCAAATTAGTAATAGCATGAATTCAACTTATTTAATACTGCATCATTCATGGATTTAACATAAATGATAAACGAGTAACCATCATAGGGCCTATAATTACGGTCTAACTAGCCTACTAGATTAAAATATTTGGTACATTTGAAGAATACGCCCTCATATTTACCGTGCCAGTGCCTCAATCTTTTCTTTTTCAACTAAATCCAAAGTTTTTGTAACAAATTGTCTCACAGTGGTATCCTCCGTATCACTCATTGTTGCCAGGTTCTAGATATTAACATTAGCTATAAATCTATAGTTAGCCTAATTTATAAATAATAGATTTATATAATAGATATAGATTTATCACTATGCTCGAGCTAATATATTTTCCAAATGAATTATTTTAATGAGAACAGACACAAGATAACAGTAAAATACTGATTGTATTGAAAATTATTTCAGTCACACAAGACACAAGTGTAAAAGCACACAACTAAAAGAAATGACAAAGGTAATATATGACAAAACACACCATTTTGATGTTTCAAAGAAGCTCATTTTCGTTTTCGTATGGATTTTATTATTATTATGTTGTTTTTTTTTTTGTTTCAATTTCGGGAAAACTTTTTTTTGGTCACGTGAGGATATGTAAATAGACTACACCTACGTTACAACGGTTACGTCATTAGTATGTATAAATATTTCGCTCAGGGGAGAGTAACAGAGCAAGAACTATGAAGAAGCAATATACATGTATTATCTTATTGAATATTAGCCTGTATGTATTATTGATGTTATAGTGAGAAAATCTATGTATGTATTTTTTTCAAGAAGTTCACCGTCTTGATCTACTTTAATAACTATAAAGCATTGGTACGCATTAGTTCATTTTAAAAAATCAAATAGGCTACAAATCGAACCGTAATCTACAAATAGGGCCTACATGATAATAGACTTCATACCAGTGCTAACTCAAATTTGAATAATAAATAATTTTACGCATTTTCTAACACAGCCCTGCGGATCTAAAGCTTACATGAATGCATTATCCTAAATCAAAATTATGTACATAGGCCTATGTTTTTCTTAGTCTATTTAATATATAAAACCTTAAAAATAACAGATTAGGTTACTGAAATAATGCTGAAAAAAATCGATTGAGTTACAAAAAAGGAAATGTAATTATGTAAATGTCTTGCTAGTTTGAAAATGAAAGTATAGAGGAAAAATATATACAACCCGAAATGGCATTCTAAATAAAATAACAACATCATGAAGAGTAATGAGCATTTGTAGCATTATAGGCCTACATGTTCCTCTCTTTCTCTTAGTAGGCTATTATTTATAAAGGAAAAGGGGCAAAGGCTAGCAACTCGCGCCCAAACCAGTAAGCGTTGGCTGGCTCACTCACCAAGGAGAAAGAAAACTCTTGTTTCCAATCCACTGCCACTTTGTGGCTATACCCAAACCTGTTACCTGTTACCTGTTACCTATCCCTTAGTCTGGTGGACCGTTGGGGCGCCAGGCAAGACTTGTGGACCATCTTTCTCCATTCCTCTCTATCCTTTGCCCTGTTTAAAACCTCTTTCAATGGTAGACCTGTCCATTCTTTGATGTTGTCTTCCCACCGCTTTTTCTGTCTGCCTCTTCTTCTTTTTCCTACCCAAACATGGTAGGCTAAAGGCTTTGGATTTTGCAAGTCAATCCTAAACAGAAAAATCAAGAGCCGGTGATCCCTAAGACATCTTGCAGCACACAGGTCTACACCCTGGCAGAATCTGCGACGCCGCTGATCTCAAACTGTATGTAGTACACCCGCCATAGTTAAAACTTTAAAAAGGAAAATTCTGACAGGATAAAATAAAGGATAACTCCAGGGGCGGACTGGCTATATGGGCATCCGGACAAAAGCCTGGTGGGCTGGTACTCAAATGGGCCTGTCGGGTCACCGAAAGAGACTCATGAATGACACTATATAACGTTTTAAATTATTAAAGGTTTTATAATATTCTCCCTTGTAAAAGCGACCCTCTTTACAAACTGTACAATGTAATGCTAATGTAATCACTCCGAAATAATGTAGGCCTAATAGTCTGAATACAGGGGCCCTATGCGAAACTGATTGCGCGGGGCCTAGTCTGTGTGGGAATAAGTATAATAAGTGAAAATTAAGATTTTATATTAGAAAAGTGCAAAATTGCGATCAGATTTACCTGATACGAGGAACCTTGTAACCTATGACACATTTATATGCCAGTGACTATAAAAGTAAATAAGGTATTGGGACTTTCGATTGAAGTGAATATTAGCCCGATTATTACATTTTATTATATGAAAGCTGTCATTGCCTTTTTTTCTTTTATCGCGCGTAGGATTGACGTTTTTCGCAATGAATGACATCCACAATGACAATTTTTTTCTATTTTCTGGAGATTTTAATAAATGGAGATTTCCAGGAATTTTTCGTTTATATTTTGCAATTTAATAATTACACCTACAATTAGCGCGGGGGCCTATAAAAGCGCGGGGCCCACTGCGACCGCATACGTTGCAGTGGCCTAAGAACGGCCCTGTCTGAATAAGTAAGCAGTGCGACTAGCAGGCTGTCATCCTTTTAGAGCCAACAACTACGTAAACTCTATAACTTTGAACTTCACAAGGGACTCAACAGTGATGTCATTAGAAACATTATAACCATAGACGTATATAAATATAGACTGGAAAAAGGAAGTAACTTTATGTAACTTGAAAACATGTATATCTATTGTATTCGGATTTCTGAATTATGAAAAATCTAGAAATTGCATGATCTTCAGGCTTAAGAGATTAAACAAAACTCATAGACATTAATAAAGTATACACAAACGCAATTCACAAATTTTCATTTCATAAAACTCTCTTATTGGCCAGTCTATATTTATTGATGTCTATGATTATAACTTGGATCAAAAGTTCTCTCCAGCAAAACAAGAAACTAACTAAACTCTTTAATACATGGTTAACTAAAGGAAATACATTAAAAAATACTTTAAAAAAAAAAAAAAGCTTATATTATTATTAAGCATAGTTGTATGAATAAGTTTGGATCAGTCATGTAATTAAATCTGTAATAAATCTAGAATCTAGACCAACAGCAATAAATCTGCGCGATTAGAAGTATACATGTTATTGTTTTTAAACGTTTTTACAAGGCTTATCAACTTGCTCTGTCTGCCTGCTAAAAAGTTTGTTATTACTTCAACATTCTGATCAAGCTGAAATTTTGTACAAATATTTCTTGTACCTAACAAAACAAGGGGGAAAAAAATAATTAACTATTGATAATTAATTATTTTGTTTGGTATCAAACAAGGGAAAGAAATAGTAATTGACAGTTGCTGTGGTATATGTGGATTTAGTCCCTTTGAGGAGGCTTGAGCCATAAGTGAACAATGCATAAAAAAGCTATCACTGACCTTCATCCAGATTCTCCCCTCCCTTCCCAACTGGTCCAGGCAAGTGATAAGATCATTGGGAACTGAGAAAGCTAAAATCATGAAATAGCACTAAACAAAAACAATTGGTAAAAATATTTCTAATTGCACATATTTATTATTGTTAGTCAAGATCCAGTTAAATCTAGGACAAATTCAATTACATGACTTATTCAAACAAATTGATCCAATTACACATAATATAAGCTTTGTTTTTTAAAAATAATAGTATTTTTTCTTTTTTTTATTGTATGATTGCTTTACTGTAGTCTGCCTGTCAAAGGAAAACAATGCCAGGAACACCAACATTAAATCAACATTCTCCCAACAAGCAAAACACGAGATGGTCATAGTTAGACACGTTTTATTTACATTTTTTTTTTTAAAGCTGGTTAAGAAAAAACAAAATGATAGAAAAGAAAAAAAAACTTTGGCACAAAATAAAACAAACAAGTTAAAAAAAAAAAGCATCACAGATTTATCTACAGTTTACTTACAACAGTTTATCTAAAACTTGTTTAATTTACAGGCATATTCCATCAACTTCAATTGTTTACCCAAAGCAGCTTCACAATAGAGCATCAAAAATGTTTCCATGAAATCAGGAATTCATTCTTTTTCATTCATAAAGGCCTTAGTATTATTTTTGGAGGTTTATAATTTATTGGAAACTAATATTTGAACTTTATAACAACTGAAAAGTCTGGTCAGTTTTTGCACAATTTAGTCTTGAGTGTTGTGTCATGGTCAAACAACTTTACAGTTACTTTAAATAAACACTAAAAATAAGTTGGTGTTTCTATATACTAATACAAATTACAAGATTAAAATAAAAAAAAAATAATTTTGTTGTTGTTATTTACAACTTTGATCCACTGACTACAGTTGGTAATCCAATGTTCCATCAAAAAAGAAGATAATTACGTCCCACCCAAATCTATGTTTTAATCTAGTCTAGCATTAATTAATTGGTCATTAGTTTTCCTGGCTTATACAGGCAACCTGTTCCATGCTATAATGGCACAATTGAAGAAGGAGCACTTATACGAATTTATCCTAGCATATGGGAAAAGAAATGTTCCTCAATGTCAAGATCAATGTTCTTCAATGTATTCTCCTTCAACCAAACAAGATTTAGAGGACTTTGATGAACAGCGTTTGATTTGGAATACTGAAATCTTACTCAATGTTTACAATTTACAAAAATTAAGATATTTTTTTTAGGCGTTTCAATACAAACATAGTCAAAGTCATAGCTGAAAATCAGAAAACACAATTGCTTTTTAAAAAAATATCAAACATAACACTCTATAGAATATATTTTATGTTTTTGAATGCAATACTTGTAAAAAAATAATTAAATAAAAAATCAATAAATGAAAAATCAAGTTACTTAAGACAGACTAGATGAGCAGGTTTAATGGCAAGCAACTTGGTCATGTTGCAGTGCCAGTGAATGAGATTTTGAAAGAAAGCTTCTAATGAAACATTTGTTCAAACAATATTTACTTCATAAATCAAAATCAGAGAAACTAAAAGATATGCTAACACCAGGAACAAAAGGATAAAATAACTTCCAGCGAGAAGTTTCACATGCTTAAAAAAAAACATGATTGATAATTTTCCAATGTACACACACAAATTAGGGCTTGAAATTAACTATATAAAAAAAAATGCTGAAGCTATAAAAAGCAATGTTTATATTACAGAAGTGAATAAATCTCTCTATAGTAAGTGCACTATATACATTATTGATGTCATTATGAACAGTGGAATAATGTTTCTTTCAATTTGAATTGGCACATTTTACATAATTTAACAAAAAATTGTTTAGTATTACAAGAAAACAGATGAATGAATGTTCTTTTAAAATGTCTTATAAAACTATTTCCAGTTGTTTTTCAGATAATGATAACATATAATGAAGTCTTTCTAACCACCTTATAACTTAGTTTTAAATCATAACATAAAAAAGGATTTTATTGCAACAAGAGAACATTTAATCCATGTAGAATACAAGATTTCAGGGAACCAAATTTAGTTTCTATTTGATAGATTGGAATGGCACTATGGTTTTTTTATTTACAGGAACATAAAGTTTGTACTTTAAGTCTGACAAAGTTAATTACTGTCTCCATTGTTGGGAAGGTGAGAAATGATCAAATAGCCAAAAACAATTTTATATAAAAATGATCAAACAGAACTGAATAGACTGTTAATTTCAAAACCTTTATCAACAAATAAAAATGTAATGTTGACAAAAAAGTTCTTGTAAAACCATAACTAAATAGTTAATCTAAGTTTTACTGAAAGATTAGCTCAAGGAAAAGACGAGTTTGTACTTTTACAAGTCAACACTCTGGCAAAAAGGAAGAACTCTTCAATACTGTGAGGAGACGAAAGCTGAGCTGGTTCAATCAATATTGTAATACATGACTCACTATTAAAAGTCATTCTTCAAGGTAGAGTGGAGGGAGCATGAAAAAAGGGTAACATAAAAGAATGGACCTGACTTTCCTGCTTAGAACAGCTGCTGACCAGGAAATGTGGAGGGATTTGGTTGCGCGAACTGTCAGAGCAGTCCTACGACAAAAATCAAGGGATAGATGATGATAAGCTCAAAATTTCTTATTTGTTTATTTTCGGATAGAACTTAAAGTTTTTCATGACAGGTCAGGATAAACAAATTACAAAGACAACAAACCTAGGCTCGAAATTTTGAGACATAAAACCTAGGCTAGAAAATTTTGAGATAAAAAACCAAGGCTAGAGAATTTTGAGACAAAAAACCTAGGCTAGAGAATTTAGAGACAAAAAAACTAGGCTAAACAATTTTGAGACAAAAAACCTAGGCTAGAACATTTTGAGACAAAAAACCTAGGCTAAACAATTTTGAGACAAAAAACCTAGGCTAGAATATTTTGAGACAAAAAACCTAGGCTAAACAATTTTGAGACAAAAAACCTAGGCTAGAATATTTTGAGACAAAAAACCTAGGCTAAACAATTTTGAATCCAAGTCAAGAAACTAATGTGTAGTAAAGGATGTTCCTTTGTTAAACAATTTAGAATTCATGTCAAGAAGCTTAAATAAACAACAAAATGATCACTACCCTAATAAAGTGACTTTATTTATTATAAGCTAGCTAGGAAAAAAAAACAACTTCAATCTAGTGTAGGAACGAGAACTTTAGATATTTTGTGTCTGAGGACTGCACTAGTTTCTCATAGATCTGAATAACTGATCCCAGTACTATAATATTATTAACAGTATAAAATTCTCATAAGCTGAAGGTTGCAATTATATCTTGAACATCATCAACTTACACCAAAACAACAACAAAAAAAATAAAATGAAAAGAGAATATAAAGAGTTCTATTAATAGCTACAAAACAATATAATACACAAATCCATAAAAAAAAAATCATGGCACCAATATTACAGAATTATCAACAGAATTCATGAGTGTGTATAATTGTTGATTCAGAAATAAAGCAGCTATTAAAAAAATAAAGATCATTTAAAACAGGTAAAAAATGTTTAGCATTAATTATGTAAGGAATAACAAAACAAAAAAACATAACCAAAAATCATCTCAAATGACTAATAAGAATAGTATCAGCACTAATTGGTTATAGTGAGTTCATGTTATATCTTTACATTTATGGGAACTACTTCTAGACATTCCATTGTTTAAACATATTAATGTTTCATATAACTTTTTTAGGTTCCAGGTAACTGTTTTTAGTAAACATTGTTATAAATGCGAGACAGTGCTTGGCTACAACTTTTAGTGGCCACCTGTAGTGTTTGTCTTTGAACGTACATGGATAGATCTACTCTACATCAGGATTCTATTCATGTTACGTATCTGGACAACAATGCCTCCCCACTGTCACTACATTCCAAATCATCATTGGACTCTGAAGGTGCAGGATTAAAGTTAACATTCATGTAATCCACTTGTGACTTTTCTGAGCTATCAACACTTTGTACTGCTGCAGCAGCACCATCTTCATGGGCAGAAAGCAACAAGGCACTTGGGCCCGGCATGTCTAAAGCTTCTTCATATGAAGGGGGCATCTCACAGCCGCCAATGGATACTGCATCCCCGAAGTCACTTACCTGCGCCCGACAGGGGACAGGGTGGAGCGCTGGCGATGAGACTTTGTGTGCTGCTTTGAGATGAGCTGCGACTGAGACAACATCACAGGCCACGTAGTCATTTTCTGCACTCTGTCGAAATCTTTGCCTGCTCAGCTCAGAATGTTTGTGAGAAGGGGATGGGAGTGCCACTCTTGTTTCTACTTCTTCAGAATGTTCTTTAGGCAGTGAACGAAACCTTTCTATACGACCATCAGAATGGACAAAAGCAATTGATGCAGCTCTGGGGTTTTGACTTGCTAAGTGACCCTCTTAAAAAGATATAAATTCATATGTTGAATATTTTTAGATTTCATTCATTGTTAAGACTAAATATTATTTATAAAGGTAGCTAATAATTAAAATCCCAAAAGTGCAAAATTAATGATCAATGAATAAAAAAACATAATGAATAGGAAATAGAAGTGAAAAAATCTGCAGTCCCCAAGTCATAAACAAATTAACCAATATTATGTCATCCTATTTCTAAGTTATCAAATAGAGATGTACTTTAAATGTGTCAGTGACAAAGGGGGAAATAAAAGGAAATGACAAGGGGAAAAGAGCACCTACTCTAGTAAAGACTTACATAACAAAAATTTACAATAAAATAATGTCTTCCTTTATCCACCCCCCTAATACCAACTTTTACAATGCTAAAAAAGTGCATCATAAATGAAAATATAGATCTAGAATTAAACAAAACAAAACATAACATAAGGATAGGAAGTGTATTGGCCTAAATAGCATTTATTAATACTGTTTTGCCCAATTAAATTACTTCACATTGAAACAAGAACAGCATTAAAAAATACTTTATTAAAAAAAACAAAGCTTATATTAAGTGTAATTGTATAAAATAGTTTGGATCAGTCATGTAAAGATATGTATGACTGACCTAGACATGATAAATATGTGGAGTAGAAATATTTTTTACTGTTTGTTTTTGTTTAGCTTTTGCCTTCCTCAATGTGGTATGATTCTATCACTTGTCCGGATCAGTTGTGAAAGTGGGAAGGAAGAAGGGGGTATCTTAGTGAATGTTAACATGATTGTTTTTTTTTAATGCATAAAAAAAATGTTCACTTAGGTCTAAAGTGTTCTCAAGAGAACTAATTCAACTTATACCACCACATATGTCAAGTACAATTTGTTTCTCTTGTTCAAGATACCAAACAAGAAAATTAATTTACCAATAGTTGATTACTAATTGTTTGATTTTTTTTTAATTGATTCTTGTTTTGTCAGGTACAAGAAATAATTGTGCAAAATTTCAGCTTAATCTGAGATTGGGTGTGGGAGAAATAACGTGTACAAACTTTTTATCTGACAAACAGACAGAGTGAGTTGATATAAAAAGTAAAGTAAAGTTCCCCTTTCAGACCTTGTGGTCTATAGGGCAGATGATGTAAAGGTCATCTGATTCTGTGGCCCACGGTTAACGAGGGTGTCATGTGGCCAGCACAACGACCAACCGCCCTTACTTTTCCCCAACTAATGTCAGGTACCCATAAGAGCTGGGTGGACTCAAGGGCTCCCAAAAATCCCAGTCTACACCAGGATTCGAACCCCGGACCTCCAGTACGGAAGCCAAGCGCTTTACCGCTCAGCCACCGCGCCCTTATTGAGTTGATATAAGCTTTGTAAAAATACAATTTTATTTTGCCTTCATATTGCTTACAGTTTAAAAATACCATATGAAGATATGTGGAAATGAGGGTTAGTAAAAATAAATACACAAATAATAATAATACGTTATGAATCCGAAGATTAATGAGGAGTTGCTAACTAAATAACATAAGAAAAAAAAATATATATATATTTATGAAATTATGACATAAAGCTGGTCAACGTAACAGATGCGCCCCAAGGAATAGCTTCAAAGACCAGCTTACATGTCAAAAATGCCTTATTTAACATAGAAGAAAGCACCTGGTTGCATGGGCCCTCAGAACAAGAGAGCTGGAGGTCACTCACAAAGGCTGTGGGATACACATTTGAGACCTAAAGAAAATCTGCTGCTGAGGACAAGCACAGACAGTGAAAAGAAAAACTAAATTGACCACCTGCGGGCAATGGTTATGCTTGCCCTGGGTGTTGCAAAATATGTAGGTCAGAGCTGGAGCTGCGCAGCCACTGGAAATACTGCATTCGTCACTAATCTTCGGACTCAAAGACAAGCCTTTTTTATTATTATGAAATAAATTTAAAATGCTTAGGTGTTAAGTTAATCTAGAAATGATAGTTTAGAGCTAGTGTATAACTGACCTCCAGGTCTGAGAAGGACCATGTCTTGTCGTTCCTCCAATGGCTCTTGGGAATGAAAAATGTTGATAGCCCTTGTCATGGCAGCTTGCACTCTTTGCTCGTGTATCCGTTCAAACAACCGTGAAACAAACTTGTACAGTAAATAGCCTGCTATGATCACAACAATGACAGCAACGAACCCTATGATGAGTAGAATGTGAAGCTCAAGTCCTGTTGTTGGAGGAACTCCTGCACAATGCAAGAACAATAATATAAAAAAAAAACAATAACAAAAAAATAATAATAATTTAATTTCTATGCAAGATAAATAATTTGAAAAAAAAAATTACAAAATAATAATAATAAGTTAATTTAATTTCTATGAAAGAAAAATAATATGAAAAATAATAATAATAATGAGAAGTTAATTTTATTTCTACAGTGTTGCTAACAAATATAGTGTAGGCTCAGGGCTAAAAGACGTAAAAAAAAGAGTTAAAATGACAAACTACTCTAAAAATGTTTTGAACAGATAAAAAAAGGTCTTAAAATCTTCTTGAATGTACTGAACAAATGATTACTTTCATGAACTAGATTTGTCAGGTACTGTGGCATGTATAGTTATGAACTAGATTTGTCAGGTACTGTGGCATGTATAGATTTACCAAGTCATTTTAATGTTGTTGAACTGTTGTCTGAAATACACAACTTTAGAACAAAGTTCCTTTAGAATAATAAAGATGTCTCTTTTTTTAACACTTGCAAAGTTTAATTACATTTATTATTAGTATTAATTGTTAGAAGTACAGAATGAAATAGAAAACCTCAAATTACTTTAGTTTTACTAAGTATTATCTTAGACATTACAGACACTACTTCAAAAGAGAAGATAATTACATCTTATGATTAAATGTGTTGATCTAGTCATAAATGTCAATTAGTGATTCAATGACATGGAGGCCAATACGAGGAAAACGCAAACAGGGACGTCCTCGTATAACTTGGCGTCAAACCTTCATGGAGGACCTCAGAACAGTGGACACCAGATGGGAGGAGGCTGCAGACATTGCCAATGACAGATCATTATGGAGACAGCTTGCCGCCCAATGCGCCGAACGGCGCGGGAGGACCTAAGTCTAAGTAAGTAAGTGATTCAAAATCTGATAAGTCAATGGTTTTCCTGGCTGATTCAGGTAGCCCATTCCATTCTACCTTTATCTTTGCAACTCTTTGATTAATTATTCGGTCAAATGCTTTATCTTAATGGATTCAAAATTGTGTTCCTTAATCATTAATTTATTAGTTATTAATTTTCATATATTTGGTAGAGGTTATGATTAAGGTCAAATACATTTACAATTGATTCACATAAAGAATGCTTAATTTCTTCATAAAGTTCTTGTTAAGTTCCCCCCTTTTAGACCTTATGATCTATAGGGCAGATGATGTAAAGGTCATTCTGCTTCAGTAAGCTTAACTTAATTTGATGGCTATACATCAGGAGATATCTTTTTTTACTTCTTCTTCATTCTCATTTTTATGTTGGAGCGTTCAGATGACTAGACCAATATATGAGACGAACTGTGCAGTGGTTTCCAAATCAGTGAGCTCTCCATATAGTTTTCTTTCTATTGCTGTGTTATGGGGCTAATGTTTTGTACGGGCCTCTTGGTAAAGAGAGCAGTTTTGGAGGACATGGTCGGCATTCTCTGGTGACACCCCACAGGGGGAGATTTCACTGGTTCATCAGGAGATATGTGTATACTGATTCTTAGATGACACCGAAGATTTTTAATATTGGTAAGTTTTGTCTCCCAGTTCTATTATTAAAATTTACAATAGCAAATTATTACCTGCCATACTAACGTTGAGATAAAAGTTGGCAGCATCTGTACTCATGTCCTGTTTTAAAAGATTGACAAGAACAAAGTTCTTTGGTTGAGCAAACAAAGGTCCAGGTGTATGAGCATAACAATTTGTCTTTAACTGGAACAGAAAAAATAAAACCAATAGGAGGCCAACAACAACAAACTCAATACAATCAATACAACGATAAACAAACACATTAAAAATACAAAATAAAATATTTATTGAATTATTTAAATGAAAACTGAAACATACAAACTGAATATGTTTAGAAAATTTAACATACAAACTGAATATGTTTAGAACATTTAACATACAAACTGAATATATTTAGACAATTTAACCTACAAACTGAATAGGTTTAGAAAATTCAAAAAATACAAACTGAATATGTTAAGAAAATTAAAACATACAAACTGAATATGTTTACAAAATTAAAACATACAAACTGAATATGTTTAGAAAATTGATACCACATATCCAAATGTGCATTAGTCAGTGAAGATGGAACAATTTCACAATTACATTAAATTTACTAATGAAGTTTTGGCTATTAATATAGACAGAAATGTAAAAAGGTTGAAAAATAAAAAAAACTTGAGGCTTTACAAAAGACTACAAATGTAAATAAAAAATTCACTCTCAAGAAAGGACTTACTATTTCTCTGTTATCCTGCGAGGTTTTAAAATCTCCTGTCGAGGATTCATTTATCTGCAGTTGTATTAAGCAATCTTCTATGTAAAGAAACTCAAACTTCAGTTGAATTCTAGCACTTCTATCAGCTGAAGCTACTCCAAACCTGAGTTGACAATTTCTTAGCTCATCTTTGCTTTTGCCACTAATGATGGCACTGGTTTTCTCAGATATCCAAATAATTTCTTCTGAGGATTTCTTACATAAACTTTCATCTGTCATTGAGCCTAAAAACAACATGTATTCAAAAATTATTCTATAAATTAAATAATCACCACCATCTAAGCTGCATATTTATATTATATAAAGAAGTTTTTTTTAGATACTCAAGAAAGGTGAGCAATGTCAATATTAGACACCACAAACATTTCTTTAGGCCATCAGTGTCATGTCTTGAGTGGAAAAATGTATTTTCCAAAGGCCCAATATAAGTATAAGTAAATATCAGTTTTGTTTAATTAATTGTAATAGTTTTTTATTTGATCACTTCTGAATGTAGAGAAATGACTGCAACAAAGTAAATTCATACTCTAGATTTATGTCTTTTTGGAACTATTTAAGATTCTTTTTTATTTAGAGCATGTCTAACAAGAAATCAGAGATGACTAAGGCAAATTTTTGTTAAAAATTGACTTCTTTAAAAATATCTCTACTTCTATTTATACTTTATATATAGCATGAAGCCTTTTGGGGAAATATCCACAATAAAATACAAAGGTTTGATAGAAAGCTTGCGGTTTTCGGTGAATTACAGTGGTCAGGCTACAAGTCAAAACTGTGTCTTAGTGAGCACCTTGGAGGTAAAAGGAACCTGTGTAAGAAATTTCATGCGAATCTGTAGGACAGTTAATGAGATCTCTGGATCAATCAGTCAGCAGTAACTAACAAATGAAGTATAGAGTCCTTGTAAATATAGTGAATGGTAAAGGTTATGACTACTATATACTACATATTAATGTCCTTAATGAAAATATCATTGCCTCAATAAATGCAGTAATGATGCCCTCGTAGATATTTTAACTTTTTAATTCTGTGTCACAGAGTGTTAAAAACAGAATGCTGACTCAGACTACATTTAAAAATTCAAACACACACACATGCAGTTCCTACAATCAACTTTTTTTTACTTTGGGGGAAAAAAAAAGCTTTTGATAATAAAGAAGCAGTTTTTTTACGCAATGATGGCAAAAATAGACTAAAAAAGATGATCAACTACATGTGTTACAATAATTTTAATGATAATTTTTTTTAGAAACTTTAGCAAATATATAATTGGTTTTCTGTGCTTTTATCTATCACTGACTTTTTCACCCATTTTCCAACCATGCATCAAAAGTGAAGTTCAATATAATTTATAGTTTACAGATATAATCTTTATTTGTTTCTTTTTTCTTATTTGCCAGTTAGTTGAGTTTCTATTTTTAAACAACAACTATGACATTGGAATTTTTGATAGTAAATAAAATTCTCTGTCTTTAGGAATATAGATATAATTAGTCGTCAGAATTAATTCTTAATAGAAAGAAAACTAGCTAGGATATTTTGACACAGATTGTTTTAGACACAAAAAATTCTTTCATTTTATTACATGTTTAAAAAGAATTATACATATCTATGTTTTGTATGTGTGTTGGTCTTAAAAAATATTTTTTTTTTATTTTGATGTAAAGAATTTTTTTTAAATTTTTGTCCATTAGATTTTGGATTTTAGTTTGTAAAGTAATCATTATGTCACTTACCATCACTTTCATAATTTTGTGAGGGTTTTAATATTGTCCAAAAAGAAAAATGGTTTATTTAATTCTATCTAAATATTAAAATTAAAAAAAAAATAACTGATGGATGTTACCCTGTGTATTAAGAACATCTCACAACAATTTATTGGGGGAAAACATGTCAGTAGTGAGGAGTCAGGTAGGAATGTGGCCTATCATATTTTGCAATATGTATTCATAAAATAGTCAAAATCTTTATTAATTATTTTGAGGCAAAAGAGCCATGAGATATACTATAGTATAGTATAATGAAAAAATAAAAAGGATTATTAAGTGTTGTTTTTTTTTGGTGGGATACATTATTGTCAGACCATTTATCGTCAAAATGGCTGTGCCTAAACATTGCTTACTGGATATTAAAATCTTATTCTAATTTAAATACAATTTACAAGAAATCCTTTAATGGAAAAAAAAGTTGGTGTATCTCACCAAAAATAACCGCATCTGCACATAAACTTGATCTCCAGATTAAAGCAACTGTTATAGTTAAAAAAGCATGCAGATGCCAACATCTCACTCTCATTTTAAGCTGAACTTGATTGAGAAGGCCAGTTTTTTTTTTAGTCCTTAAAGATATAACTAAAACAAAAAATAAAAAGAAATAAAAAATATATAAATGAAATCATAAAAACTTAAACAATTCTGAGCAATTGGGACATTACTATAAAAAATAAATGCAAATATATATATATATCTATGATACCCCAAAGATTGTTACATAAGATTAAAAATAAATAAATAAAAGTATTGTATATTAGATTAGACTATTGTATTCAAGCTGCTTTTCTTAGTGGGGGAGGGGGAGTAGGTTTATGCAAATGACAATAATACAAAATACAATAGTTAGTAAATGGATTTTATCAGAAATAAGATGTGCTCAAAACATGTATAAGAAGAGTTAATAAAATGTTTATCATTCATTATTTTCATAATCTAACTAATTTAAATCATATATACTTCATTTATGGGCCTTGCTTCCCTTAAATATGCAGTTGCAATCATCTGGTCAGTCGAACAATCTCCAACTCAATCTAAAAACAAACAAAAAAAGTTTAATGGAAACAAAATTTGTGTTGGTCAATGAGATGTTTGTAAAATGTTTTACATGTTTTCGATATTCCTTCAGGTTTAAAGATTATTACCAGCCAACCATTCATGGAAGTTTACAGAAGGAAAAAAAAAACTGAGCAGGACACGCACTGAATACATTTGATGGTCTAAGAGTCTTTTTTTTTTATAACCCCTCAGAAGTTTGACTATAACATTGAATTTTTTTTTTACCTGTTCCAATTCGCACAAAAATATAATGATCTTCTTAAAAAATGTACCACAAAAATATGCACTAAACTAAAATATACTTGCCCCAGCCTTTGCTATCCTTGCTACATTTATTTAATTCCAATAGAGTTTTTATGGACACTTTGTATTTAGTGGAGGAAGTCAAAGCACATGCGCTAAAGAGTCCTTTGTCTGCCCTTGGGGAATGTTTTCAGAGCACCTTTTTCTCCAAACCCAGATAGGAGAAGAAGGCATAATGAAGTTCATAAGAACCTCGCCCATAATAAAAATGTGCAGTTAGACATGAAGTTGTCTGGTGCAAACAATGTCAAGGTTAGTGACTAGGCTTCGGTTTGAACGATTGCAGGTCAAGTGGTTTGTCCAATTTTAGGGGTTATCTCGAATGGATGTCAAGTGTTACAAATGTTAAGGGTGATTCACATTTAGCGCCCAACATTGATGATATGAAAGGAAACGAGAAGTTTCAGAATGTTACTGGATCCAAAAAGTTGTGAGTGGGTCTCAGGGAGTGCAGATTATTCCTAGAACGTGATCTTCTAGCTGGTGGTCTGAGAAGTTCTTATTTAAGAAAGGAATGATGATCAAGAAGAAGATTAAAGTTTGATGAGGGAGATGAAGAGAAAGGTGGAAAAAAAAAGCACAAGAAAGGGAAGCCTTGTAACAGCATCTCCAGTAGATATTGTGGTAGAATAGACCTGGGATGTGGAAGATGAAGCCCTTGATCACACCTCCTAGTCTACCCACCAGTTCTGACCTCAATCAGTTTTTACAAGTGAAAAGATCTGATCTATCATTAGAGAACCAGAGGGAGTAGGTGGGACCCAACTGTCTAACTGGGGAATAGCAAGTCATGAGATTTTGCTAGGCGGTCAGTTAGGGATTAAGAACCTTTACTGCCTTGACATGACGGAAGATGTTAGGAAATTTGCTCATCCAGCAAAGCTTGTCAGCATGCATTCCCAGGGAACAATGTAAATAAATTTTCTTTCATTCAAATCCCCTTGACAGACATTTCTATTTCTAGCCAAGAATAGTGCTGATCCAGATTTTAATAGCAGGAATAGGAGAGAGACAAGATCCCATTCTTATAGACCTTAGAGTGGGATTTAAGAGATTTAGAGTCTAGAATTTATCGCTTGGAATAGTTTTATTAATATATTCAGCCTATTTATGTTGTTCTGTTGTACTTATCTAAGACTGGGAGCAGGTATGTTAAACCACTACCCAATATTGAAGAACTGAGTCCAGTAACATTAATATTTTGCTACATTACTAATCTGTTTGACAGTCTGTGAAATCTATTTATAATATGTATACTTAATTTTGTCTTGTCAGCACATAAGGAATTTGGTCTTGTTTATTCTTTTTTTAATATAAGTTTCTTTGTATTAGGGCAGGGGTTCTCATCCTGTGGGTTGCGACCCCCCTTGGGGGTGATTGACGATTTGCCAGGGGTCACCAAAGACCATAGAAATTTTTTTTTGTATTTGTCTATTCTTCTATTGCTATACATTCGGAGAATGCCAATAGGTCAACTCCCACAGGATATTCTGTATGGCGATCTAATAGAAGGCAGAAGAGCCGCTGGTCGCCCACTCTTACGTTATAAAGATGTATGCAAACGGGACACGAAGCTCTTTAAGATCTACACCAGCAACTGGGAAGAGGTGGCTGTGACAAAAATAAATTTCGCCCACTTAAGGTATCACTCGGTCTAGGCATTTAAATAATTTATTTTTTGCTATCTTATTTTATCACCTCAGCTTGGCCCTTATGACTATCTAAAGCTATTACCACCACCCCCTTTTTCTCTAGGCATCCGTGTCACGATGTAATTTCTTAATCTGACACCCGTCTAGCACATTCTTTATCGACAAGATTAAACACGCCTCTGAATATCTTGACCTAACATCCTGCCGCAGCCCCCCTTCGGGGAACGGGTCAGTTCAAATGGACCCTCTTCAAATCGACAACAAGGTCTGTCTCGCGCAGCTAATCCCTGTCACGGAAGACAAACGGTCTGTCGTCCGACCATATTGGCGATATCATTCGATAAGGGCCCATCCTTATGTCAATACATGAAACGCGCGGCAAGGTCAAGTGATAATCTTCTCCTAGGCATGGCGGACGCTCTAAACACCTGGGAAGTCCCGCCTCCTTGACCACGCGACAGGATATGCGTAATATCTAGCCCGTCCCATTTCCTGTCCACCTTAGACTTCTTAACTACGCATGGCGAATAGTCATATTCTCATTTCATTCTGAGGAGCTGAAAGGATATACTTCTCTGTCTTGAGCTTTACGAGCTTTCGCTCACTTATTCATTTCATATCTTTCATAATATTGGACTGGTGGTAAGTTCTTATATGGTTTGTGTTTAATGGCCTCTTACTGTGTGTATTTATATATTTGTGCATTTATTTAGTGCATTATATTTGTGTACATATTTGTGTAATTCTTATCTTGGAGTATGTAAGTAGTCACTTTATGTATTACATTTTATTATCATGACTTGTACGACTAAAAAGTCAAAGTCATCCATTTTATCTGGACTAGAATTTATAACAATTCTCGCCACATGTATTTAGCTCTTTAGCTACTATTAATTTACCGCTCGCCACGAGCTCACTATTATTATTGATAAATTCCTTGACCGGGAACTATCATGATATCTATGTAACATGTATTATTGCCAAGTATATATTTATACTCATTCCGTGACAAGGGATGAAGTAACTATTTCTATATTCTATTTTATCGGCCTGTTGGCCAGGCTTATTACTTAGGTAAATCCATGTAAACATTATCTTATTTGTCTTATCCTATCATTATCTTATCTCGGCTGATCGCCATGATTTTAAATAGCGCACTGACCCTGCGCCCAGGATAGACTTGAATTATTTCCCCTTGTATTTAATTTCAACTTCTAGAGATTACGTTCCTTGAACGAGCCCTGTCTCCATTCAAGCATGCTCTATTGTTCGGGCCCAACGGCCAAATGTAAACAATAGCGACTTGGTCACTGACCGTCAGCCATTCCTCCCCCCCCTTCCCCTTTCATCTCTCTATCCAAGCGGCTCGTAATGACATCACCGTGACAAGGTGCGTCTTACAATTTAACGCTACTTGTAGTCTCCCTTGACGAAATACAATTTCTACTATTTCAATTAATACCATGTATTAGCTCCCTTGGATAACTGTGAAACTAAGGTATAGTTTCTTTACATCATTATTACTTTACTATGTGTTATCGCCATTGTGGGACTTCACTATTGTTGTCATTATTGTCTCCCCTGATGAGATGTAATATTTATTGGATTAACTCCCCTTATTATTATGAAACTAGATTATGGTTTCTATTTAATCATTCTGAAGATGTCCTTCATGAAAAGGCGTCTACCTCCCAGTGTCATCATTGTGGCTAAGTCGATCTACGAATCTCGTTGCAGCTTTTATTACAGGCTACTTCTAATAGAAGCCCTAACTTTGTAACGCGGATACCAGTCTGCTGACACCAGATCTGGAGATACCAGCCTTACTCACTAATCAGAAGAGTCCGACCAACAACCGCATGCCAGAAGATCCGCCCCTGCAGCTACGTATAGTTGGACTGTTCCGTGCGCTAGGACCGATCAAGCCAGAGCACCCACAGACAACTCAGCATCAGTCACGCCGATCTCGCCAGAGCAGCATAGGACTCAAAGCTAAGCAACTAAGCCCAATGACATTCAGACCACTTGTTTCTCATTTCTTATGATGATAGTCCCATTTATGTAAATAATTAGGCCCCGCCCTAACGCTGTACAGCTTTTTACCTTTTACTTATTTTCATTCTTATTATTAAACTGTACATATGTTTTACATAAAAAGTATTTGTTGCCTGCATTCATAACATTGTGCCTGTAGTCCTTATGTGCAAGTTAAGGTCCTCAAATTAACTAAAACCCCTAGACACCTAAACGGCCACCATCTTTGACCTACATGTCACAGTGGCACAAGATAGATCCACTCGGAGAGAGAGCATAAAGGAGGGGTCTTTGATGCAGATGCTATACACAACAGAAGCAGAAAGAAGGGTGAAAGTGCAACGGCGCCTGGTGACTACATATGCCCAACCTGCGATCGCAGCTGTGTATCAAGGATCTGCCTCTTTAGTCACACAAGAGCTTGCAAGGGGAAAAGATCGTCTCTAGAGACGTAAAATGCCACAGAAAAGGGATACTCAATATAAACATTAATTTTAAAGAGGAAATGAAATTTTAGTTTTGCCTACTTAGAAAAGAAGAACAGAATTGAATTATTTTTTAAAATGTTTACTTAACTTTGAAAGTTACAACATCACTATGAATATATTTCATGAGTACTACTATTTACTATCATTATAAAGTTGTGGATCTATTTCCTTAATCTATAAACATAGATATAAATATAGATCTAGAATCAAATCTGGTAAATTCTAGTATAAAATGATTTTATATTTAATCCATTACTCCATTATATATCTAGAATCTAGACTACTCTACTAGTTAGTACGTAGTTTGGTTTAGTTTTAGTTTTAGGCACATCGGCACAGTATAGGCCATGTCGTGCCCTGTTAGTACGTAGATCTATCTACTTAGACTTAAAGTACTAGAATATGTGTGACAGTGTGTGACCAGTGTGTCTGTAATCTGGGACTGAGTCTGTAGTGTAGTACTACTAATATTTATAAATCATATTCATACTTATCATATTTTATAATCATATCATATGTCATACTCATAGTCATTCTATTAGTACTATTACTAGTAGATGACTACTCAGTACTCTAGATCTACAGTTACCGTACTAGTAATATTAAAAGTATTTCCAGATTATTGTGCCGTAAGACTATTGAAACTAGAACTGTCTAACTGGGGAATAGCAAGTCATGAGAGTAATTATAACTACCATAACAATCTATGAATTTAGTATTAAAATCAATGTTTCTATTAAAGAGTAGTGTTAGAAATCTTTTTTTTTCTATACTAATGTACACAAAATTTGAAAGGAAATCAGATTATTAAGGTAAAATTGGGCCCATCCTGATGATGTTTAATGAAGTCACTTCATGATGCAGTGACGTGTGGCGCCAGACATTAGTAATTCTCATTGATAATATGAAGTATAAATGATTTATGCATTGTTTAACAGCTTATCTTTGATCAACCTAGTGGAGAGAATGCTATCAAGGTGTTATTTAACATTATATTTAAAAATATTATAAAGTTGGGGAAGTTTCTACCAAAGGGCATTCTAGAAATAGGATCAAAGTCAATTTTCAAACAATTGAATTAGCTGTGAATCAATGTTAGCTGCATGTGAGTTGAAATAATCAAATTAAAAACCATATAATGGGGTAGATGTGTTCCAAATTTCAAGCTTCTATCTATTACGGTTATAAAGTTATGATGAGATAAAGTCAAAAATTCATTTTTTCGATCACAGATTTTTTGATATTTTCTATAGTCCATTTTTCAACACATAAAACCGCATAACTTTGCTCCTATATAACATAGAAAAATAAATTTGGTATCATTTTAATCCTCTCAGCAAGCTCTACATAGCTAGATAGTTTCTGTTGTTATATATTTATTTTGAAATTTTTGTTAAAGTACCTACACTCCAGGGAACAGTACCAGGAAAAAGAAGAAGAGGCAGACAGAGAAAGCGGTGGGAAGACAACATCAAAGAATGGACAGGCCTACCATTGAAAGAGGTTTTAAACAGGGCAAAGAATAGAGATTATTAGAGAGGAATGGAGAAAGATGGTCCACAAGTCTTGCTTGGGCTTGGTGCCCCAACGGTCCACCAGACTAAGGGATAGGTAACACTAACAGTAACAGGTATTTCTAACAGTCTAGTGTACTGAGTGAGTCTACTGACTCAGACTGTTTGTAGAATTCTAGAATTTAGTAGAATCTACTTTATCTACTCTTCTAGTCACACTACTCTACACTCTAATGACTCTACACTCAAACACTGTCTACAGTCACAGTCACAGTGTAGATCACTTGAAAAATTGATACACACATTAAGTCAATAAAAAGAGAATAAATAAATATCTCACTTTATATTATTTGAAGATAATCTACTAAAGTTTTAGAGTTAGATTTAAAAGCTTGTTCACATTCTGATGAGATTGTTATTCTCGGAAGTAGATCTGGAATCTAGGTCTATGTATATTTATAGATCTATCTTTAGATCTAGTACTTTACCGGAAATAAAACGGTAGCAATTTCATTCACATTTTTAAATAAAAGATAATGGATAAATAAAATGACTCAACGATGGTTCAGACTTTTTGCTTCTATCTTTATCCATCACATAGTAATGTGACATAGTAAGTCTGACACATAGGGCCGGCCTTGCAAATTGCAGGGCTCAATTTAATAGATGCTTTCGAGGCCCCTCTTCTAATTTTTTTTTAGCAATAGCAACTAGTCTATTACCAGTGCTTTTTTAGCGGCCCCCGTAAGGGGAAAAAGCCGCTATTAGGTTTGTGCAAAATGTCCGTCTGTCCGTCTGTC
>JADKLZ010000687.1:36146699-36185096 GCA_021533235.1 Biomphalaria straminea | reverse complement strand
TTTACCCCCAGTTGACTTACAGGGACCATGGTGTGACACAGCTGATGGCTATTTTCTTTTACCCCCAGTTGACTTACAGGGACCTGAGTGTGACACAGCTGATGGCTATTTTCTTTACCCCCAGTTGACTTACAGGGACCATGGTGTGACACAGCTGATGGCTATTTTCTTTTACCCCCAGTTGACTTACAGGGACCTGAGTGTGACACAGCTGATGGCTTTTTTCTTTACCCCCAGTTGACTTACAGGGACCATGGTGTGACACAGCTGATGGCTTTTTTCTTTACCCCCCAGTTGACTTACAGGGACCTGAGTGTGACACAGCTGATGGCTTTTTTCTTTACCCCCAGTTGACTTACAGGGACATGGGTGTGACACAGCTGATGGCTTTTTTCTTTACCCCCAGTTGACTTACAGGGACCTGGGTGTGACGCAGTGGACGGCTATTTTCTTAAAGACAAGAATGATACAGCTGTTGTGTTTTCACTGCCGCTACGCAATGCCATGCCTGGCCGTGACCGCTGTGAGTTTCTAGTGAAAACTGACGTCACTCGCAAGATTCAGTATGTCATAGAGACCATCAAATTTAACGAATGTGGCATTGACATCTACATCAGCGATGACAAAAACACCAATGTAAGTGTCAATGTAAGTTAAAAGCATATTCAGTTGAAACTGTAGACTTCATAGCTCATAGGGCAGAAATCATTGAAAAGACAATTGGAGATTTTTACGATAAACTTGTAAAATATTTGTAAAATGTTTTACATGTTTCGGATGTTCCTTCAGAGTTGAAGATAATTACTTCCTAGTACAAACCTCCCGCAGGACGACGGGGATGGGAGCGGGCAGGGTTTGAACCCTGGACCATTGATAAATCTCAACGACAGTCCAGTGCGCAAACCGCACGACCAAGCAACTTAACAGTGTCACTGATGCTAGGTTAAACTTCATTTATGCCAACAAAATAAAAAGAATTGAGATATAATATTACCTTACCAATACATGTTAGGCAATACAGCATTTTATGTGGTTGTGCCATGGTATAGTTCCATGGCTATGCCTGCAATAGATGTGGCAAAATAGGCTATGTAGTTCACATCTTTTGTATCTTCTTTATTCTCATTGGTGCGCATCATAATTTTTTTAAAACTATTACTTCATCTACATTGTGTATCAAATGCGGTGAGAATTATCAAAAAGTAAAGTATCTGCAATAGGAACCACATGCAGGAAAAGACGCAATGTTAACTTGGTAGAGGAGGACAGCCACAAGTGAAGATAGTGTAGACCTACCTATTATCACTGCAGTTACCTGTTACCTACCTTACCTATCCCTTACTCTGTGGACCGTTGGGGCACCAAGCAAGACTTGTAGACCGTCTTTTTCCATTCCTCTCTATCCTTTGCCCTGTTTTGAACCTCTTTCAGTGGTAGGCCCGTCCATTCCACCGCTTACTCTGTCTGCCTCTTCTCCTTTTTCCTGGAACTGTTCCCTGGAGGAAGATCTTTGCGAGCCCCGAAGATCTTGTAATATGGCCATACATTTTAAGCTTGCGTTTTTTTCACATTAGTTAGCAGGTCATCATGGGGTCCGATCGCTGCAGTGACCCTGTTTCAAATCTCTTGGTTTGTGATGCGGTCTTTAAATGTGAGGATCCTTCTGTAGCATCTCAATTCCATTGCTAGGATCCTCCTCTCTAGCTCTGCAGTCAGCGTCCAAGACTCACAAACATATAGAAATGTGGCCATGACCAGGGAGCGCATCAGTCTGATTTTGGTGCCGAGGGCTAAGCCTGTCTTTCCATATTATTTTAAGTTTTGAAAGGCTGTTGTGGACAGTTAGCCAGTTTAAAATTAAGATAAAATTGAAGATATCAAGTAACAGTTTATAATTATTATAAATTTCTGGATCAAATCTGTATTGTCCCAATAATAAGAATATACAGAAGATGTTATCATCATGTGAAAATCTATAAGCAATATTCCATTAATATGCCATTCAGTGATCAGACTTTTTTTTATTTTTACACGTGCAGCATCATTTTCAATGTTCGAATGCAAACATTGGACCTGTGTTTGGTAAATCAACAGAAAACTACATACGTGTAAGAACTAGACTTACAACAGCAGAGACCAGACATTTTGAATTCAAAATGCAACTGAAGAATGATCTTGGTAAGCTACAAGTGTTTTTGTAATCACTAAACTAGTCCTCGTCAAAACATTGGGGTCATGTGATAGTGGCTATAGATAGCTCCTCCTTCGTGATCAAAGACGAGCACGCTTCTTATATCCTATAAACTCGAAGATGGCTGTAAAGTCCAATTCTCGCTTTAAAAAGCCGGTCGCATACATGGCATGGGTAGGTTAGGTCGGTTGCCGTAGAGCCATAGTGACTAATGTAAAGAAGGGTGTTTAAACCTTATTATAATAGAACAAGTTTTTAAATCTGAAGCACTAGATCTGAAAACATTCTAGTTCTGGGATCCAAATGATTAATAAACACTTAGAAAAATCATCATAATCCTTCATATGCGTTCCTCGTGGAACTTTTACCCTTGCACTTGGATAGCTTGTAGCTGTATTCTGTGGATGTTTAGTAATGAGTGTGTTTGAACTAAGTTAAATCGTGTCTAAACTTAAGTTAAATTTGAGGTTAACTATCTCAACCTAGATCTATATACGTGAATTTCACTGTGAAAATTTTATTTTTTTAGAGCATAAAGAAACAAAATTAAAATACTTTATTTTTTTATCCAAAGGTCCTGCACTCTATGTCGAGCAAACAACAAAAGCTACATCTTCATTTAGTAAGCTAGAGACTAATCGGCAACAAATTCTTATTCTGATTTTGATCACCTGGTTCTATGTATAAAGTATCATTTTCTTGCGACACCACTTGTTCAGTTAGAAGCCATGCACATAACTGTTCATAACGTGATAAAGACTGGCCAATAAGAGAGTTTTATGAAACGAAAAATTGTGAATTGCGTTTGTGTGTACTTTATTTATGACTTTGAGTTTTGTTTAATCTCCAAGCCTGAAGATCGTGCAATTTTTTAATTTTTCATAATTCGGAAATCCGAATACAATAGATATACATGTTTTCAAGTTACATAAAGTTACTTCCTTTTTCCAGTCTATATTCAGATCTATTTATGTCTATGAACGTTAATTCTGAGTGGGTGCATGCATAGACATAAATAAATATAGACTGGCCAATAAGAGAGTTTTATGAAATGAAAATTTGTGAATTGCAATTGTGTGTACTTTATTTTATGTCTATAAATTTTGTTTAATCTCTAAGACTGAAGATCATGCAATTTTTCATAATTCGGAAATCCGAATTCAATAGATATACATGTTTTCAAGTTACATGAAGTTACTTCCTTTTTCCAGTCTATATTTATTAATGTCTATGAGTGTGTGTGATAAAAAAATAGACTTTCACCAAGCAGAAGAGTGAGGCTCAGTCATGAGCTCAGTTTTTTTAGAGAAGAAGAAATTAGAAACGGTTCTGGGCAAGCTAGACAGAGGTGATACAAGTTTTGTTAAAGACGACACTGTTGTAGGGAAACTATTTTAAAAAATTGATTTTGTAATTTTTTTTAGAATTAAACCTGGAAAATCAAAAGCCCTTTTGTTGAATCATCTTAGCACATTTACAGTATTGTATATACTGTCACTACTACACTATGTCTTAGTCAATGCAATTTAATGTAAGAAATGAACACCTCTAACATTTTGAAACTTAGAAACTGTCAGTAATTGCATGTTGTATGTGCTAGACCACTTACTGTACTTTGGTACTGGGGCTATCAGTAATTACATGTTTATATGGTAGGCCTCTTACTTTACTTTGGTACTGGGGCTATCAGTAATTACGTTTATGTGCTAGGCCTCTTACTTTACTTTGGCACTGGGACAATCAGTAATTGTATATTGTATGTGCTAGACTACTTATTTTACTTTGGCACTGGGACAATCAGTAAATACATATTGTATGTGCAAGACCACTTACTTTGGCGCTGGGGGTATCATTAATTGATATTGTACACATTACTTATATACTGGGTATTTAATTTCTCATGCAAGTGTGAATAGAATATTTGCAACCCCCAGAGTTGTGTAATCAGCAAAAGATCATAGCCTATATGCATCTCCACTGAATTAAAAACAAAAGGAAATGCAGGCTCAGAATTTGCAGCACACAAAAACATAGCAAAACAAATGTATGAAAATTTAAATTATTTTAATCTGCTGATTTGTTTCGTAAAGATTTAGAATAACTCTTTGTGTTTTACTAATTCTAAATATGTCAGGTACATGTTCAATAGAAACAATTGTAAAATATCTAATGCACAAAATTTTAACAGCCAGACTCCTGTACCACTTAAATCTAATAGAAAAAAAGTTCATTTTTAGTTGGAAAAATGTGAAATATAAATTATAGTCCCAATATTTAAACAATTCTAAAAATAAATAAATAAAAAATATAAATAAATTATATCTTTCCTTGACATTGCCTAGGCAACAGAGTACCAATGTGAATGTTGACTTAGGTAGATGACAAAAAATAGCCTGTAATCCACTGAATTCATTAACACATTTTCACTTGTCTTTTTTTTTTTATGCATCAAAACAATTAACCGTACCCATACAATATCTATTGGTCCATTGGAATAAATGGCAACAGTAAAAATAATATGGAATGCATATGAAAAAAAAACAACACAAATTGAAATTGGATGAAAAATTAAATGAATCAAGGGTGAAACTAGATGATTTATAAACATACCTAAAGTAACTATATAATATTGAGCAAAGAAGCTACAGTTGAATTAAGTACAATATAGATCTATATATACAAATCTCTGTTTCTTGTACTCCTACTCAAGACTGTAAACATATCTTCAAAATCTAAGACATATACTTGCAATAATAAATAATTGTTGGTTCATAAATTCTATTCTGTTCATCCTTGACAGCACTGTTCTGACAAATGGTGCAACAAGAATACAATTAAAGATAGATTAGAATTTGTAAATAAAATAAACAAACATTATCACATGTAGATCAATCACAAAGTTTTGAGCTCCATTCTATCAAAGAGCTAATACAATGATGATTTATTATGTTGTTACTGGCATTCTGATTTATTTTGTATAAATATATTTATAAACCATAGCATACATTCAAAGACTTAGAGCAAACAATGTCACAACTCAAATCTATAGATAGCAATATTAATAAATTCCACATGAGACAAAAAAATTGCACATTTATTTTAAATATTAGATTCATTGTATTCTATTTCTAAACACACAATCTTCAGTCTTAATACTGGTACTACAAAATATTTTAAGGTAAATAGAAATAATGTGTAATTAATTCTTAAAAAGGGTACAGTACTTTGAATTTCCAGCTAAGCACTGGCCATGATGGGTTTTATACAAACTTAGCTATTTTGAACTTTTTTTTAGTTCTAATAAACAAAAAAGTTTTACTATGAACATAAAACTGCATGACTTCACAACCAATAATGACGTATGGCATTTTTTTGCAATGGGCTTAAATAAGGATGGTGTTTCAAAGGCATTCACCAGATACATTTTAAAAGCCCATCTCACATATCAGCAAACTCTTAAAAGGCATAATAAACACTTGGAGACAAAAGAGACAGACGTAGAGCTTAACATACTTACATATGAGATGTACAGAAAGGCACCAATTATGAAAAGCAAACGTGACACCTAACAGGAAACAGAATTATCTGCATCAGAGGAGGCACATATATAGCTCAGCTTCTATGGTCATATGAAATGCTGTGTACTGTTCCTTATTCTTTAGATTCTTTACTATTATTCTTTCATGCACATAATATAGTCCTCAGTGACAGAGTTCTTAATTTTAATATTATTTGGTTGTCATGTATTTGCATTAAACAATGGTAACACCTAACATATAATGTATACTTCAGTTGCATCAAGTCTTATGATTGAAGTTACAAGAAATTCTAAAATAATAATTTTTTCTAAAATTAAAACTAAACACTGGAATCATAATGTAGATCTATACTCTGTGCAGAAAAGCATACTAGATTTAGGTATCTTATGTTTACAATATAGGCTGATAAACTAAAGGTGTACAGGACAAGCGGGCCAAGATTGAAATTAATTTTTTTTGTTCTTATTTTTTTGATAATAAGATGGGGTGGGGGATAGTTATTGGATCTTAATATTACCATTTCTGTAGCTAGTATAATTTTTTTTTAAAGCTATGAACTCTATTCTATCAAATAAAAACTATTTAGACATTTGTATAAGCTTTGAAACAGTATAGATCTGGATTGCTGGAGAGAATGTTACCCTGTCATCCGCTAGGTACCGGTATGTTTTAATCTTTAAAAACAAAAAATTTTTTTTTTGAGTATTAGTAACTAAAAAATAATGTTTTTATAATTAACATTAAACATACTCAATGCCTCTAATTAATGATATCATCATGTGAAAAATGATTTACTTAGATAAGGTTTAAATTTCATCCCAAAATATCACATATTTCAAAATATTCTTGCCTATTCCTATAGCATTATTGACTTTGACTTTTATGTCTGTCTGTACGTATTGATGCATAACTAAGCAGCAACTGGCTTCTGAAAAAGACTGCAAGAGCATGCTTACCAAGACTGCTGCACATACAAACTCAAAGAAAAGCTAACATTGAAGACAAGCGCAGATGATGTAACAAAAACTTAAATTGATCCTTTGCACACAACAGCTTAGTCTATGTTAGAAGTGACAAAATATGTAGGCCACACAGCACCCTTCCTTAATCTTTTTAACATTTGAAATAGTTCAGTCATTCACTTGGCAATGACTGGGTCTAGCTTACTCTGGCTGTTCCATGTAAGCATGATACAGACCTGTAAGGTTGATGTTGAGTTTATTTGATGGGCGTCCAGCCATCTAACTTAAATGTTGTGTGACCAGTACAATGATCAATCAACTTTGAGATGGGACCAACTCCTCATTGAGATGTAGTTCAAGTTATCCAGATTCAGTTCAGACCTTCAAGCCTAAATGAAAATCCCAGTGTTTCTATCACAGCACTAACCTACGCACTCAACAACACTCCATTTTGTCTTCATCTTTTACTACTGCAATACTTTATATCACAAAAATAAACCCTTTCCTCCTTATTCAAGCTTGAACTATAGGACTTTCAATTGTAGCATTATGATGCTGCAGTACTTTCATAAAATATGTTCCACCACTTACCATATCTGTTTGGGATACCCTCATTTTAAACTGTTTATAGGATCAAATCCAAACAATACTGTTCATTGCAATGTGCTATTTACAAATAACATATTAAACTGTGAGCACAGAATATTTACAAATACTTATAAATAAAAATCAATGAAAGACTAAATGAAATAGAATGGAATGGTCGTAAGTTATATTAACAAAAACACAAATAACTGGTAATAATTCAAATCAACATTAAATTTAAAAAAAAAAAAAAGAAATAGTTAATTAAAATTCTAGAAAAACAAAAAAAAAGGGGAAAAAAGTCAAAAATGGTTTATATTGAAAAAAAAAAGATTTTAACAAAATCACAAGCTGTATGTAATTATCCTATCAAAACATTATGAATAACAGTGATGCAATCTGAAAGAGTAATACTGCAGAATGTTTGAATTGAGTTCTAAAAAAAAAATATCTGCTCTTGCTTTAAAACAGATGAAAATAAGTCAGCAACATTTTTTTTTTCACTAAACAGATTCATTATATAGATATTCTTGTGGTTAAAGTATACTTTTCTTACTTTTCTGCATCGAAATCTGTAATAGAGCTATATATCATTTTCATTCTCATCGTCGTCATTATCGCTGAAGCTAGTAATAAAACGTCGATGCTCTAGAAGACGCCGAAGCTCAGAAGCTACTTGACCAAGCCTTTGGCCTAGCTCACGGACTTCTTCAAGCTGTTCTCTTCGCTGGCGTTCTCTCTCTAGTTGAAAATCTATCATCTCTTGTCGGCTGCTGTCCAGCTCACCTGAGAAGGTGCTCATCAAGCTATCCAGCCTACTTCTACTCTCCCTAAGACTGTCTCGAATCTCTACAAGATTTTCTTGGGGTCTTGGCCTTGCACGTGAATTCAGGGCTAGTGCTTCTGGAGGCTGGTAACGGCTTCGCTGGGGTGGTGGATTCACTAATCTTGGGAGTCGTCTGGTGTTTGTAGTTGTTCTTGGTCCAGACGGTGGTCTAGGCGTGTGACCACCGACATTGACAGTTGCAGAACTATCACCAGTCTCCCCTACAGTTGATGATCTATCAGTTAAGGGAGGTGATTCATCTTCCAAATTGTTGTTATTGTCAGTAGTAGGACCAGTGTGATTAAATGTTATGCGACTATTGATGGAAGCCCTGACATTTGGCACTCGACGCAAGGGGGCCCTATTGTTATATCTGGTATTTGTTGCAGCGTTCGAACGCCGAGGAATTTCAACAACAGTTTCTTGGCTAGTACTGCTTAATGAGCTGGGGCTATCCCTGGAAAGAGTAGCGTTGGGGAAAAGGGAATATCTTGGAGTGGGATGAACTTCTTGATTTCCCTGGGTGGTTAACCCTGTTCCAACAAACCGTGATGTGTTTGACGATGGAATACGAGGAGATGCTTGAGCAAGCCGGGGCATAGAAGTCACACTGCTACTTCCTTCCTCACTTCCTTGAGCACTGGGGTCACCATATGTTGTATGGCGGTGAGATCCCAAATATTTCAGCAAACCTGTCCAACTACATGATTCCATTAAACACTTGACTTTTTTGGCTCCGATGCGCTCATCAATGTCATTGTTCCGAAAATAATACCCGTGAGTCCTACACACTGGGCACCGAATTCGATTAGCATATTGTCCAGTTGTTGACCATACAAACAAACATGAATGACAAAATTTGTGATTGTTTGAGCACTGCATTGTTTCTTTTAGAATTTGATAACTGAAACAAAACAAATGAGCATGAAATTAAACAAAGCAATTTGTTCCAAGTTTTAGATTCTCAATTTTTAAGCATAATGATATTTCTTTTATGTTTCTTTTAAACTAAAGAAACTGCTATCAAAACAAAACTTGTTGGTAATTTAATATAATAACCAGAAATATTTAGCAGAAGAATGCACAAAAAGTATCTCAATATAAAACTACTACCACAGCTAATGGACCTCATTCACCAATTGTAAAAAACCACTTTTAGTCATGTGATAATATTGATAAAACAATGGAAAAAAACTGTCACGTGACAGCCTTGTGTATTACACAATTTGTATAGAAGATATAGAGACCCACGTGGCTAAATGTTGTTTGTTTACGATTGATGAATGAGGTACATTAACTCTGTTAACAAAGGAACAGAAAAAAAGAAGTGTATTGACAACAAGTGAAACAGAAATTTTAAATTTAATGAATTTAACAGAATATTATAGTGAGTTTTCAGAGGTGATTAGGTCAGGAACAAAACAGTTTGTGGTTCCAACATTAAAAGGGGAGATAATTTTTTTTAAAAAAGTAAGAACGTAAAGTTCCCCTTTCAGATCTTGTGATGATGTAAAGGTCATCTGATCCTGTGGCCTACAGTTAACAAGGGTGTCATGTGGCCAGCACAACCACCAACTGCCTTTACCTTAAAATTTCCCCAACTTATGCCAGGTACCCATTAGAGCTGGGTGGGCTCAGCGGCGCCCAAGGATCCAAAAATAAAAATCCTAGTCTTCACCAAGATTCGAACCAGGGACCCCCGGTTCAGAAGCCTAGTGCTTTACCACTCAGCCACTGCGCCTCCTAATTTTAAGAAAAGCTCATGAAAATATGTTTGTAAGACATCTATCTGTGACAAAAAGGAATTCAAAATATATAGCCTATTAATATTTCTTTTTGGCAAGGTCTTAACAAAGATTTACTTATCAAAACCTGTGATCTATGTAAATAAACAAGAACAACATTTACTGTGATCTATGTCAATAAACAAGAACAACATGTAGAGGTGACAAAGTAGAGCTTGGGAATATAAATATGTCTTCATATATTTTATCTAGGAAAAAGAAAACAGGAACAGCAAATTAAAAGATAAAGAAATATTATTATTCATAAGGATAATGACACTTAAGTTGAACAATTACTTTGCAGCTGAAGCAGCATTATGAAACTAGACTTCCTAGTGAATGTTTGCTTTACATGTTTCGGAGATTCCTTCAGAATTAATTATTACATAGAAGTCTCGCGCATGAAGAGCAAGACTATTAGTCAACAGTGTAGAGCGCATAACACACGACCAGGCAGCCGTACTATACTATAAACTATTTTAAGTAAAGAAGTAAAAGAAAAAAATGAATCAAGACACTATTAAATTGAACATGTAGACTTAACTGCATTTAAGCAAAAATACTTTAAAATGTACTAATGCACTAACAGAGTGTTATGAACATAATGAAAACAGAGTCGAAAACCATGTCAGCTCTATGTATGGCTTTAATACACTGAATGACTACACAACACACATTTCCTGAACACATTCTTACGGATGAGTTACAAGCAAATGTAAACATAAGAATGACAACCGATACTTCTCAATTTTCAAAACATTCACCCCCAGTTCTAATTGTGCTTACAAAAGTTGATGGGAATTAGCCAGGAAAAGCAACAAAATAGTTTACATCTCTAAATAGAAACCATTAAATAACCCTTTTTTATTTGCAGTCACATCTGTAATTTTTTTTTATAATTAGATGAAATAAGTAAACCTACCATATGTTACATGAAAACTCTTCTCTTTCATCTTCTGTTAGATCTACAAAATGTTCTTCTTGGTGCCCACCAGCTTTGACTTGTGGTTTTGGAGGCCTAGCGGGAGCATTTCTAGCAGCCAAAGTTAGCATGGCCTCAAGAAGCGCCATTAGACTTTCCTCTGCTGAACTCATTTTCAAAAAGTTTGATGTTTATTCTGTAATGAAACACAGGTTACACATTAATTTTAGAAAAATTAAGCCATTAAAAATAAACAGCTCTAAACTAAATCTAATTAATTTTTAAGAAACATTTTTAACAGATATCTGCTTGTTTTAAAAAGAATAAATATTTAACAAATATCAGCTTGTTTTTTAAATATTTTACAACAAGAACTGTCATAATTTAAGAGGAAATTTTATTCATATTTTAGCACCATATTTGTATCAAAATTCATTGTTACAAAATATCTTGTATTCAAATTGACAAAATAATAGTAATAATAGAATTACCTAATGTGAAGTCAAAGTATTTTTTCTTGGTTGAACAACACTGTGTCTCTGGGTTTAAAAGCTAATCCCCAATTAAGACTCCATTGTCCCAACCAACTGTTAATTGAAATACTAACAGAAATATAATACAATGCCAATGTTTAGCCAGCATCTATATTCAAATAATTTATATGAGCAACCAATGAACTCATATACTGTTATTATCTACAGCAATAGGTCTATATATAGACTGACTGATTATGTTGTATATTGCTTTTTAAAAGTCTAAATAAATATTGATTTTGCACTAATTAATCTAAAGTTATCTAGCACAATACAGGAAATTTTTTTTTTTTTATTAGATACATCTAATTTATTTATCTATAAAATAACTGTATACATTTATCTTAGAGCTCCTATAGATTTTACTATTTTTTATGTATAGTTTTTTAGCTTTGTTTCAATTCATTAATTATTTTATCTGGTTCATTCAACATATCAAAAAAATACAATGTGTAATTACTGTAATTTAAATTATTAGAACTACATTAGATCTCTAAGTTTTAGATATGGATTTAGAGACAAAACTGTTAAGCTTATGATGGATAGTTACATAGTAAGGAAGGAAGATTTATAATTCTGGGTCCATATAATAGTTTTTCGTTAAAAAAAATAAGTTTTTAAAATGTGTTTAAGTAGAATAAGTATAGTATAAAAGTATCATTGAATGATTGATTAATGAATAGTAATATATAAATATCTTTAGATTCTATAAAGGCTTTTTTTTTTCAAGATGAATACATATATATTCTATCCAGTAGGCTGGACTAAGACCATCACCATGACTATGACCATGATAGAATTAGCTCAAAATATGTTCAATAATCCATTCTGTCTAAAACAGTCAATAGTCTTGAGATCTATAGGCTAACTGAATTATACTTTTATTTTATACTATAAAAGTATATTCTACTACTAGACTAGTACTAAACCTAGTAATTTTCTTTTTTAGGGTAACGTCAATAATAAAGGTAAGATGAAGAAGAGATCTAGAATCTAGATCTATCATCTAGATTATAGATATAGAGTGACTAGATTAGGTTTAAATCTTGAAAAAGGTTGATTCAAATAACATTGTGATTTTTTTTACAATCAAATCTAGACATCTAGACTAGATCTGGAGTCTAATCTAGAGCTACATCTTTGAAACTGAATTGAAACCTTTTACTTATAACCAATAAATCAGTGTGAGTGAAGCTAAAGCCGCTAAGCCTGGGTAGGCTAGGGCCACGATTAACATTAAGCTGTAAGTGGGCAGGCTAAGTATACTATATAATACTGGTAGTTTACAGTATGGTAATTCTATAGAAATCAAACATAAGGACTCTAGTCTAACTTTAAAATCTTAAAGTAAGTTTAGTCTAGTTTTAATTTATTGTAATTTTTTTATAGGTTATTATAAATAAATAACTTATAAACTTGAAGAATTATTTTTAACATTTTATGTTAATTTGTTATCTGCTTTAGAATCTAAAATTCTAAATCTTAATCTACTATCTAAATAGTATCTAGATCATTTCAATAATCCTATCTAGTCTAATGATAATGTCTAATGAATGAATCTAATCTAATGAATTAATTCAAATCTGAAATCATAATGAAATGATAATCAATTATTGAATTATCATGTCACAGTGAACTGTGATGATTGGTACTAACTAATCAGACTAATGGTAGATAACTAGATTAAGACAATTAAGTAATTATAGATCTAGATGATTGTCATGTCATTGATAAATTATTAAATATTGTCATATTCATCAATCATGATATGATATTCAGATTCAATATTTATTATTAGACATATTGATTGATCAGATGATCATCATTATGATTAATCATGTCATTAATCAATCATCATGATTAATAAATTTAATAATTCTCGACTCTGATGACTACTGACAGACTAGTGTAGATCTAAAAGATATAGACTCTAGACACTAGTAGACTCTAGTAAGTAGACTAATAGTAATAAGTAAGTACTTTTAATTAAGTAGTGAAACTGAATCATAAATTTGATAAATAAAATAAAAGAGTTCATAATCATACTGAATAAGTCTATTTTAATGTGTTTCATAATTCAAGAACAAACGCTATCTAACTGGTGTGTGATTTAATTATGAAAGTTTTTATTTTTTAATTAAGATATTGATCTAGAGCTAGATCTGTAGAAACTATAATATTGTCATAGTAGATCTATAGATCTATCTAGTTTATCGCCAAGGGTTTGTTAGTACCCCCTCAACGATAACTTCCGGTTAAAAAAATAATAATAATCGAGCTTCCGAAAATCTTTGAAACAAAAAATATTAATAAAAAATCTTGGTCCACCACGATCACAAAAGAAACCTAAATATAAAATACTTATATAGGATACACTGGGGCAAATTTTAGTTTGAAAATGTATTTTTTTTAGTTTACGGAGAGTGAGGCCCTTGGTAGGACGCATTGACATAAATTCGGATACGAAAATACAAGCGTACTCTCACATGTTTGCCAGCCGAGAAAAATAAACCCACATATGAGTCCAGATAGTGTATGTAGGCTAACTACTAAGTATTTCATGGAGGCCCTATGCCGGCCTAAGCTGGAGCTTATGTTGCATAGAGTGGCCCTGGACCCAAGGATGTTTTTTTGCTATAGTTATTCCTTATATGAGTATTAATCAAACAAAACGACATGAAAACAATAGGCCTATGTACAAAATTGAATAGATAAATTAATATGACGTGGATTTCATCTTCAAAATAGAAACTTTTCAATTTGTTCTGGTAGAACACTTGGCAGCAGTAGCGGTCTTAGGGGGTGGCAACTGGGGCAACCGCCCCAGGCCCCGCGCCTGAGAGGGGCCCCGCGCTGGGAGATTTTATTGTCACCAACTTCGAAAACTAAATGAGTGGTCATAAACAAGGACTTGTTACTCAATATTTTCCCAGTATACCAAATATACCAATTGCTATTTAAGATTACATTCTTTATTTCGAAATACCGTTTTGTTTCGGTAAAGACAGCCGAGTCTTAGAGGCTATCATCTTTTAACGTTCACAATAAAAACACATAAGTAGAATCAACCATTCCTAATCGTTTCGACGTCTAATCGGATTTTATTTGGAAAATGCGTAGTGATAAAGTTTGAACTACTATTTGCATTATGAAAAATTGTATATGAAAAATACATTTGTAGTAACAATAATGAAACTTTTGACCAATTGATTATTTAATGAAAATAATCAGTGCTTTTTTTTACCGTCACGTCGTACGGCGTACTTCACTTTTTTCAATGTGGGGAAAAAATATTAATTTTCTTGAATTTTAGCGTTTATTATTAATTTATTAATAGTTTTAAAATTAGGCAAATCATTTATTTTTTATTTTTTTTTGTAAAAAAGCACTGAAAATAACTAAACAATTGTACGGTGTATTCTCGACTGTCGCTGGTGATACGTTCTAAGACCTCACGCAAAGGTCAGCTTTTCGCAGTAAGCTGTTTAATTTCATAAACGTATAATATTTTTCGGATATAAACAGTATCACCAGTTGGTGTGCTTATACAGTTATTTAGGCTATATTTAGGCTATATTTATTTAGGTTATATAGTCTACCTTTACGGCTAGGGGCCCCGCACATGACGCTCGCCCAGGGCCCCGCGCACTGCTAGGGCCGCCCCTGCTTGGCAGTATTATTATTTCAAAAGAATCTTTTGTAGAGGGCATTTCAAGATCCATAAAATCTACTTTGTATAGCCTACCTTCTTACGCCAGTGACTTGGCAGAATTGAAGTCATTGGTTAATATGCATGACTGAATGCATGACGCCTAGGACGTAATCATCTTCTTTTTTGAAGTAACGTTTCATCATAATTTCATCAATATGGGGATTCCATGACAGTTTTTCATTTTTTATAACACCTAGATATTTTGCGTTTTTAGTCTGCTTTTTTTTTTTTTTGTTATTCTCAATAACTGACATTTTTGTGGGTGGAAAGACATGCTCCAATTTGATTCCCATTTCTGTAATTCATCTAATTCTCTTTGTAAAATTTCTGTATCTTGTGTTGTTTTTATTGTCCTTTATATTATGCAGTCGTCTGCGAATAATCTGACTCTTGTTGAGTGTCGTGCTGAGACTGTTTCATAAGAGACGTTAAAGGAACCGAGCAAAGTTTTTTTTTTTAAGTTCTTCTGTCAACATATAAGTATTTACATGAAACTGTATAATTTCCTTGTATCCTATCATGAGAGAATGGAAAAATGCTTGCTAGCAATGATGGTAGAATAAGAACTCTGGTAAAGCTGTCTCGTGACAAGGACAAGGCGATTGAAAAATATGGGTAAATATCTTTATCGGCTGAGAGAGTCTACTGATATATCTGATACCTCTCAAAATCTTGGTATTTAATTGCATTAAAAACAGCAGTTTTATGATCAGAGAAGCTGGTAGTTATAAGAAGCATGGGGCCACTACTGGCGAAGTGCTGTCATAGAAGTTTCAACCTTCACAGAAGATCTTCCTTGGAAGAAATTAGTGGGAGTGACACGTGACACTGGTGGTTCCAGAAGTTTGATAGACAGCAAGAATTATTAGCAAAGTTTAAACCGAGCCTCTGTGGCTTTATTGAATTATTCATCAGCAAATTCTATGTGGCAAGGTGTTCAGTCTGGACCATCTAGAATATTAGATTCAGTGCTCCAACTTTTTGTTGTATAAGTAAACGTTGTTTTATCATAGACGTCTTGTGAATTAATGTAATAGATTCACGGGTTTCTAATAAAAATGTTTTATTTTTATTTTTAACCCTTTTGATGATGTGGCCAGCGACACGGGTGTCGGAAATTAAAATGGCCCGCAGACTGGATAAGGTTGAGCATCACTGGTCTAGACTAATCTGATCACTTTTTCGGTTAGCCTCCGGATCAAGCAGGCTTTTGTGGATTGATGGAATGCCAAGTGCCTATATCGGGGGAAAAGAATTGGTGCACTTAACCTCTCCGCCGGTAGCTGCATGTCAGGAACCAGCTCCCTTGCCACATGTTTGAAACAGGGCAGATTTTTAAGACGTCGCTTACCCTCCCAGTTGTCTACCATTCGTCTGAGCTGGCAAACCTCCCTCCGCTGTCTGTATCTCTCATGGGCTAAAATGAGAGCTCGCTATCAGCCGTTTTAACAGAGGCACATTGGCCATGACTTCCTCGGCAGCTACCGGAAATGCACGTATAAAACAATCGTATGGCTGGATTCTGAAAAGCATCTAAGCAAGCTAGAGACTTAAGAGATGTGAAGCCCTGAACAGGAATACTGTAATCCATTTGAGAGCACAATGCCCCCTGTCTCTCTCTCTACACATATAGATAGAGGCTGTATGTGTGAGAGCAAAAAACTGAACTGGGGCTTGGAGTGGCTCGTCAGCGATTCAACCCCTTCACATCCAACCAAGGCAACACCTACGTAGAAGTGGTTTGTAGCAATGGTAATGGTAATTCTCTAATGAACACATACTCTTTACTGACTTTCAGCTAGTTTTTGCTCATTATCTTTGTTCAAAAAACATCCTTCCTTCAAAAATATAGCGCTATATAGCATGAAATTAAAGTATTACAAAGAAACAAATATCATTAACTTCTTTATTAACTCTTTCTCTCCGTAATTATTTACCACATTCTGATGGAATCAACGTTGGTATCGTCAGTTAGGAGAGGAAGAGTTAAAAGATCAGATAATTTGAGCTAATTACACATCTAACGCATATATAGTTAACACAAAGGCAACCCATTAGGTTTAGGTGCAGAAGCATCACCATAATGGTATATTTTATACACTTTAAGATTTCCTATCTAGTAGTCCTTTTTTTTTTGTGTGTGTTCCTAAACAAAGTTTAAAGATATGTGTCTGCCTTTCTCTTCCAGAACTCAGACATAAATGAAATAAACAATATTAAAAAATACTGTAATGATAATCTTTTAATATTAAATGTAAAATTTGAAAGAAAAAAAAAAGAGAATCAATGTGCAAACAGAGAATATATCACCAATAAAAGACAACAAAGGTATAGACTACAAGGAACATGTTCTCTTTCAGTGATAGCAATACAGTTTTGTCAAAGTTTTAGAATGCTAACATCTTCAGCATTTTCTTTCAACAACTCTGCCCGAACATGAACAAATAGAGAAATGAAAAAAACAACAACATAAATGCTGCTAGTGAGATCATTGGCAACAAACAAACTCCACTTGGACACATATTTAAGAAAAGCATTCTTAACAGAAATCTAAAAATAATGTTAACATAAACAAATATCCTTTAAGGCATAATTTGAACCTTTTACCATTGCAGAGTGTGTACAAGTCACTGATCACACACACACAAAATACATTAACTGTTTTGTTCCCTTGATGTGAGCTCCACTTGTAAAGCTGGAGTGAGGTTGTTATATGATTGTACATATCTACAGATATTGTAATATCTTGTTGTGTACCAGTGTACTTTTTTTGCTGTTCTTTTGAAATCCCTTTAATGTAGTGCAACTTGAATGCTTATATCATACTCAGTGCACTTTGGCAATATCTTTTTTGTGGACGGGGGGGGGGGGGGAGAAGGTAATAAAGCTAATTTTTTTTTTTTAATAAAAAGGATTAGCTTTGCTTTATGATCTTGTCACTATAAAAAAAAATATAATTACCGGTACTTGTTGTACCAATTCAAAAACCCCCAACTATTTTTTATTTTATTTTGCTTGAGAAAGTTTGTCAGAAACAAAAAAATATACTCTAGTGACATTCTTTAACATTTCAGATAACAATGCTCATGGAATGCTATTTACATATACAAATTACAATTTTTAGGAAAAACAATAACAGAAACAAAAAAAAAATGATATGTAATATAAATATAAAAATTGTATAGTTATCAACAGTATAAGTTACCATACAATACAGAATTGAAGGCCACAACTTTACCAAGAAAAGTTTCATTTAAATAGTATGAATAAAACTTAGCGAAATCTCACCTTAACGATGAAAACATATTTCAAGTCCTTCATTATATTTTTTTTGTATGACCCTTACACCATTTGCCATACAGACCACATTGACTGAAAGGGGAAGTATACTTTTTCTTACTATTATGTACTAAGCTTTTTTTCTAAAATAATGATGAATGTCTTTTAAGTTACAATGCATTTTTCTAGAAAGAAGATGAATACCATGTTATTAACATAGCATTTTCTAGAAAGAAGATGAACATCCTATGGCATAATCTATACAGGCTAAAAAAACATGATTTTAAAGGTGTTAGGGTTTAGAATGGAACTGATACTGACAATTTTAAAACATTCCATATCACCAGTCAGCCTGTCTAAAACATAATTATTCAGCAGAGTAAGTTGAGTAATATAATATCAAAACAGCCATGTAAAAAAAATTTTATTATAAATTACTTTAAAAGTAGATTTTGACTTCATGAATGTTCATTCTTAAGCTTCCAATATTATTTTCAGTATGCTTTTGTATACAATTACATTTAAAAAAAAAAGACTGGTACAGCTTTAAAAACTCCAATGGAATGATCTGCCTTTTTCTAAGTCATGAATTAAAACCCAGTCATTTGTGGAAATAATAATCTTGAAAATCTTTCCTTCAGAAATATGGTACACCAAACCTCCTGCAAGATGGCAGAGGTGATATCCAAGAAGCTGATGTCAAGAAAGGTTTTAAAATCATGCTGACAATCCAAAACACATACCATACAGCCAGCCAGTGTCAAAATAAAAGTTCTCAGATTGATAACTACATAAGTATTGAAGCTTCATAATTTTTTTTAACAACAAACACATAGGTCAGTCTCAAGGTTTATCTAGCCACTACTAATAGTTCTTAGCGCTTATTCAAGTGACATAATAGATATGATTCCTCAGAAATAAGGCAGCAGATGATTTGTTCTCTTTATAAATATCTGTAAAAAAGAAAAAAATCCATCAATAAATGACAAAAAAAAAAAAAAAAAAAAAAACTTAAATCTAAACCTGTGAATTGTATAAATGCTACTAATAGTTTCCACTTAACCCAACAAATATTTGTCTGAAAACATACAAGAAAAACCTTCTAGAATTAAATACAAGTACAAACCATAGATATACTAGCATTTAGCACAAGACATTAAGAAATACATGTGGAGCTTGGTACAAACAAGAAAAAGTATTCAAGCAATCAATGTCTTGGAATTACCATGGAAATTTAAAAGTCCCAAAACAAACTCAGAACAGGAAAACAGATCATTCAAACATGAATGAGTGGGAAAGGGTATCAAGAATTTAGTTATAAGCAAGTGAAAATTCAAATAGATAAAAGGATCAGTTTTCTTGAAATCACAGTAAAAAAAAAACTTTAAAAACTGATTTTGGATTAACATGTATATTTTAATTTAATCAGGTTTTAAAAATTAATATTTGAATCTTTTCAATAGTTGATCTATAAGCATACATCTTCTTGCAGGAATAGGAGGGATCCACAAAAGCTAGGGCACCTTACCCAAAAGTAAAAGCAGCTCTCCAGAGAGCTGAAAGGGGCAACCCTGCAGAAGGTTGTGTCATATAAAAAAAACAATCATCACAAGAGCTAAAACATATGAAAAACCAGACAGGTCACAATGGAAAATGACCTTGCCTGGAAATGGACATGTCTTTTGTTCTGTAACAAGGAACAAGCAGAGCTTGCTTAGAACAGGTGTACTATCCCAACTTGCTGAAGTGATGAAATATTGATACCTCTTGTAGCACTACAGGAAGTCCGTTAAAAAGATTCTCAGAACTAAAGAATACACAATATTTTATACTGTTGGCAGCACCAACAACTTAGGCACAATATTTGCTGTTATAAAGGAAATGGTAGGTAATATCATTGAATTTAAAGCAATAAATGATAGACTGTGCTTTCTACATAAAAGAGAGACATTTTTCAACATTCATGCCACTAATGAAGATGTGGACAATAACACTAAAGAAGCATTCTATGATTAACTGGAAAGAATTTATGATGAAGCACCACTACATGAATCCAAAATAGTACTAGGAGATTTAAATGCGAAAATTGGAAAAGAAACAGAAGAGTCAAAAATAATTGATTGAGATTAGTGGATTTTGCTTCAGGAAAAGGAATGATAGACAGCAATATTAAATTACAATGTAAGAATATTCACAAAGTAACCTGGATCTTGCCCGATTAAAACACCCAAAGACAAAGAAAAAGAACACAACTATATGATAGTCAAAAACTTACAAAAGACCCTCTAGTGGCTAAAAATTATGAATCCCACTCCAAACAGAACTAACAACATTGGAAAAGGAGAATGTTTCAAAAATTTCATCATTCCACACAACCCAAAAACCAACACCCCCTTTCTCAATCATTACCCAGGGAACACATACACATACATTCTATAACATTAGACATCTCTGACATTGCTAGAGCTTTCACACAAATGGAAGAAGCATCTCGACCAGCTGGACTTGAGATAATTGACACTAAAACCAAGTATGTTATAATATAATAACAAGATTCATCAAGAAGAAGAAAAGAACAATAAATTAAAATTACTTTTTGAAAATATAGAAACATTTGAATACTTAGGAAGTATAATCATTCAAAAATTGACCTATTCTCAGAAATAATGGAATGAATAGCATCAGGCAACAGTGGATTCTATAGCACACAATTAAATGCAAAGGTCTAGCAAAGAACACAAATAAAAATATTTACAAAACCATCAGAAGAACAATAGCCATATATATATGAAAGTAAAACCTGGACATAGACAAAATCATCATAAGATCTGCTAAATACTTGCAAAAGGAAAATCCTTACAAAATGAATGGTGCTAAATAAGATGAAACAGAATGGAGGAGATATACCAGTAATGCTGTTGTTGTGTTCCAATCAAGACTTATGCAAGTTTTCACAGCTGCTCTGCTTTTCAGACGCTCTTCAAAGAACTAGATAAAGCTTATTAAACCTTTAAAATGTTTATTTACAGGGGAAAATGGTCGTCAAGTCTTCCACTCTAAGTGTCTCTATTGTTACTATAGCATCTCTAAACATGTAATTCCTGTCTAATTCTATGACTTTCGACTCCTTTGATTAATACTCAAAATACTACAAATATGTATCATAACAATGCAAAGACCCTTCTATTGTAAAGGAAATAAAAAATGAACAGATTACAATGGCCAAGTCACCTTGAGTGAATGTCAGAGATCAGAGGAGCAAAAATAGTTTGCTCACAAAAACCAAAAGGATGGCTTGATGATGTAGAGACAGATCGATGCATACATGTCAGCTGTCTAAGCTTTTTTTTTAGGAGAATTTAAATAAAAATGAATAGGGTTAAGATGGAAAGTTCTAAAAAGGAATAGATAAATAATTTTAGAGCATGACCAACAGACAGCCACTGTCTGTGCTTTAAATATCTTGTACCTCTAATTATCAAATATACCATAGCAAGATTATTTGGCAATATTGCTTTAAAATGTAGTATCATCATTTTAAAAAGCATATTTCTTTATTTATCTTCAAAATTGATATGGACAAGGTGAACGCATATTTACAGATATCTATGAAAATATTTGACCTATTTGCTAATTGTTAACTAGCCTTCGTATGAAAGTTTCATTCATTAAAACATTTTTGAAAAATACCTTCTATCTATGCTTCTTTTTTTCTTTCTTTGACCTGCGACTTGAATGATCATGTGCAGTCTTAGTGGAAACTTGAGGCCCTGATGCTGGAGAAATCTGTAACGAATCAGCAATCTGAAAAAGAAAAAATTTGAAGACTAAATACAAATAAATGAAGGGACATTTTAAATGTCTAAAATTTCCATAATTTTTTAATATGCTGAGTCAGACAATCTTTTTTTTTAAATCAAAATACTAACAAACAACAAATCTAATTAGAATCTATAACAAAGTTAAAAAGAAAACAACCTTATCACTATCCTCACCTTTATGTGGTACAGAGAATACTAAAAAAGAACATGGAAGAATTTCCTAAGAGTACTCAGCCTCCAAGTGTCTTGGGATATGAGACATAAGTAAAAGGGTCAATAGGATGTAGCAAATTACATTCACTTGGATCATTTAGCCACAAGATTCTCTATATCTTCTATACAAGTTATGTAATCCATAAAGGCTGTCATGTGATACATTTTTTTCAATGTTTTATCAATATTATTACATGGCTAAATGTTGTTTGTTTACGATTGGTGCATGAGGTCCATTGCAGCGGCTTTGAAAATAATTGAAAATAACCATGTATTTTGATCTCATCAAATTGCTAGCACAGAGCTTTCCCCACCCTTCAAGTCAATGATGTCAATAGTAATAGTTGGCCATGTGAATGGACCCATTTGATCATCTAAGAGCTGAGCCGTAGGCTCTTCAAGCTCTAAGTTTGAAAAAAAAAACTGTTTGAGCATTAAACAGTAAAAAAAAAACTTGTCTGAACCACTGTTCTGTCTGGGAGAGACTCGAGTCAATATCTATGTGAGACATTGCTGTTTCCGGTAAAACTGGCACTCCAGACGCATCATCGCATGGACTAGAAATCATGGCCGAAGGCCAAGTTAATGCCAGGAACCTCCGCCATTTACCTGTTATGCCAAGATAACTGTGCGGGATTCGCCATTATTGTAATGGTCCCTTGAGGAAATGTACATAGATGATTCATGACAAGGTTGTAGGAGGTTTTTTACAACTCCGCGCCGTGCGAGAGGTAGACTCTTGTCCACCCGTGGGCACCCCCCACGGGAAGTTTTTTTTTTTTTTGCTATTCTTTTAGCCTAACTACTTCCTGTCTTCCTCTAATGGTCACTTCCACACTTTTAGGCATAAAAGCGTAGCCCGTGTGTGACTAAGCCCAGCACATCCTCTTGTCCCTACTGGCTTACTACTGGGTATACAAATGTTGAAATGAGTCTTGTCAAATGAATTTTTCGTTAACCGTATCAATTAATAAATAAAAGAAAGTCTAAGATTAAAAAGAAACAATTTTGTTGATTTGTATAAAAATATTTATTTTGTTTAATTATAAATTTGATTTTTTTTTTACTATTTCAGGGCATCATCTAATATAGTCTATAAAATCTATTTATATCTAGGAATCTAGGCCATTACTTTTTATTAGGACACGCCTGACACAATCAAACCCCTTTGGCTTCTATGCCTACATATCTATTCTGAGTATATGATTATAATAATTATATGATGCTATCAGCATCAGTCAGAATATGTACCTTGCCTTAGTGACTTAGTGACTAGTCTTAGCGTGGCTTCTAGATTTACAGATTTATACTAACTTTTATATTTATAGAGTATTAGAGTGAGCCAGTCACTGACCACTAGTGGCAGTGCCACTGACATGTAAACTGACTTATTGTTTGTGTCGTTTGTCTGAGACAGTGTCGACTGACACTCATCACACTGTCAGTCAGTCAGTGACAGTACTCAGACCTCAGTACTGTAGTGAGTAGTCACACTCACACACGTGACACAGTGAGTGAGTGACCAGTGACATTCTGAGTCTCAAACTCACAGTCACTACACTGTAACTTAACTAAACACAGCCACTTGAGTCTTGACTCGCCTTGAGGTGAGCCACAGGCGCGGGCATAGGCCACACTCACAGTTCGTCGAGTAGATCTATGTAAATGTAATCTATTCTATGAAAGTAGATTTATGTTGTATCATTTCATGTATGAATTGTATGTTAAAGACCAACTGAAGAGGTTTTGGGGTCAGACGCGGAAACCGGTGTAATACTTTTTTTTAGTTTCATAATGCTTAAAAAAACATACGTACGAAATATTAGACATATATTCTTTGTAATTATTTAGATAAAAGCATTTTAATGTGCGTTTTAGGGCCTATCCAATTTCACAATCTCGAAGCCATTCGAGATCAGATTCTCCCAGACAACCAAGGTCGATGACGTAGTCTTAGGGAAATTAGGTCAAATTATTACAGTTTATGGCTTACAGCGTGTTTCCCGATTCCCTTTTACAGGAAGGCCAGTTTCGAAAACAAAGGCGACTAAAACACACCAATGTATAAAAAGTGGATGTTAGAGTTGGGGAAATGAGGTTAAATCACGCAATTTATGGCTTTACATGTTAGATCTACCGTTTGTCGGCTTTTCTTGATCTAGTCAAGCGAACAACAGCGTTTCAGCCCACGCAGTATGCGCGCCTCAGTTCACGTTTCGTTTTGGTCAAGTTACGCAGTTTATGGCTTAGAGTCTAGATCTACATGTTACTATTATTACTGCTTCAGGCTTATTCTAAATCTATATCTACTGCTTTTGACCAAGAACTAGATCTTCTTTTCTCAGATCTTTAATGATGTAGATCTATAAACTAGACCTAAATTTAGATCTAAATTTGATTACTCAAAGTCTATATCTACTTATAGTAGTAGGGCCCCTATTAGCAAATAATAAGAAATTAGACCTATCTATTATAGAATCTAGACTGATCCGATCGAGGTGCTGGGCCTGGATCTAGATAAAGTTTAACATTTTTTACCTAGGCTATATAGTCGTCCCTAAATAGGCCCGATATGGGTGAAAAAAATATATTAACTTCAATGTTGAACTCATTCAATGTAGTTATTGTAGTGCACGATTATATTTAGTTTTATTCTAGAGTCACAACCCCGTACAACACTAGTCACTAGCAAATTGAGTAGCAAATAGCTTTAACCTTAACCTAGACTTAAAAGTAGTCTAGCTGATTTAGATCTACTAGATCTAAATGTCAAAAAAAAAACTAAGCAAAAATCAGTATCAGACCTATAGATCTACCTGCTACCAATTCTATAATGTTATTACTATATTTTACTTTACTAAATATGGATTTCGTTACACTCTTTCAGAAATATATTGGTATATTCGGGCCTATATAGTTAAATAGTTCTATAAATCTATAGGCCTATGTCAAAATTGAAGAATTTTTGTGAAAATAACGTCTATATTTTGATTGGAAAAGAATCATTAGAATCAAGTTAATCTGTAACTGTAACAAGGTTTTAAATTGTGTTTAGACTATCACTATAAATAAAAGATATTATCCTACTAGAAAAGGAGTTGTTGTTTTTTTCTTTTCTATGGGAAGTAAAAAATAAATTATAGTTTCAATATAATATTAAGTAATGCATAGGCTAATGTTAATGTAGTTATGGAACTTATTTTATTAAATTTTAGTAACCCAATTATTGCCAGTTAATAGCCATTAGTCAATGAATATATTTATATTTTTAAAAAACATTTTATTAAAAAATGCAGAGATATTCATAATTTAAAGTGTTTCATAATTAAGGCTGGCCTCGAAAGATTAATGAGGAATGCAGTATTTTCTGTGGCTACGCAGCCCAACTGCAAACTATATATTTTGCCACGTCCAGTGAAGAATTAACCAATTTCCGCTGGTGGTCAATTTAAATCTTCTTTTGAATGTTTACGTCTGCCCTCGGCAGTGGATTTTCTTTTGGCTTCTAATATGTATTCGAAGATGCAATTTCTCATTAATAGCATCGTTCGAAGAATGAGATCCAACTCTTTTTTTTTTAATTTAACCCCTTTACAGATCAATTTAAGTCAGGGCCGGTCTTAGGCCACTGCAGCCTATGCGGTCGCAGTGGGCCCCGCGCTTCTTAGGCCCCGCGCTAATTCAAGGTGTAATTATTAGATTGCAAAATATATACGAAAAGTTCCTGGAAATCTCCTGGATTTATTGAAATCTCCTGAAAACTCTTTAAAATCTCCAGAAAAATAGACAAAATTGTCATTTGTGATTTATTCATTGCGGAAAACGTCAATCCTACGCGCGATAAAAGTTTCATGTAATAAAATGTAATAATCGGTCGAATTTTTACCACAATCGAAAGTCCCAATACTTTATTTACTTTTAAAGTCACTGGCATATAAATATGCCATTGTTTACAAGGTTTGTAAAGTACAGGGCGCAATTTGTAACTTAGTAAAAAATGAATAGAATTCAAAGTTGTTGTTTTTTTCTTATACAAAATCTTAATTTTTTACTTATTATCCTTATTCCCACACAAACTAGGCCCCGCGCAATCAGTTTCGCATAGGGCCCCGCATCTGCTAGGACCGGCCCTGATTTAAGTCATCATTGCAATGGACATTCAAATCTACAATAACATAGAAATGATCAAAATTTGAATAAGTTTCGAAATCCAGAAATTTGTGTGGTTCGCGCTCCGAACTGTCTTCTCTGTCGTCTCAGGTTCAAACATTGACTGCTGCCATTAACTAACATCCTGCTAGAGTTTTGTGCTATGATATAGTAATATTCAATCATTCAATCCTGATTCAAAGCAAGTGAAAAGGACTAAAATAACAAACAAATAATGTTGTGTGTATAATAAAGAACTCTATTAAAATGTGATTTTGTATTTACATTTTTTAGTATTTATTATTAAAAAAAAATTGTAGAATGTTTCTGTGATTTGTTTCACAATAGAAACAGGGAATATTAACTCTTCTTGTTCTTCCCAAATGATGAAAGATCCATCTAGTAAACTTGTCTGTATGCCACATGTCATATATGTTTTCTGTAAAATAGATTTTTAAAAATTTATTATTAACATTTATACTTAATTATGTATACATATATATAGAACTAGTGGTTATATATATTATATATGTTATACTGATTATCTAATCCAACATTAACATCTATGGCTGCCTTGTAGTGCAGTTTGCGCGCTGGACTGTCATTTGGATTTATCGATGGTCCTGGGTTCTAACCCTGCACGCTCCCATGCCCCATCGCCCTGCGGGAGGTTTGGACTAGGAAGTAACTATCTTCGAAGGAACATGAAACATGTAAAACATTTTACAAAACTTTTTTTTTTACAAACATATACCTCTTATTGTTTGTAATAATAATTAATTACTCTACTCTACACTAGGTCTAGATCTAAAGACACTAACTAAAATCAAGCCTAATAAGTATAGTATTAGTAAGGGTTAGTAAAGGGCTTTATTAGATCTATTATAAATATATTCCATGTCTATATATAGATTTAGCTTCTAATCTAAAGGCTTTAGGTTTAGTCCTTGACTAATAGATATTTAGATATTATAATAATTAGTGTTTTTAATATAATACTATATATACTAGTGTTACACAGTCACAGTGAGTGTAAGTGTAAGATCTACTACTATAGATCTAGTCAAATCTAGTGACTATGTAAGTGTAAGATCTACTATTAAGTACTATAGATCTAGTGACTATATCTATATTAGTATATAATAATATAAGTTTATGTCTATTATTATAATTATACCAAAACTAAGTAAATCATAGTAAATGATAAATGGCTGGATCTAATCTATCTCTAGTTCTATTCTAGCTACTCTTAGCTAGGCCTTCTAAAACTTACTAGATCTAGTCACTCTATCACTAGATAACTTTATAATACATGATTTGTAGTAATACTTAATACTAATAGCTTATACACTAGTAGATTTAAATTTAAGTAGATCTAAAATCTAATCTAGAGTACCCTATTGAGTATATTAGTATATTATTGTATTGTAAATTGTAACCTATTGTCCTATTCTAGACTGACTAGACTTAGACTAGTTTAATCTATCTATAATTATATTAATTAAATAATCTGCCCTATAATAAAATATACTTTGAAAAAGTTATCTTCAGGGCATTTTGGTGCATCCCATCATAAGTATAATTTTAAATTGTTTGATAAGTAAATCTAGATCTATATCATCTGAATCGCTATCAATAACGTATCCAGCCATGTCTATTTTTATTTATTTACATTTCCTCAGTCCAGTACAACACGTCACTTCCGGTTTCGGCCATTAAAGCTGATTTTCAAATCTCGTTATTTTTTACACTTTCAAATTACTTTTTCTAATATAAATACGCTTTTCTAAAATCTCAAATTTTTAGGAACTAACTCTGATGATATGAACTATCTAAATCAATCGCTATCTCAATTTCGAAAAAAACCTCTTCAGTTGGTCTTTAAATACTAAAATAGTTTTTTCAATAAGTTTTGAGTCCCATTCACAATACAATTATTAACAATTTCAAATTGAATAACACTTAACAGTCCGAACTCACCTTTTCTTCAGCAGAAGGAGGAAGAACAATAATTGCGAAAATGCAGATTAACTGAAATATGGCTCCAGCAAACAATGCATAATCGAGAACGATTTCTCCTAATGTAGGTTCATCTAAGATTATCGCCATTTTAATGCTGATTTTTTTTTTCCTTTCACTGACATATATTCAGATCATAGACTATATATAAAAGGACTGCCAACTATGCGCGCCAAGCCTATATTTTTCAATTAAATAAGTCCCGTCCTTTGGTTGTGCTCTACTATTGGTAGAGGGACTTCCGGTGAATGTATAGTTCGTGTATTTAGTTGTTTACGACATTGATTAAATCCATGTTCTTGGCAAAAATTTAGTATGAGTTAAAGCACATTTATATGCTCTTACTATAGTATAATAGGCCTAAATGAAATTGTGTTTAAAAGTTTAAAAATAGTCATATATTAGGCCAATGTGTAATGTGAAAGTAATAGATTAAGCCATAAGGCTTATAAAGTTGTCTACAAGTTGAAGTGTAAAGTTTAAGCAAAATAGACCTAATATGTTTTTCTCCATTCCTCTCTATCCTTTGCCCTGTTTAAAACTTCTTTCAATGGTAGGTCCGTCCATTCTTTTATGTTGTCTTCCTACCGCTTTCTCTGCCTGCCTCTTCTTCTTTTTCATGGAGGAATGTACGTCTTTGCGAGCCCCGAAGATCTAGTTATATGGTAATAGATTTTAAGCTTGCGTTTTTTCACAGTAGTTAGCAGGTCACCATGGGGTCCGATTGCTGCAATAACCTTGTCTCTAATCTCTTGTTTTTTTATGCGGTCTTTAAATGTGATGCCTATGATCTTCTGTAGCATCTCAATTCCATTGCTAGGGTCCTCCTCTCTAGCTCTGCAGTCAGCGTCCAAGACTTACATGCATATAGAAATGTGGCCATGACCAGGGAGTGCATCAGTCTGATTTTGGTGCCGAAGGATGCGCCTAGATTCAGGCTAAAAATCGATGCAGAATAGTGTTGGGGCCGAAACACATCCTTCCTTTACCCAGCTCTTGATGGATAACAACCTAAACTAGAGGAAGAATTGTCAAATTGTACAGTTCCTATCATGTAAATCTGACACTATTTTCAATTGCTTATTTAGACAGCCAATTTTATCTGCTTATTAAGTATAAGCACATTGCTAAGTAAAGATCAAATTTCTATTACTTTCTACTCAAGTCACTCAAGAGAAATTTTATTTAGAAATAATAAATTGTTTTAATGCATGTTTCATTTTTCTAGGTAGTGTATTTCGATTGTCACTAACTTTTAAATCGAAGGTGATTTACCACAAGTGAGATTATCTTTAACTTTCAACTAATTTGAATTTCTTTTCTTTTTTTCTCAGTTACTTATGGATTTTGAGGATTGTACAACAAATAGAGGAACACATTTTATCTGCTTCCACTTAGACAAACAACATGGAAAAGTGCTATTGCACTGAGTTGAAGATATATGTCATTTAAAGTCTTTGACTTATGAAAACAAAATGCAACAGCAAATTATCAGTCCACACATTCTAAAATGATGAAAAGCACTGTAAGCTGCATTATTTAAAAAAAATGAACTAAAATGAAATACATCTAATAAATGTTCTTTCTCAAGATAATAAAAAAAGGCTGAAGTGTGCATCTTGCATTATACAGCATGCTTAGTGCACTTTGGTCAAATCTGATTTGTGGACTTGTGAGAAGAAGGAGCATGCAAACTCAAGCTTGGGGTGCCACCCAGTCAAACAACTCATGTTGACATGACATGACTAAAGAAATCTGTAGCTAAATTATGTTCTGGAAGTGAATACACAGGTAAATTGATGGACATGACAGTATAACTCACTCCATCTTTTTGCAAATCCAATTACAGTTAGAATGAAGGGATGACATTATGGATAATATTCTAATTGTGTTTTATGAAAAAAGAATACATCAGAAATTTAAAGGGTCATTTTCATATTGATAAATGATAATTATATTGATTTACAAACTAATTAAAGTCATAAAAACAATAGTTTTTTTTTGTTTTTTGTTTTTTAAGTATTAATGATTAAGTTTGTAGGTGATCTGAACAGTACAATATTTATATTAACTTTGTAAAAATATACTTCTTTTTTTTACTACATTGAGAAATAATAAACAACTTTGTTATATTTAAAATAGAAAATACAGTTTCCCTATTATTTAGTAGAAAACAATAAAAGTATAAAAATATTTGATAAATTGAACAAATTGTTTTTTAGCATACCTGCAAAATTTATCATAATTAATATTTGTTTTTGCTATGCCAAACTGACATAGCAAGTAGAGATAATATATATGAAAAAAACTATTAAATTAGTATAGACTTTGTATGGGAATGTGTCTTTAGCTAGACTGAACGAGAAAGTTTGAGTAATCCAATAAGTTTTCAGTTGTAAGTTATTTAAAAAGACAGTATAGTTTTTAAATTCTTTTTAGTAGGCTAGTTGGCTATATACAGATTACATTTACATTTGTAGTCACAAAAAAAAAATTTAATAATTGAGAACCTAACAAGTTTTCCAAGTTGTGTAACTATTTATTAAATGTCTATTATACATTTTTAAAAAAATATTTCATAGAAATAATTTTTCAAATTACTTTCTGAAAAATATAATTAGTTATAGCAATAATGCTCAAGTCCTCATAAATTGTAGTTTTGAAATTATCATAGGAAGGACAACATTATATTCATGAGCTTTCCGCTAACAGCAAGATACTGGTAGGTGTTTTGGAGCACAATCAACTCAGATGATCACAGGCACTTGACAATTTCTCATACTGTGTTGGAATAGAAATAACATACATTTATTTCATAACAAGTCACCAATTTAATGTTAGTTACATATAGTACCAAACTTCCATATGTGTGAGTGCTTTATGGATGAAATCAAATTTGAAAACATATAACAAAACAGTTATTTAAAAGGTATGTTAGGACAAAAGTTTTACATTATAAATGTGATGAGAATATATTATGAAACAAAATAAATGCAAACAAATATTTAAAAAAAAAAAAGTAATATCTTGTGTGCTTTTGTACAAATGTTAGCTCTAATCATGTATTGTTTTTTGAAATGCACAATTATAAAACAAATTTCTTCACAGATAAAAATTATTGTTATTATCTGCATTATAAAATCTTTGACATTTTAAATTATATCTTACATAGAATGGAATGTAGTTATAGAAAAGGTTGTACTGAGTATTTGAAAAAAAATATTTGAAAATCATAGTACTGCATAAATAAAATTATGGACATTTCTTTGCAAATTTAAAGGGAGAACTTGAAGACCGCTTTTATTCTTTTTTTGCACTTGTTGCTTTGTAAATGATCAAGGCAGTCTGAACTAGTTAGAATTGTGCTTTCTTGGCAACATCTATCATTGATAACATTAAAGACAATTTTTCTAAATTAAAAGAAAGAAATACTGTGGAAATTTGAGGAAATTTCCAATCTTGGAAAACGGTTAGACACTGCTGTATTTTTTAAACCATTGATTGGGATGTTTTTTTTTTCTCTATGTGTTCTTTAGTCATGTACTAATTTGATAAGATTAAGAGTATTAAATTTTAAACTGCCCTACTTACTGGAAGTTTTAGTTAAAGAGTTTCTGGGATCCATTCTGTTGATAATCTCTTATGAATTAGAAAGCATCATTTCGCCTTGAAATCCACATCTGCAGAAAAGAAAAAAAAAATGCTTTTAATGTGAGCAATAAAAAAATTGTTATTTTAAAAATATCTAAATATATTTAGTGACTTAACTCGATGAATCATGTAAATACTTTATTTAAGCATTTTCTCAACTGATCTAACATCATCCCCACAATATATTTAATTCTTACCCAAGAAAGTATAATTTTAAGAAAACACCTTCGACAACAAAATAAAAGATGATAATCACTGATTCTATATCTGGCTACAACAATATTATGACTTTAAAAAAATATGTTAAATAATATTTCTTTTGATCTACATGTTATCTATTTAAAAGGGTTTGCACAATATTGAAATCTAAGTCTACTCTCATTATTTCAAGTATATAGTTACAAAGTGGGTTAGACTGAGTATTGTTAGGTACTCAATTCTTAATTATAATTATTTAGCGACGCACCATAGAGGACGCATAGTGAACGGGACTAATGACGTTTGGGATATGTTGTGTTAGAGACTAAGAAATCAGTTAGCGCTAGAATCTCTTAGGGTGTAGACGTGGTTTTATTCTTATTAGTACTACTGAGACATTTGACTATGGCCTATTTTGTTATTAAAAGGATTATTTAAACTGTTCATCAGCATTCATCACTTCTGTTACTAGTTAAAATCGATGTGTCTTGTTTTATGTCTGCATTGGATAATTAACTGCATTGAATACACCCGAACACTAAAACTCAAACGCCTGCTGAGTAATTGAAGTTAAATCCTGTACAGCCTGAAACCAAGTCATTGCATCACAGTATATACTTTGAAATTATGTTTTTTACTTTGACCATATATGAAAGGAAGCGGAAATAAAAAATACATTATGATGTAAGACAATTAGAAATAGCTAACTTAGAGGAAAGGAATGACAATGTGCTTCAAAATACAAAATTTTTGTGCTATTTATATTAATGCTTATAAATTCCATCCATATTGTAATAAAGTAAAGGTTTTCGCTGTTATAAAGTACACGCTGTTGGGAAACTAGAGAGGCCATTTTATATGCATCACTTCAACCTAGCCTAGATCACGATGTAGATAGTAAAGCCGTAAAGGCTTTATTTTCATGACTCTATTGCTTATAATTTACAACAATGAGGCTTAACTAAATTTGTAATTCAGCCAATGGGCAGACAGGGCTATATAGTCTTGGTCAGCAGCCAGTCTAGTCTATGATATGGAAACTCCTGTGCAGACTTGAGGCAATACATAAAGTTTTATTTACAACATAACAACAATACTGTGTTAATATTCACCTAGAAAATTAGCTTTAAATAAAATATAACACATGTATTTTTACAATTAAAATAACCTACATACCGTTTAAAAAAAAAAATTTAGTTTAAAAAAACAACAACTTACTGTTAAATGTATTTATACAGCTTCTGACTTCTGGCACTAGACTCTAGTTGACTAGGCTACAAGGTAGTACTAGTAGTAGGTACAAACTCTTTTCACTTTTGAAAACGATAAGAATATAAATGTCACTTTTAATGTGGCATATGGGTAAAACTTGAATCCACTGCATGAATGGTAGCGAATTAGAGTTGGACAGTTGGAGCAATTAAGTTAAAGTCTTAAGTAGTACTAGATATAATAATAATCGTATATAGATCTAAATCTGGATTCTCAGAGATACAGACAGATGTCATATGAGTAGATAAACACTAGATTCTAGATCTACGTTCAAATTATTTGTTAGTCATATTTTTGGTAACAGTGCTATAGGCATAGCCAGATTTTTATAACAACTAAATCTGATTTACCAACTTAAAAAGAGAATGTACATAGATATTGCTCCAACTAGTCTAGTTTATATCTAAATAATTAAAAATCCAAGCACTTTTTTTTTTAAAGCAAATTATAGTAGTGTGTACGGTCGTATTTGTAGATATAGTTTATAGCCATAGTATAGGTCACCAAGTCTCGATAAAGGTTTAGTTGTTTACTACGTGTAAAATTTATTTTTATGAAAGTAGGGCCCTATGATTCTATGATTCTATTTGGCGAAGAAAAATTTGGAACAATCTCAATTCTTTAAAATGGCTTTTGAAATAATTGGATGTTGAGATTTTATTTAGTTAAAAAAAAAATAAAAACTTGCATAGCTGACAGTTTGATGCATATATTTCAATTAGTCATAAATACATGATTGCTTTTAATTTTAATGGCTGATTCTCCATTTATATATATATATATATATATATATATATATATATATATAAATGCATACTGCATAATTTCTTTAAAAACACTATAGATACATTTTTAAAAATAGGTATAGAATCTAGATATACAAGGAGTTTGTAAAATGTGAGTATGTAGGCTCAGGGACTCACTATTGTTATTTTGTTTTTTTAGACAGACTTAACTTCTATCACCCATTACATAGGCTACCTAAGTAATAAATGACACTCTCATGACTGTATTGACTCTTTCATTGATCGCTTAGTTTAACTCATATTAATAATATACAGTGTAAATAGAAATGGTCAAATGTGATGAAAAGATAAAAAAAAAACATATTGCCAAGCTGGCAGCATCATTCAAACATAGAGAATGTCGCAAAATAAGTTTATACCGGAAGTACCTTTACCAATAGTTTGGAGTCTGACGACACTTATTCTTGGTTACCCTTAGTGTTGGCAGTCCTTTTATATATAGTCTATGATTCAGATCTAACCAATGGGGGGGGGGTGGAAAATATTGCCAACTCTGAAGTCGATCTAGCTGTTTATAGATTTATCTTTTAATTTACTGACGTTCCTTCAAAGACGAAAATTATTACACAGATATAAAAACTAGAAATGGGAATCGAACCCATCTTATAATATAATGTTCGGTTCGATTTGAGGTCTGTTTGTAAAATGTTTTACATGTTTCGGAAATTCCTTCAGAGTTGAAGATAGTTATTTCCTAGTCCAAACCTCCAGCAGGACGACGGGGGATGGGAGTGGGCAGGGTTTGAACCCGGGACAATCGGTAAATCGATACGACAGTCCAGCGTGCAAACCGCTCGACCAGGCAGCCATCCTGAGGTCGGTTTAATAAAGAGTATGATTCGGGTTCGGTTCTATGAAATTCAGTAGGCCTACTTGCAATACTATATCTTGCAGACTAGTACGTAGTACTAGTACATTTAATAAGGTTCAATTCAATTAGTTTAAACACTTGAAGCTCTACATACAAATACAAATTGCAGCAGTCAAAGTACACAATTTAAAACATCGAAGCAGTAAATCTGATGCATATAATGATCTTACGTTGAACACAGATATTTATTTAGCTGACTGTCAGTTCAACAATCAGGGCTGCATGTTGTATTTGAAAAATGTCAGCATTATTCTAATGTTTCTAGGTTTAGCCTAACATCGCTCATTGTCATCCTGGTCGTGCGGTTTGCGCGCTCGACTGTCGATCAGCTTTATCGATGGTCCAGGGTTCAAACCCTGCCCGCTCCCATCTCCCATCCCGCACTGTACCTATTTGCATTGAGTTCCATCTACCTACTTGGCGCTAGCCAATACTACCCTCGCCCATTTGGTACTAATCAGTATCGCCTGCTCACTTGGATCTACTACGAGTATCACGTATCGATAAGTGCTATTCGGCGCTGAAGATCACTACTCATCAAATCACTTGGCGCTATCGGCTCCAGCCTGCCTATCTGACAACCCACTTGTCAGCCCATTAGGTACGACGTCCCTATAGACCCCGCTCTGTGCGAGACGTCATAGCTTCGCCAACTCACTGGACTTATCCTGCGCCCGACGCTGCCCACGGCAGATCCGCTCTGCCCGCAGCACACTTGTGCCCACGGTAGCCGGCCACCCGCCCTACTGTGCCCACTACAGATATTATAGGACTCTGGACTGAAACTACACAAGGACTATATCATCGGCGTCCCTCTTCCAGCTAGAGCGACCCCAACCACCAGCCAGGACACCAGCTACTGCGATCCAATCAAGACAAATAGCTAAGTACCAAGGACAAAGTGACATATTCTCTCATTAGGTGCAAGAGTGATGATCAAACATAGCATTGATTAGAGTTAGATACAAATCCTCCACCTTTCATTCTTCTATGTAAATATTTATGTAAATAAATATTCTTTATATTTTATCATTTGTATCTCTCTTTAATTGCTTGTCTCGTTGCGTGTCTGCTCCCGATTTATCTGCTGATGGGTCAGTGTGTGATAACTTCAAAAATAATCATCCCCTAGACACCAAACAAGCTAAATACACATCACACGCGGCGACCCGTCACAATCAGCACCAGGAGATTTTATTGTCTTTTCAACAAATTATGGCCTGCACAGCTAATTCTAACGTCGTTGCGATAAGAGAACTTCATAGGCCTATATTACTTCCATTAGCAGAAACAAATAACAAAATTGTCGCTCTTTATAGTCTCAAGAAGAAGATTTTTAAGAATGTCAGTTGTATTTACTTTTACGGCGACACCAGTTTTAGAATCAGTAAACTAAAATAATCCAATACACTTTCTAAAATGTAATAATTGCTGTTTATGTGTATGAAATGTATTTTAGGGATGGGCAAATGGCAAAATTCGATTATCGGTTTAGTTCGTTCGGTTCGGACCATAGACTATATAATATGGTTCGGACCGATCAGTTTTAGAGTTTGGGTTTTATTCGGTCGTACGTTAATTTGAGTTCTTTAAAATTTCTTCGTTTTGGGTTCGGTGGATCACAGACCCTCATCCCACGACTACGTCCGTAATAGTCCGTATGATCTATGATTATTATGTTCTATGGTTGTCCATCTGAATCTGTGGTCGTAGTCTAAAAATTCCATGTAAAATAGACGATTTCATAAATACGAGCTTACCAAATATTTAGATCTTCGTTTCTATCTCTCTCACTCTCTTTACCCTCCCTTTCTTCTGGTTTCTGTACACAAACCCACTCACGAATAGCAGAAAGTTGACAAGTCTACTCAACATTTTACGAAGGTGGCCTTACTGGAGACGGAAGAGGCCACTGGCACCTTCATGAACATGGGTAGGCCTGTATTTAGAAATGTTTGTCAAAGAAATCTGTTATTCCGAGCTTATTAAGATCTGTGATTGCTTCCTTTACATTCTCATTCATACTACAAAAATAAAAGGAGCACAGGAGACAAAGAGAAAAATGGTCTCCTCATCTCAATGACAGCGTGTTGTGTTTATTTCCTGAATTTCACACAAATGTTTCCTAGAATAGGCATATGGATCCATAATAAGAAATTACACCGAAAGGCATTTCGGAAAATAGCAGGCCTATGTACGATACTTAAAATTTTACAAACTTTACAGACATAATATTTCATCAAATAGCCACAGGCCTACACTGTAATATAAATTTCCAAAGTAGGCCGGATACTTTGTATTTATTGCTTGTGTGTGTGTCTGTCCTCTATTGTAAGGCATTGTTCTTTTTTTTTCCTTTATTAGGGGTTCCCGGTGCACGTATATCTCAACTTGTCGCCTCGATGAAAAGGTCCATTTGGTATAAAAGGATAAGCACCAACGGGTAGCGAAACCGGCCTCCATCTGGTTACATCAGATTCCTGGGAGCCAACGCATTCAATGCAATGTAACCGAAAGCCGATGAGTTTAAAAAAAAAAGAGTGTTAGCCCAATCCAAACAAGTCTGCACACCGTTACACAAAGTCCAGTAGCTGAAGTGGAGCGCGGTCTCCCCACGAAGTGTGCCTGTCACATACACTAGGAATATGAAGAAATTCTCTTAAATATATCGAGGAGCAAACTTTTAAAGTAAATATGATGTGACTCTGGGCAATCCAGTAATTGTCTCAAACATTGCGGAATCTTCAGACTGGACTAGGAATTAGGAAGAAAGAATTCCCGCTGAAAGAAATCCTATTGGCGGTCAAAGACTTTTACGAAGGTGGCCCTACTTGGGACGAAAGGGTAGGCAACTGATGGCCATACTTATGAATTGGCATGTCTCCAGCCAAGAACTAGTTCTTGTGTGTCCATTGAACAGTATCACTTATCACACCTCCTTTTTTACTTTAATTTTTTTTGTTGCAAAATGCTACATTTAACACATACCCATAGACATAAATAAGACTGGAAAAAGGAAGTAACTTCGTGTAACTTGAAAACGTGTATATCTATTGAATTCGGA